>CABEGB010001144.1:0-112738 GCA_901521435.1 Crematogaster levior
CGCTAGCTGAAGTTTTGAAGAATTTATTATTGACAGATGTCAAAATTGTTATCAATTTAGGTGCAATACTCGATAATTATTGTTAAAATACCATAGAAAAACGTACTGAGCGGTACTTTAGAAAGTATCACTCTGTTTATATGGCTATGTTTATAAAGAATTTGTCTTGTGGTCTGCTGAAGTAATGCTCCATCCATTCCCCACCTCCCGAACAGCAGCAACTTTTCGTTGTTTATTTTTTGTCTAGCATCATCGTCTGATGTTAAAAGAAGTCTTTCCGTTGTATGTCCTAAGAGACTAATAATATTGATGCTAGCTCCTGATTCCGAGACTTCTATACAGTCGCTTGAAGAGTAGCAATCTTTTTTTGCTTCAGTAATTAACGTACTCCTGGTACTCCTGTAATTCCTGGCACTCTCTTGCGTGTTATTAGAGGATACGTTTTCAATTTCACGACGAACGTTTTAGACAAAAAATCAGGATATTTGTGAACAAAACCATTTTTCTGCCGCTTTACATCTTGCCATTTTGTCATAAATGTTTTCAAAAATGTTTTTTGTAAGGCGGATTTAATTTGCTTCGTTTTATGTTCAGAGAACGATTTGTGAGAGCGTATATAATTTAAAATAATATCCGCCCTGCTAGTTTTAGGATTGCCATCGAAATCCCAAATTACGTACCATAAATGAGAATAACTTATACTGTAAGACACTGCTGCCAAGTTAATAAAAACTGCCTGTAATCCGTGCTGAGATTCATTCCCTTATAGGGTACCGGAAGAAAACAAATGACTATGAAATTGTTCATAATTCCAGTCGCTTGCCGCTAGGTGGAAAGCACTGAAAGCAAAGTTCGAAAGTGAAATCATACTCCTGGTAGTCTATAAGCGAATGAATCACAGCGCGGATTACACACACTTTTTATTAACTTGGCAGTCAATATGGCGTATAATATAAGTCATTCTGATTTATGCGATGTAATTTGGAATTTTGATGGCAATCCGAAAACAAACAGGGCAGATATAATTTTAAATTATATACGCTCTCAGGAATCGTTTTCTGAACATAAAATGAAGCAGATTAAATCCGCATTACAAAATACGTTTTTGAAGACATTTATGAGAAAATGGCAGGATGTAAAGCGACAGAAAAATGTTTTTCTTCACAAATATCCTGATTTTTTGTCTAAAACGTTCATCGTGAAATTCGTTGAAAACGTATCCCCTAATAACACGCAAGAGAATACCAAGAAACGTGGACGTCCTCGAGTGACATTTCATGCCGGTTCTATAATGACGAAAAAGCGACGATCTGAGGAGCTTGCAATAGTTCATAGCGAGGAAGAACTGGCTGGTGCTTTAACATTACATCAGTCAAGGAGTACTGATAATTCTTTCATTGAGCTCCCATCAGCTTTACCACCCGATAAAAAAAGCACAAAAGATCCAATTCACGTTTTAGCGATGTATGTTGACTTACGTCAAACGAAGGATACATACGAGAAAATGCGGTATCACGATAAAATAAACAACGGTGTAACTTCGTATCCGACTTATAAATTAATTACTGAAGCAAAAAAAGAATGCTTTCCTCCAGATGATTGTGTACATGTTTCGGAATCAGGAGCTAGTGTCAATATAATTAGTCTTTTAGGACACACAACTGAAAGAATTATATTAACATTAGACGACGATACTAGGCAAAAAATAAGCAACGAGAAATTGCTGCTGGTCGGGAAGTGGGGAATGGATGGAGCATCCGGTCAGCAAACTACAAGACAAAGATGGTCGTCGCATTCTTCTTGGTCGGACGCAGCAGTTTTTGTAACTTCCATTGTTCCGCTCCAGCTAAAAGCAGGAGACAGAGTTTGCTGGACGAATGACACACCCTCTTCTGTTCGATATTGCAGGCCACTAAAATTTGAATTCACTAAAGAAAGTGAATCCCTTGTAAAAGAAGAATATAAGTTCAACACTGAATTACTAAACAAAGTAAGGACGTATATAGTTGAGGTAAAGGGCATGAGGTATGAAGTTGGGTTTAAAATGTACTGTACTATGGTAGATGGGAAAGTTGTCAATTATTTGACAAATCAAAGAAGCACCAACTGTTGCAACATCTGTCGTGTTGGACCAAAGTTCATGAATAATCTTCTTTACGTTATAAATTTAAAACCTAATGAAGATTATTATAAATTTGGCTTCTCAATTCTGCACTGCTGGATTCGTTGCCTTGAGTATCTACTACACATAGCTTACAATTTAGAATTTCAGTTATGGGCAGCTAGAACCGAGGAGCACAAAAGTATGAAAATGACTGCTAAGAAACGTATACAAGCAGAGTTGAAAAGCCAGCTATCACTAACAGTAGATGTTGTAAAACAAGGATCTGGAACCACGAATACCGGAAATGTTGCTCGGAAATTTTTTGCAAATGCAGGAGTAGTTGCTCATATAACTGGCATAGATGAGGAACTAATCAAAAGAATCCATAATGTTCTGCAGATGATAACCTGTCAAAAATTAATAGACAGTGAACAATTCACCATTTACTGTTTAGAAACAGCAGAACTATGCGTGACAAAGTATCCATGGTATCCGATGCCTCCTTCAGTTCACAAGGTTTTGATTCATGGTGGGGAAATCATGAAAACATTTCCAGTAGCCATTGGATGTCTGTCAGAAGAGGCACAGGAAGCGACCAATAAAGTTTTCCGTCAGGCGAGGGCTAACTATTGCCGAATGAGTAACCGACGGCTGACTAACATTGACATATTGCATTACCTACTTCTTTCGTCAGATCCGGTAATCAATTCTTTGCGTAAAAAACAAAACCGGAAAAGAAGAGTACCCTCAGAGGAAGTTTTGAGCATGATCATTCAATAGATAATCCAAACAGGATAGCTGCAAATATACACACTCCGACACACACGCGCGTACGAACACAAAGACACGGATCAGAGAGGGTTTGAAGTCGTTCCTGCAAAAAAAATGTAACGATTATGTAACATTTATACATTGTTTAGGTCCTTGTTACATAAATGTTACATGGTTGTTAATTTTGTGTTTGCTGGGGATAAGGAAATACTGCGGGAGTGACGAACCGCGGAGACCTAATTTCTGTCCGTGACACACACACATACACGCGCGCGCGCGCATACACAAACACACGAATGCAAACGGCCCTTTTCAGGGCCACATGATGTACAAACTCCTATCGGTTACCTCCACGTGGTGTACATCGGGTAAAGCTGAAGCCGAGGGTCGTCCTGATTGTAGTTGATGTCATTAACCTCTGAAAGATCTACATATTTGGGTTACTGGAATTTTTTAACGTATGTACGTTGCAGTCCGTCCTCGTTACCGCGTTGCCTCTTGCCGCGCTAGTACTAGCTGCCGCTAGTAAGCGCAAAACCTAAGCTCAAACCGTGCAGTATTTAACGTCAAATTCATGCAAAAGTGACTACGGTTTTTAACGTCATATTCTAGAAGGTCATACGTCATTCCATTTGGTGACAAGAAAAAATACTTCGACCTTGACATAACCTTCAAATTGAACCTCAACATCAAGGTCAAGGTAACCATTCGACGCACCCCTGTGATCCTTGCAACTATTATGTTTTGCGCATCTGTATGCAATAGTCTTAATCATCGCTCCATTCGTTTTACCTTGTAATGTTGTTAGAGGACATTTTGGACCAAACATAACCATGTATTGGGACGTGAAATTTCCCGCTCTTTCGATATCCCGAATAAAAAATTGGGGTTTCCATTTAAAAATCGCAATTTGATCCTGAAATAACCTTCAAATTTGACTTTAAGGTCAAAGTCAAGGTCACCGATGGACGGCCCCCTTCAAACCCAGTAACTTTTGTCTTAAACATTTTTTGATAAAGCCATCACCCTCGAAGATATTTCGACCGATAGATTAAAATGGGACACCCAGTGTATGAATCATTTCTTCCAGGACATAGTGGATAATGGAAATAACACTTCAAATTTGAAACAGTCTTTTAGCGGTATCATAGGTGTTTTTTGTCATTATTTTGTAATTTCCGTACATAGATTTCATACTGACGGGAATTGATACACACTAAGCTATTATATGTATATGGTAGTGTACATGTACGAGTGGTATTTCATAAAATATTTTACAATTTTGTACAGTTAAAAGCGATTTAAGTAACTATATAGTATATGCATCCCTGTAGAGGCACTGTATTTCGTGAAATATTGCTAAAAATATCAATATTAACAGTGTAATTAGTTTTTATAAACAAAAAAACACGGGTATTTTATTTTTATCAAATATCCAATGACCAACAGTTAGTTTGGCGCTATCTGCGCTGTCCTAGGCATGGGCCTTAACGGGTTAAATATTTTTTATTTTGTGTCACTTTTTCGAGGTATAACAGATTCGAAAAAAAATTATATTATTTTGTTAAAAATCGGATAAATATTGGCAAAAAAATGGTTTATCTTTCTATCACACCTTGCAATTTTACCCTGTGATCATTTTCATTAAAGTGGGAGTGGATTGAAAATTTAAAAAAATTTTTGGTAAAATTACTTTAGTAAATTGAACATGATTTAAAGACAAATATAGATGCGGAAATGAAACCAACAACGTGACTTAGAAGCTGAAAGTCTCCCGTTTAATTTCTATTTTTTATTATTTCTCTACGGTAATTTAGCGATGAGATGTCAACTTTCTACTTTGCCCAAAACTCTACAGGGGTGATCCCATACTTTTGAGCGGTATATGTATAATATATATATATGTATGCGTGTGCGTGCGTGCGTGCGTGCGTGCGTGTGTGTATAGAACGAATTATATATGATTATATACATATATATATATATATATATACATACACATATATATATATATATATATATGTATATAATCATATATAATTCGTTCTGTCTTAAATGCTCACAGCAGCCTATGAAATATACTCTTCTGTACACAATTTTAAGAGAAGTAGAAGATTTCACTCAAATTTTAACTTTGGCCAATCATCAATTCTTCAACGAGATCGAGAAGCTATAAAAAGATAAGTGCTCGTTAATGAAGACAGAACTTTCTTCCTCGGAAGAATCGATTTCATGCCAATGTCCAGTACTCAATGTTGCTCGCGCCACTGTCGCGCCCCCTACGGTTTTTTTATTTATGAAAATTCAATTTTTGGCAGTGGATTTATAAAGTACGGTCCTTTCTGCGAATTTAAAAAAAAAATTCGTTACAATCGGTGTACAATTGGTGTGGCAGCGATTTTTGTTGTCCAAACTGTCCTCGATCCCTACTGTGCGGCGGTGCGGTGCTTCATATATATGTATATATATATATATATATACAGGGTGTCTGGCTATAATCGCCCCATAGCTCATATACAGGTAGAGCAGGTCAAACCGAATACAAAAGTCCTCTACCATTTTTCTATTTATGAAATAATTACGGAGATATTAACGAAAAAAAATCTGCGAATCCGTGTGAGTAAAGCGCGCGCGGCGAGAAGGACGTCCCACCGCTACGCGGTATAGGCACGCGATAAAACAGTGGGAGGAGCCGGCTAGCAATAAGGAGCGGCGCGTAACTACAGCACCGCGTCAAATGTTCTCTTGCATTTTGTTGCGCCATTTTGCTCACACGCTCTCTCTCTCTCTCTCTCTCTCTCTCTCTCTCTCTCTCTCTCTCTCTTTCTCTTATTCTCTTCTGTAAGACACGCCGCTTTAGTTTATAATAAAAAATAAAATTCCATTTAATATAAAAGTTTCAAAATACATGTTTTCAAAAAAATATGTAAAGAAAAATTCAAATCTTATTAATAAATTAAAATAATGTCGAAACATTATTTTAATTCATACATTTATTATTATCTAGACATAATTTTAAATTATCAAATTACTAATTACGTCGCGACATAATGTTATCGAATTTTTGTTAAAACAATTATTTCTTGAGACAATTATTTCTTGACAATTATTACTTTTATATTAAATGGAATATTTTTAATTGCTATTAAACGGGTGTGCCATACTTTTTTCTTTCTCCTCTCTGTATTATTTTTATATCACGATATGAAAAATATTATCGTTTCCACACCACCTTGCGGTAGATAATACGGCGCATTTTTTTTATAGTGGTATCCCCAGTAGGTCTAATCCACTCTCATATTTTTTAATACAAAAATTGTTCGAAGTGCCTTCCTCGTTCTCGTAAACAGAGTTCGGCTCTTCGAATAATATTGCGCGATGCGCGATACGCCATTTCTGGTGTGATGGCATTAAAAGCTGCGCGAATTGCTGCTTCTACTTCAGCTTCTGTACCATCACGCCTGTGATCGACTAAACTTTTTATGTGACCCCATAAAAAGTAATCTAAAACATTTAAGTCTGGCGATCGCGCCGGCCAAATGATTGGGCCACCTCGACCCATCCATCTGTCCGGATAATGCGCGTTTAAAAATTCGCGTACTTGCCGAGAGAAATGCGCTGGAGCTCCGTCGTGTTGGAAAATCATGTTTGCTCTTACTTGAAGAGGAACATCTTCGAGAAGAGCAGGCAAATGATTGTGGAGAAAATTATAATATGTTTCTCCATTTAGACGAGGCGGTAGAAAATAAGGACCGATCTGAAAAGATTACCAAAAAAGTGTGATTATAGCAAAAGAAAATTTTCTTTAACTTTTACTAACAATAAGTAAAAGTTTATTACTTACGATTCGGTTCCCGAATACTCCTGCCCATACATTTATCGCCCAGCGATATTGGAATCTACATTCTCGAACGGTGTGCGGATTTTCTTCTGCCCAATATAAAAAATTATGGCTGTTGAATATACCATTCGGTGTGAATGTTGCTTCGTCAGTCCATAATATGCGGTCGGGAAAAAAATTATCCCGCCGACATTGAGCGAGAAATCCTGTGTGTGTTTTGCCAAATATTAACATTTATTCACATGTTTTAATGAAGTGAAAACACTAAATAAAAATAATAAAAATACCTTCACAGAAGTAGATTCGTTGTTCTGCATCTCTCGGCAAAAGCTGTTGCACTCGCTGATAATGATACGGGTGCAATCCGTTTTGACGCAGAGTACGGTGCACCACGTATCGCGAAAGATCGAGCAATCGAGCCACACTACGAACGCTGCTCCCGGGGTTTTCTTCAAATTCTTGAAGAATTCTCTCCTCTTGATCAGCTCGGATGTTTAATGGTGCACCGGCGTTCTGCCGATTTAATAAGAGAATGCCAGTCTCTTTAGCGCGTTGAACACACCTCAAAATCACTTTATGATCCGGATGTCGTTCGCGCTCGGGAAATCGTTCGGCGTAAAAGTTAGCCGCTAGCCGAGCATTTTCTCCGGCTCTTCCATATTCAATTAGCATATTCGCATACTCTTCTGCGGTATACTCTGCCATTTTTTCAACTCACTTCTTAAAGAACGTGCACATCGAATGCTGGGCGAACTTGTGAAGTAACAAATGACAATCTTGAAAGACAATCCGCGTTTGTTTGACGAATTTCAGGAAAATAAAGATTCAAAAAATAACATTAAGAATAATAGAATTCTAACAACACTTTTAATAGGTCTACAGTTCCTGATAAAAATTAAAGAGTTCTGCACTTGTATTAAAAAAAATAAAATTAATCTAAAAAAATGCGTCATGCCAACTTAAACAGAGAGACTGAAACTATTTCAAGCAGAACACAACGAATACAGGTTGTAATCGTTACCTCACATATTGAAATAACATTTTTTATGCAAAATTATTTTTATTTACGCTTATTATTTCAATATAATATCGGCAGTTTATTATAATATCGGCAATTGAGTCTTGACACGGGATCTGTTCTTTTCAGCTGCACTGCTGAACTGGTGCAACAAGTTAGAATGAGACAAATGTATATTTTTTCACTCTAACTTATTGCACCAGTTCAGCAGTGCAGTTAAAAAGAACAGATCCACGGTGCGGTAACCTAGGACAACGGGACGCTAGGCGAGGGGAAAGGTGTGTCAGCATGCCGCTGCCCGTACCTCGCCGCTGCCGTCTCTTGCCACATCTCCGGGCAGCCAATGCTGACACATTAGGCCGTGCTATAGCTCCGGCGGCTCAAGCGCTTGCCTCCTTGTACTTCGGCGCGCTCTTATTCGCCTAATTTTAATATTAAATATTTTGCTTATTATTGCGAATTTAGCAAAATGGTACAGGACTTTTCTGCTCAGTTTACTGTGCCGTACCTGCTCACGAGCGTTTGCACAAGTGCGATGGGACACCCTGTATATATATATATACAGGGTCTACCAAAAGTGTGGAAACCGCTAAATATCTCGGAAAATATACGTTTTACAGAAAAGTATTTCGAACAAAAGTTGTAGGGTTTAAAAATATCCATATATTGATTCTATCAGATTGACCTTGGATGGCGTCGTCAAGGTCAGGTCAAGGTCACATTGACTTTTTTAAATGGCACCCCCTACATTTGATTGCATATTCTTATAGCTTAATTCAAGAGCTTTCCAAAACACTATAATAATGTTCATTTTTATTAAGTACTTTTCGAGTTATGAAGGTTGAATGTTAGAGTACCGCCGGTTTTAACATTATCCAAGGTGTATACTACATGGAGGTTACTCGCTCGGATTTGCATCTGTTGTGTGTGTGATCCAGCCAACTATAAGGCAAGATCGGTCGTGGATCCAGCCAACTAAGACAAGATCGGTCGTGGATCCAGTCAGCAAAAGCAAAGACCCAACCAAATTACAATCGAGCATTTAAAGACCTGGAAAGTAATCGACATAGTAAACATAGTAAACAAATTTGTGGATGCTTATTTATCATAATAATTGTTCGAAATGCGCACCATTCACTGTTTGACATTGTGCTATTTGTTTAAAAACTTGTTACGGCATTTCTAATTAAATCCGGTTCAATTAGTACACTTTCTTCCAGGATTTGATGACCCTCTAGATTTAGTGGTTTTGTTTCATACACTCTGCTTTTTAGATAACCCCATAAAAAGCAATCGAGTGCGATAAATCTGGCGATCGTGGCGGCCACTCAATCCTTCCTCTTCTGCCAATCCACCAGATAGGAAAAACTGCGTCCAAATAATTACGAACTTCTCTTTCGTAATGTGGTGCCATGTGTCGTATGTGCTGTGCCATCCTGCTGAAACCATATCTGATCGAAGTTTTCACCTGTTATTGCTTGTATTGCCAGAAGTATCTGATTCCTCAACATATCCTCATATTTCGCTGAAGTCAAATTGCCAAAAAAATTGCTCCATAAAACATGTATAAAACGTCTCGTTAGTTCCTTCATTTACCGCTATGTGACGCACGATACATGCAGTCTAATTCGCATTTAACATTCAACTAAGAATGTATAAAGCTATCAAAGAACGAGCACCTTCTCACTTCAGCTTTGAGCAAGCAGAAATTAATTGTTATCGTCCAAATACAACGTACGATTAATTAAAATTAAACGTTTTAAAAATGGCTGGTGAGTTGTCGGAACGTGAAAGAATCACTATCCTCATGATGCGTGGATGAGGTGATAACGAAAGATCGTTCTCTGTTGTCGTTCGATTATTTAATGACACGTATCCGAACCGTCGAATTAATAAGTCCACTGTGTTAAAAACAATAGAACGTTTTAGACAAACTGGTAGCGTAAGAAATCGCTCTAAGTCAGGAAGACCATTGTCTGCAACCAACGAAGAAAAACAACTTGATGTTCTGCAGACATTTGTTGAAGATCCCAATTCTAGTGTTCAGAGAGTCGCTCAAACTCACGATATTGCTCCCATGTCGGTTTGCAAAATTGCAAAACGGAGATGAGAAGCGTCGTATACGTTTCTGTGAAAGAATGATGGCACTAATAGATGTCCGGCCCATCTTCCCTTATCAAATTGTTTTCACAGACGAGGCAACTTTCACCTTAACGGGAGAAGTTAATAATCAAAATTTTCGTCTTGTCAGATGAGAATCCAAATTGGGTGCGGGAAACTCACACACAACATCCACAAAAAATAAATGTATGGTGCGGAATAATAGATGGCTATTTAATAGGGCCGTTTTTTTTTTGTAGAAAATTTGAACGCTCAAAGGTATGAGAGATTACTTGTAGATCAAATAATTCCAGCTATACAGAATACTTTTCCAAATAATTTCCAAGAAATATGGTTTCAGCATGATGGAGCTCCTGCTCATTTTGGTGCAGGACCACGTCGTATTTTAAATGAGACTTTTCCGCTACGGTGGATAGGAAGAAGGAACAGAAATGAGGGAGGAGAGGATTGGCCACCTCGGTCACCAGATCTAACTCCTCTTGATTATTATCTATGGGGATACCTGAAGAGTAAGGTTTACAGAACAAAACCAGAAACCATCAACGAATTGATACAGCGAATAAGGGATGAAATGGTTTTGATACCTTTTGAAACGAATCGTAAAGCCATTTCTACATTCTACCAAAGATTAGCATATTGTCAGGAAATACATGGCAGCCACTTTCAGCATTTACTTTAACACATTAAAACACATCTGCAATTGTCTGGTGCAACCTAACCTGATCTCTGTATACACGCACCGCACGCACGCACACGCATTTCAAACAATTATTATGATAAATAAGCATCCACAAATTTGTTTACTATGTTTACTATGTCAATTACTTTCCAGGTCTTTAAATGCTCGATTGTAATTTGGTTGGGTCTTTGCTTTTGCTGACTGGATCCACGACCGATCTTGTCTTAGTTGGCTGGATCCACGACCGATCTTGCCTTATAGTTGGCTGGATCACACACACAACAGATGCAAATCCGAACGAGTAACCTCCATAGTACACCTTGGATAATGTTAAAACCGGCGCACAGTGGTTCGAAACGTAAAATATGCGATCGAAAATATTTTTTATTGATTAATATTAATATATCGATATTTTTTATTTATAGTAATATAAAAGGACATTTTTCAAGTTATTTAGCTTCCCAATTTTTGACTATTAAGAAAAAAAATATATTAAATATGATAACAAATTATTTAGCTTCCCAATTTTTGACTATTAAGAAAAAAAAATATAATAAATATGATAACAAGTTATTTAGCTTCCCAATTTTTGACTATTAAAAAAAAATATATAATAAATATGATAACAAGTCTCCAATAATAATAAACGGAAAAAGGTTATAAGAAGCAAATTAATCGGAAATAAATGAGCAATTTAAAATCAGTAATGGTGACAAAATTTAATAAATTAATGTTTACAAATAAATTAATTTCAAGAAAACATAACTAACAAATTAATCGACCATGTGAAATTTAAATTAAGTTATAATATGTATGTATAATATATAAGATAAATATCGCAAAACTAACGCAAATTAAACAAATTAAATAAAAGAACACAAAATACATAATAAAAAAAGCAAAAACTAATTAAATAAATAGCGCGCTCATAAATAAAAATATTAAAAAAAATATATATATATATAAGATAAATGTCACAAAACTAATGCCAACGTAAATTAAACAAAATAAATAATAAAACACAAAATACATGATAAAAACGCAAAAATTAATTAAATAAATAGCGCGCACATAAATAAAAATATTTAAAAAATAAGAAATATAAAAAAATAATTTATTTTCTATCGATATTATTGTTATTATCGTTTTCTTCCGAGCACGTAGATTCCTTGTCTTCTAATTCATATTCTTCTATTTCATCTTGTGAGATATTAATTAATTTTATAACTTCTGCGTCTAATGTTTTTTTCTTGTGTTCTTTGTTTACGTGACCAAATGAACTTAAATATGGATCAGAACTAAGTATTAATCTGCGAAATAAATGTGATAAAATAATAATAAACATTCTAATAATAATAAACATTATTGTAAAACTTGAGGAGAAAATTAACATTAATTATCTATAATCAAAAATGAATACGATAAAAAGACGAACACGAACAACAAAACACAAAAAATGAAAACAAACAATCCATGAAAATGTAAATATATAAAAAATAAAAATAAATATTAACACACTTACACTGTTTTTATACCACTTATATTTTAAACTTTGTTAATTTAAAATTAAAATGTTTCACAAAACGAAGGATTTTCGTTCCTACTTGTTCGTACTCGCGATACTGTCGATTTGTTTGCAATCACTCATTCCCATTCGTTATTTTGCACTTATTTACTTTTGTTTTCTTAAGTCAAATCCGATTTCCAATTTAATAATACCGTGGTGTTAGTAAACAGTATTACAAGTACGAACGAGTAAGAACAAACTCCTATGTTTTGTGTAACAAACTGCAATGTAATATTTTAAAATCTTCTGCTATTTCTCAAGGATATAATTAAAAAAATAATAAACAAGCTTTGGAAGATTAAAAGAATTAATACAAAATAAATTTTATAACAAAATCAGTCTTATTAACGATATTCCTAAATCCGAATATGATTCAACCTATATAAAAAATTGTTATTATTTAAAGAGCTGCGCATGGCTGCAGATATATTTACGCTATTTATTTTCCTTATATTTCATATTATTAAATGACGGTAAGTTTATTCATTCTGAAGAATTCTTTTATTTCGTAGAAAGAAATGAATTTAAAAATTTTTAAATTATAGATAATATCATTACAACTTAATAAAATGCATTAAAAAAATACTGACACGTATTTACGACACTGAATTTTATAGATTAAGATATGTTTATAGATATATGTAAACCACGTTATTGATTGTTCTTAATAAGAAAAATTTTCGATTTTTCAAATGAAGAAATTTAGACATCATTAAAACCTTTAAAAATTTTTTCTGAGAGATGACACATGATTTAATTAATGGCCAAATACTGTAAGATTATATAAAAAAAATTTCAAAGCTTTACGACAAACTCAAAAATTTGACTTTCGATCGCGTTTTAGGCGTTTCGAACCACTGTGCGGCGGTACTCTAACATTCAACCCTCATAACTCGAAAAGTACTTAATAAAAATGAACATTATTATAGTGTTTTGGAAAGCTCTTGAATTAAGCTATAAGAATATGCAATCAAATGTAGGGGGTGCCATTTAAAAAAGTCAATGTGACCTTGACCTGATCTTGACGACGCCATCCAAGGTCAATCTGATAAAATCAGTATATGGATCTTTTTAAACCCTACAACTTTTGTTCGAAACACTTTTCTGTAAAACGTATATTTTCCGAGATATTTAGGGGTTTCCACACTTTTGGTAGACCCTGTATATATATAGGGTATATATACAGGGTGGCCCATCGAAAAGGAAACAAACTGAATAACTCTTACAAAAATGATTTTTCGAAAAAATGCAAAAACATGTCAATTATTATTGGAAGGGGGACATCTATTGACGTAAAACTCTTACCCTCAACTTCCACCCCCTAAGCGGGGGGTGGCAACCCTTAAAAATTTTAAACGAGAAGGGGGGTCGAATAATATATCATTGGAAAGGTCTCTCAATTCTCTATAATTCTACGTTTGATTTTTTAAATTTGATCGATTTGTTTAGAAGATACAAGGTGTTTTACAGGGTTACAGGGTTGTATCTAAAACAAACAAATCTGCATATCTTCAAATTTTTTTTATTATCTATTGTCAGCGTAACAAATGTTCAAAATGTTGACCACTAGCTTCCATACAATAATAAAGATTCTGCTCAAAACGTTGTCGCACATTCTGGAGCATTTGTGGAGTAATTTTATGGCATTCGTTAACAATACGTTGACGTAAATCTTCTAAAGAAGCTGGTTGTGTTTCATAAATTTTACTTTTTAAATGTCCCCATAAAAAGAAATCCAGTGGCGACAAATCTGGAGAACGAGGAGGCCATTCAATAGTGCCTCTTCTTCCAATCCAACGATTTGGAAAAGTTTGATCCAAATATTTACGAACAGACAGTGTATAATGTGGAGGAGCTCCGTCCTGTTGAAATATTAATTGATCTTCGAGATAATGTTCATCATTTTCGATAATATTGGTTAACATTGGATCAATTATGTTTTCTAGCAGTTCCAAATACATATCTCCAGTTAAATTGCCAGATAGAAAAAAGGGACCAACAATACGATCACCAAAAATGCCAGCCCAAACATTTAATTTTTTTGGGTGTTGAGTATGGGTTTCATAAAATATGCTTGGATTAGAATCTGCCCAATAGCGACAATTATGACGATTTACTGTACCATTTTGAAAAAAAGAACATTCGTCAGAAAAACAAATATTAAAGAGGAAATTTGGATTATTCGTTATTCGTTCACTCATGACCTCACAAAATTGCAAGACGATGACATCAGACATCAAGAGATGCAGTTTCGCAATCAACTCCCAAAGAGACACGGAGAATTTGACTGCGATATACGACGGACTCCTTAATATTCTATAATTTATAATTTTATTTTTACTTGACACATCCTCTTCTTATTTATTATTTACATTTTAGACTATTGACCCGAGTTTTCTATTTTATTTAATATTTTATAATTTATTCCTTTACTTCTTCTTGACAAACCTCTCTTATTTATTATTTACATCTTAGACTATTGACCCGATTTTTCTATTTTATATATGATGGTTTATGTCCTTCTTATTTTATTTTATTTGTTTGCTATAATTTTGTATTGTACGTCACGTTGCTGAACTTAATCTTGCTCAGTCCTTCCTTTGCTGTCACCAACATCAGACGACTTTTATATCGAACGAAATCTATATCGATTCACTGTCATCAATATTTTAATCTTGTATTTGTTGTTTACCGGACTGCTAATTATGTAAGTTTTTACTTTTATATGTATAATTTTGCGCCTTTCAATGATTGTTAATAGTTCCTTCACATCGTATTTATAGATATATTTGAAAAGGACCTAAACCTCAGGTCGAAACGTAATAAACGTCGATTAATATATCACTTGTGCCGGTTTGGAGTCAGTTATTACTTTTCCTCGTTAATTTTATATGGGTGAAACTTATGATGTTTTAAAATTCGTTGAATACTGGTTCGACTAACACCAGATACAGCAGATAATTGCCTTGTACTCAACGTAGGATCAGCAGCAACATGGCCTAAAATCGCTATTTCCACCGCTTCATATCGTACACGATTTTCAGCATTCCGTTTTTTATTAACCACAGATCCTGTCTGTTTAAATTTTGCCACTAACTGCAAAACGTATTTACGATTGACATGTTTATTTGCATGCCTTTGATTGAACAGCTCAGCTGTTTTGTTAGCACATTTATTATTTTCAAAATAAAGTGCAATTATTTCGATCCTTTCTGCAATCGAATAAACCATAATGTCAAAACAACGAATTATGAAATTTACTTGTCGCAAACACTAGATAAGTACTGATCTTGCTTATCGAAGCACACTGAAGAAAGATTAGGCTTCGTATAAGTTTAAATTTCGTTCAGTGTAACAAAAAGTAGCAAAGAAAAAACCAAAACATTGGAGCACATTGACGTAGAAATTTTCTTCAGTGTAGGCAAAGTAGTAAAGAGAGAGAAAGAGAAAGAATCAAAACATTGGAGTATACACATTGACGTGGAATAAATTCAAAACTTGAAAGCTTTAAGCTTTATCAACATTTCAAACAATTACTACGCTAACTAACACAATTTGAACACCTCTTGCAACCGATTAATGACCTGGTTAAAGATTATAAAGATTTATTTGTTTTAGATAAAACACTCTGTATCTTCTAAACAAATCGATCAAATTTAAAAAATTAAACGTAGAATTATAGAGAATTGAGAGACCTTTCCAATGATATATTATTCGACCCCCCTTCTCGTTTAAAATTTTTAAGGGTTGCCACCCCCCGCTTAGGGGGTGGAAGTTGAGGGTAAGAGTTTTACGTCAATAGATGTCCCCCTTCCAATAATAATTGACATGTTTTTGCATTTTTTCGAAAAATCATTTTTGTAAGAGTTATTCAGTTTGTTTCCTTTTCGATGGGCCACCCTGTATATATATATATATATATATATATATATATATATATATATATTCAATAATTTTAAAAATAGTACTCATTCGATCTTCATTTTGAAAATTTCATGATTTCTTTAGAATTGAAGTGGAAATACGGTTATATTTTTTTTTCAATTATAAGTCGAGGAGTTGAAAAACGCAAATGAAAGTTATAAACAATCGAACAACAATTAATTTATTTAAAGAGTTAAATTTAAAAAATACTATCGTAAGTACGTTACAAACCCTTTAAAAATTACTCCTTATTTGTCCGTTTCCGTCGAATTGATTCTGCAATAAAATAGTTTGAATGTTTCCGTAATCGACGTTTTCTTTAATTTCTTACAATTTTCAACCACGCACAACTTCTCGAAAAAAAATCTCTAATTTTTTTCAAAAACACGTGTCTCATATTTTCGACGGCAGAATATG
Organism: Crematogaster levior; assembly: GCA_901521435.1. Taxonomy (NCBI): domain Eukaryota; kingdom Metazoa; phylum Arthropoda; class Insecta; order Hymenoptera; family Formicidae; genus Crematogaster; species Crematogaster levior. Next base: position 16,443 of record CABEGB010001144.1, read on the forward strand.
TCTGCCAAATTTAAAAAAATCGGAATCATCGAGGTAAATTTTTTTTGATAATCGTCCGGTTTGACGTGAAATGACCCATATGCACTTACTTAACTTTATGTTATATTGTCATACATGATTAAACTCTTCACAATCAATTAAGATATTATCTACTTAAAAACTATATAATTCGATTTAAAAGAAATCGACTTTGAAATAATTTTCAAAATGTTTTAATTTTATGTCTCTTCTTTTGAAAAATAACTTCTTTTTTAGCTATCTTTTTTATATTTGTAAAAGTAACTGAATTATTTAAGGTATAAGAGTTAAATGGGATTTTGTATAATTTAGAGACTTTCTAGACCATAGAAGTTTTCTGTGAATTGAGACTTTTTATCAAGGATAAAAATTAAAACATATCAAAAATTGAAGAAAATTGACTGAAAACATTTTTCACATAAGAGAATCGTGTGTTGTTCTTCATTCTGAAACATTGAGATAAGTGTGTATTGCAGCAAAATGAATGAACACGGACAATAATTATTCAGCAGACTACGATTATTCATAATATATAGCAGATGAAAACTTCGTAGAAAACGTAAATATATGCAAAATAAATAAACTCTGTTGTGCCAGATGATAAATCATTTATTGCGTCTTATATAGTTTTTGTTTATTAATTAATTTATTTTATTTATTTATTTTATTACATTAGCATTTCCATAATCTTACACACACACACATTATACATATATACTATTACCACTATTAAGGGACATTGTCCTTGGTACACAAAGTAAGGAAAAATTGCCGTGTATTTTCTTTAATTTTTCCTTTCTTCTTTTTATGTCAGACATGTTAAAAAGACCGTTTTGATATTTTTTAGTAGACACATTAAAACAAATATTTACAAATAAACGAATATTTTAATTCAAGCTTGTGAAATGAAAAAATGGTAAATATTTACCTTTACACAGCCTCCGCCAATGACTTTGACCTTGACATATATTGTCAAGGTTATCCTCCTAAGTGACCTTCAGAAAATTTTTGCCGTTGCTCGTTTTTCATTAAAAAGTTATTAACAAAAAAAGTTTGGAAAATATAGCTTATATTATGAATATTATTTTGAATATCGCTTATATTTTGAATATTTGAAAGGCATAAACGATTATGTATATGAAATTAGTATATGTATAAGAATAAAGAAAAATCATTTAAAGCAGTGAATCGTTGCTTTCAGCCCAAAATAAGGGGCCCACATCACTTATATACAAAAATAATATTTACATGCGTCAATCTTTGTATAATAGAATCATGACCTATAATAACACTGCTTTAGTATATTAGTCAATTTTTTTATTATATTTTATACATATAAGTCATTTCTGAACACTTTTTTAAATTGGCCTTTGTCCCCCTTTCGATGAGTGGAATTCGCTTTGTGTGGTAAGTCGCAAACCAATGTGGAACAACAATTATAGACCTCGTTTAGGGCCGAAGCAGAGGAAGGATGTGGGGTGGATGTCGCTTCGCGTGGAAAGTCGTAAACCAATGTGGAACAGAACAATTATATAATAGATCTCGTTTTGGATCGTAAGACGGAGGAAAGATGTTAACAGAACAACTATAGACCTCGTTTCACACACTTAGGTATGTGTTTACATTTATATGTAACACATCACAAAAAATATAACACTTCCATTCGAAGCGACATCCATCCCCCCTGCTTCGGCGAAAACAATCTAGTCAAAATGATGGCAATATGACATCAAAACCGTCGGTAAATGTTATAACGTCAAAGAAGTAGTCCAAAATGACGAAAATGTGGCACCATATATATTTACATTGTACACGATGAAATATCGTAAAAACAGGTAAAAACGGATATTTAAATGATAATTGTAGAATTATATTGGAAAAACTCATTAATGTCATATTGACATTAAAATGACCATTATAATATCATTTGAATATTCTACTCATACTGTAAATTTAATATTTGTATTATATGTAATATACTGAAAATGTTTGAATAACCTGTCTTATAATGTATTTATATTTTAAAAGATATTTTTTATTATTATGTACGAAAAAGTGTTACTTTTCAAACTTATGTCTGACATTAATATACTCTTCTTCTACATATTTTATGTTCGAATTATTAGGTACAAAAACAAAATTTTTGTTACTTTCAAGCTTATACATATGTTTATGAAAATATATTTTTATTCTACATTTTTTATTATTATGTAAGAACTATAATATGTGAAAAAATTTACGTTATTATTTAAGTTTACATGTCTCTGTTTAAAAACATTATTAAATACACTTATAAATGCGTATTTGTTCGTAAAAGAAGTAAAAAAAAAGAATAAAGGAAAAATAATTTTGTATTTATTTTTACTTTTTATCTTGCGTTTGAAGAGATTTAACTGCTAAACTTACATTTTCTTCACTGTGCATAAAAACAAGTTTTTGATGTATTCTTATTCATTTTACATGTAGAACAAGAATATAAAAAACTGTAACGAAAGATCATTTTCTTTGCCAGTAGAAATTAAAACTCAAATGAAAGGAGACTAGTTGACATCAAACTGGTATATAATTGGTGAGCTGCGAGCCGACTTGGTTTTGTCAGACTTTAAACCGCAGTGATTCACCAACTTTTTTGAAATCTAGATTCGATTTCAATTTTAGGAGATTAATAAATATCATCTCAACTTGTGAGATGAAGAAATTATTGCGAAAAATATTACCTCAGCCAGGATTCGAACCTGGAACTCCCCCATTCCGTGCGGGTGTCATACCAATTCGACCACCGAGGCATGTGATAATATTTATCGCAATAATAAGTACACTAAGAAAGACGCTTTCTCAGGCAGCGCCTCTAGTGAAGGACACCAAATTTTTAAGTCATTGATGGGATATAACTGTAACGAAATATCATTTTCTTTGCCAGTAGAAAATTGAAATCGAATCTTCTAAAATTGAAATCGAATCTAGATTCCAAAAAAGTTGGTGAATCACTGCGGTTTAAAGTCTAACAAACCAAGTCGGCTCGCAGCTCACCAATCATATGCCAGTTTGATGTCAACTAGTCTCCTTTCATTTGAAGAATATAAAAGACTCACTTTTGTCAACAAGTGAAAAAAATGTAAGTTTGTTGTTATAAGGTCCGGACCTCAGATGTGGTGGTTAGGATATAGTTCCAACATGATGGCTAAGACATACAATAAATACAGTTTCTTTTTCTAAAAGTGATTTTGGTGATTAAAAGTTATTTGAGGTCAATATGTTATATGTAGTTGAATTCGTTTTTTTTTTTTTATAAGCTACATCATTGCGATAATGAAAATATGTCATGTCATTTTAAAAAATGTCGATGACCTTAAAATCTTGTAAAAGATAAGATTTTAAAAAAATTTCGCTTATTAGAATATTAGTTCCTTCGAAGCGAACTGTGGTCCTTTGACATTTTTCGTATCATCAAAAGGAACAGAGATATTTTAAGTGCTCATATTAGAGGAAACACTCTGTATATATACGTATATGTATATGAAACACAGGATGTTTTATTTTAATCCCTACAGACAAATATCTTGAAAAATATGAAAAATACGGAAAAACGTTTCAGACAAAAGTTATTTGGTTCGAAGGGGGATATAAGATGGTGTCATTGACTTTGAGTGAATGAACGTTTGAAAGGGATCAATCCGTATAGGTCGGAAAGTTTCCACATTTAGCAGAGCTGGTATGAATTTATGCTGTACATCTTAATTTATGGTTGCTTCTATGATGATGTACCTGTATAGAGCATCTATTTGTGTGGTAAATATGAGATGGAATGACATTATTCTTTTTATATTTCGCCAAATAGTCCAATTTTCTCTTCGCTCTAATTAATTTGTAATTCAATTTTACCCACACTCCTTAAGTATTATAAAAGTATTATATCCAAATTGATGTTTAATGGACGCAAAAATGAAAAAATGATCGTAAGTATAATCTAGGCGCATTTTTAGGAGAAAAAGATTACATAACTAAAGCGGAATTCTTCTGGCTGAGATCAAGCAATTCCCTCTTCCCAAAAGCGTACGGATTACCGAAAATCCATAAAGAATGTTTAAGTTTTCGGTTATCGTATCATCGTTAAATACCGTGCTGCACAGGGAATAGGGATTTATCTGCAGAAAATTATTACGGAGAACATATCAAAACCATTTAGTCATGTGGAAAACAGCGAAGAGTTATATAGCAGACTTTCTGACTTGAAATTGGCAAGTTCTGATATTATTTTCTTACTATATATTCTTTTCACCAATGTTCTCTTAAAATTAGCCTTGGAAAGCTTAACAAAAAGATGGAAGTTTATAGAACCGCATTCAAAAACAATTCATAGCATAAAACAAGCTAATAGGTTAACAAACGAGCTAACAAAGGATGTTTTTTAAAATAATCAAAAAGATATAACAAAATTTATTCCGAATAAATACATATGTACGTTTCGACTTCACGGAGTCTTCATCAGCACACGACAAAAAATATTAAAATAACTTAACATGAAATAAACATCGGTTGAATATACAAAGTTAAAAAAATATATATAAATAAAACGCTATCATGTCATAGATATAAATTAAATAAAAACCGAACAGTATGTTAGGAGTCATTTGTACAATCAAAAAACCAATCATCTTATATAAATGTTCTAGTCAAAATGTCAAATGTATAGAACAAACTTATTCTTCGTTTTATAGCGGAAATATGTTGGTCAAACAGTTGAGTCATGATGTCACTTTGGTCTTGACAATGTTGAAGTTTAATGTTAAAGTCGGAAATTTGTATGAGGGATCGTATTTTAAGTAAATAACGGAAAAATACGTGTGTATTGACATGATATTTAAGGGTGTAACTGTGTAGTAGTGTTGTAAAATAAAAAGAAGTATGTAACAAAAAATCAAAATACCTGTCGACGGATGGACCCGGTTATAGCAACGTATTATAATATATAGTATTAAAATCGTTAAATCATGCTAGCGTGTTAAAGTTCAGATTGACACTAACATCAAATGACAAGCGTATACAGTTTGTAATACCTTCCGCTTAAGTCGTTATTCGCAAAGCATTAGAAGAGGGGAGATTCGCCAGTTTATTTATGATATTCGTATAAGCGCTGTTTAACAATTCGGTATCTTTGTGAGAATTAATCGCATGTCTGGTTCTTGATGTGGATCATTTTACTGATTAATCTTTTCTGCTGGTTATGTTCCACATAAAAAATTCTCACATTATCCCAATCGAATTTGGGGTCTAAGTCTATAATATGTTCAGATACTACCGAGTGTTTGAATGGATCTAGTCTTATGTTATATTTATGTTTTTTTATCCATGTAATTAATTTTCTCTTTGTCCGATAAGTCGCCTCGCAATTCTTACAGTTAATCTTATAAACTACGTTGTTCTTTTCAGATCGCAAATAATCATTGGACCATCGGGAAATGAATTTCCTTAGTTGGTTTAAACATCTATAACATATGGCCATTTTTCTTATCTATTATTGGTTTGGATTGATTATTTTTGTGATGTGTCTAATGAACGACAATACTATGAAAGTCTTCTGTTTGTTTGTGGGTGTGATTAGTGTAAGCGATTCTTTAGTTTGATTCTTTTAGACAAAGAAATGATACTACGGTTTATTTGTTTGAAAATGACATGGAGTGGATAGCCATTATTAAGCAAGATGTTAATGCAAAATTCTATATTTTTTTGATAGAAGCAAGGATGTGACAAAAGTATCGCCCTATCACACAGTCCGTATATAGTGTCTATTTTGTGGCACTGTGGATGGTTAGAGTAGTAAGACAAAAATCTGTCCGAAAAAGTACTTTTATGAAACCAATCTACCTTTAATGTATTATTATCGATAATTAAATTAAGATCAAGAAATGTCGTACAAGAATAAAAAAAATCGCAATTTGAAGACAAAATATGGCCCTTTAAGATACCGCAGACAGAATGTAAAAAATTTATTTGAGTCAGCCATAATAACGCCTTAAAAATGGCAAAAATTACTGTTTTTGGCCCATATTACTCCATTTTTCTAAAAAACCTGATGTGATGGACATTTTTTGCTGACGGATTCGTATTCAGCGACCAAAATTACGTAGGAAATCACTATTCTGCTTTTTGTATCTTTTAGGACCCTTGATTTCGCAGGCCTGTGTTATTGATTAAATACTTAATATATGACTATTTATGACTATTTAAGATGTAACTATATCTATTATAATACATAATAGTTATATATTTATCGTATTGTTGTATGCATCGCCATAGTTTTACTATTATATATTTTGTTTGGTAATCGTGCTCTGAAATTTCCTATTCGAAGTCTAAATCGAATAAAACGCATCATTATTTTATTTTTTATGTTGTGACAGTTTTTCAATGTTTCGCCTGCAATGCCCTGCATTTTTTCATTAAAGAAATTAACTAAATCATATTTATTCGTTAAAATTTGTTTTCAGATATGGTAAGTATTGCCTGATAATAATTTCCATCTGATAAAAGTATTCAAATGTTGTATTATTGACAAAAAAAAGTATTACGTTGGAAACATTTCAAGTGCACAAATTTTGCAAATTTTAAGGATGGTATGTATGTGCGAGATCCAGCTTATACATGATTCACAAGAAATATTATTGTTTAAAATATAGGAAAGAATATATCCGGCAATGTTGTACAATACATTTATTTCAATGTCTCCTATGTGTATTTCTTTTGACAAATCAGGAATAGGTGGCAACTGCTTTTTTATTTCTTTTGCTTTAGATCTACTCAAAAAATCACCGACAATAATTCTGTCATCTTCTTCGTAGCTACAATTACCCAGTGGTTTTAAATATTTTGATAATGCAATAATTTTTAAATTTTGCTTGAATTGTAAGGTGTTTGGAGTGGGTTGTTTAGCTGTAATACAAGAAATTATATTTTCAACACAATCTGACGTTAACCGACCTGCTAATACATACAGATAGCCCCTTTCATTTATTAAATAAGTCGACATTTCAATAATGGACTTGGTAGTGATAATAACTCCACGCTGCACAGGCTTAAATTGTGTACCATTTCCAACTCTCATTTCTTGAAAAAGTTTTATAACTGATTCTCAAAATACAATTGAATCTATAAAGGACCCCGCAAGAATCTTATGGAAAATGGGTTTCGGTCAAATGCGCTGAAACTCTGCTATTTTTTAGTTTTTATCATGCCGATCAAAAGTCTTCATAGGCCGAAGCCTTGAAAATGTACAGTTTTTTTGCTATGGCGTCCTGAATATGAATGATATTGCGTTCATGTACATATAAAATGCATCAATTTTCAAAGCCTTTCTGTATGCATTTTTTGTGGTGGGATTCAATTTTGGGAGTTCATTATTGGCAGTTACGATGTTGATTATGAATCTGCTATTCAGGTTATAAAAACTTCAAGATGGTGGATCCAATATGGCGGATGAAATGGTATAAAAATGATCTTCGGTATTTTGAGGATCGCAAAAAAATGGTGAAAATGTGTTCAGACGAAATATATTACACTTCCGCATTAATACTGAGGCCTTATACCTCAAATACTGTTTAAGGTGATATCAATATTGGTACTTTTTGATAATACCGCCGGCGTTAGCGTTACCCGAGATGTACCACGTGGAGGTCGCCTGGTCGAATTTACATCTCTTCGGGGTGCTTGATTAATGTGAGTCCCCTTGCCTCTCACTTGTGTAGGTATGTGTGTGTGTGTATGTGTGTGTGTGTGTGTGTGTCGAAACTATTCTTCTTAAGAATATCAACTAGGATTGATTTGTGGTCCTCTATGTCCAGCATCCAAAATGGCATTGAAAAGAGACATAGACGGATACTTAACATATTCTTCGTGTCTGGCATAGCCTAAAAACCATATGACGCTTGCAATATGCGCACATGTTCCAAGCGTTCTAGCACCCGACTTGCACGTACAATAGTACCCTACAATTGGACCATCATCTCCTAACGAATAAACAAGTATATATTGTAGGTATTAATGAATGAATACACACACACAAACAATAAAGAGAAATAATATATTATACATTACATTACATTATTATATATTTTTTGGAATTAAAGAGAAATTAATAAATATATTTATTGGTGTTTAAAATGTATTAATAGCAGACGTCTGAACACATTTTCACCATTTTTTTGCGATCCTCAAAATACCGAAGATCATTTTTATACCATTTCATCCGCCATATTGGATCCACCATCTTGAAGTTTTTATAACCTGAATAGCAGATTCATAATCAACATCGTAACTGCCAATAATGAACTCCCAAAATTGAATCCCACCACAAAAAATGCATACAGAAAGGCTTTGAAAATTGATGCATTTTATATGTACATGAACGCAATATCATTCATATTCAGGACGCCATAGCAAAAAAACTGTACATTTTCAAGGCTTCGGCCTATGAAGACTTTTGATCGGCATGATAAAAACTAAAAAATAGCAGAGTTTCAGCGCATTTGACCGAAACCCATTTTCCATAAGATTCTTGCGGGGTCCTTTCTTTTCGGAAAATTCGTTACCTAACGTTTTGCCTAATGCAATTTTTGAAGTACGTGAAGTCACCAACGTGAACCACTTTGAAACGACTTCAATAAAAAAAGCTGTCGTGCAGAATTCTTGTTTAGAATTTTGAGTCGCCAGAAATTGTAAGCTAGCACTAACATCGCGAGACAAAAAATTTTTGGCTTTATTTACTTTCATTTTATTGAAAGTACCATTCAAAAAATCATCTGCCTTAATTTTCGCCGTTAATTTTAATTCTAAATTTTCTTGAAATTCAGCAAGTTCTTTTACATGCAAACATTCAACCACAGAGGATGATAAATTATTATCACTAATGACTTCTGCAGGCAAGTTAATAATTTTGTTATTAATTATGCAGAATTTTAGATTTTTTAAAAGATGAGCAGGATCAGCGATAAACCAAAGCTTACGATTATTATTAATAGGATGAATGATTGAATTTATTATTGTCGAATAATGCCCAGCGAAACCAATAAGAAATTTACGCCACATTGATAAATTATTCGGCCCCATATCGTTTGTAATATTGTGTACGTAAAGTCCGATAGATTCAGCTTTTTTAATTATTTCAAGTGCGATAGGATGTAACAATGCTCCATCATAGCTGTCAGGTGTCAAATAAAAAGCGACGTTCTGTTTCCAGCGGGAAAAGATACCAGCAAGCACAAATATCAAACCATGCGTACCTTCAACTCTGTCTCCTAAATGCATGCAGACACAACAAATTGGAAAATTATATATACAAACTAAAAAAATGGGTGCATGCAATATTACCGCTTATTTTGCGCCCAGTGAGTTCTTGCATATCTGATTAGTATATTTTTTACATCGTAAAAAATATATTTTTTTAAATATATATTTTTATACATCTTAAAAAAAATATACTAATAAGATATAAGATTTAATAGTTTTCGAGACCTGTTACACAAAAAATTAATTGTACCAAAATATAATAAAAGCCTGTATCAGACTACGCATTAAAAATTGAGATTCAAGATTGAATATTGAAATTTGATCAATTAGAACAAAGTAATTTTAGTTTCTTTTTCTAGTTCTAATTGGTCAAATTCCAATCCTTAATCTTCAATTTTTAATGCGTTGACTTAACTAAATTTGTTATCAAAATACGTACCCTTACGCGTACAAAACGATGCAGTTCCATAATATGACTGTGTAGATGGATCAAATTGTTGACCTAAAGCAATAGACATTTCATCTAACATAAGTGAGCAATCTTTTTCTCTAATGTCTTGAAATTGTGCAACTTTGTCTTCTAATAATTTGAAAATGTCATCACAAATTCCTTCCTGGAAGTGAATGTTTTCCAGTTTTCTTCTCAATGTACGTTCACATGGGAAAGGCAGTTTCTCTCTCAATAATTCCTGATAACCACTAGAACCACAGAAAAAATTTCAGTCTAAGTGCTTTTTTTATAGTATCATTAGACTATATACGGCCGCGTGAGGATTGACACATCAGAGCTTGTATTTGGTCATTATTGAATATTTTCTTGAGTGATGATTTTAATTTCAAATAATCTTGAGTTTTTGCGTTGTTTTTTAACGTTCTTTATACGTTTTTTTTAACATATTATTGAATCGGTTACTTTTTAAAATATTTTTATTGGCCAAATCGAGTTTTCTATTGGCTTCTTCCAACTGTTTTTTTAATTGTTCAACTTCGCTAAATTTTTCAATGCGTATTTCTTTGGAATAACTAGGAATGGAGGGATCTACAAGAAAATATAAAAAGTTGTATAAATAATTATAAATAACAGAATTAATTGTAAATAATAATTAAAGTAATTTTGGAGATTTAAGTATAATTGTATCTGCAGCATTACTCGATGTCAATGGGATAATATCTTCAAGACAGTCATTTTGTTGCTCTTCATTTATAATAAATGTTTTTATTGCTCCAGGTGCATTGAAAACATGTCTTTTTAAAGATTCATTAGTTTTATCCTAAAAAGTTCGTTATTTACATGAAAAGTTTATAGTTTAAAGTGTGCTGACAGTTTTTAACGAAGAGACAAAGAAAAAGAACTCACATTTGTACTGATTAATGTGCATTCTTCTGATCGAGTAGGGAAAATTGTGGGCACAGCACTGCCTTTTAATTTCTTTTTTCCGTCAATGTGCACTTTTTCCCACATCTCATTCGAAAAATGTGTCTATAAAAATTTTTTGTATATTGTCAATATTTTTATTTTTATAACACAAAAGAATTGAATTGAACCTAACCTCTCACATATTACTTACTTCACATACGAATAAATCTGTTGTCAATTTCCAATTATTATATCCTATGTTAGCAATCCAAATTTTTTTTCTTTCTGGATTGTTTGGAAAACGAGCCATAAATATCTTTACTCCTTTTTTTTGTGCGTTTTGAACACCCGGGTACACAGCAAGATGGCATTTTTATATCTATAAAACCAAATTATTTAATGTTTTTTAAAATTCAATTTTGTATTTATACATATTACACATAATTTTTCAAAATAAACATTTCTTATTATTAATAAAAATATATGACACAGTGGCATAAGATATATATTATGTTGTCAACATATAATCGCCGCCATTTTGTGGGCACTTCCGCCAGTTGTCCAGTCTTTATCTTTAAGGGTCTCTAATTACAACTAGAGACCCTCTAATAAGAGACATCAGAAGGGCCACTTTTGATTGGTCCGTTATTTCCTAGTCATTCCCGCTTATATTCAAATTTTCATTTTATTTACTTTACATGTAATTTTTAATATTTTTATAATATAAAATATATAATATTAAATATAATATTAAATTTTTATAATATTAAATGATAAATATTATAAAAATACTAAAACTTAATTTTTTCTATTAATCTAAATAATATATGTTAAAATAATTTTTTAATTAAATGTGTTCTTTGAATTTTATGAAATTTTAAGTAAAATTTTAAGTAAAATTTAAGTGAGGATAAGGAATAATTAAATAAATTTAAGTAAGGATAAGGAAGTGAAACGCTTTTAATATTTTTAAAAATTATTTGTGAAATTTATTTAAAGAATGTGTGCACATAGATTTGCTATCATATCTCTTAATAATAATATTTTTTTTATTCATTATTCTTAATCGAAATACAATAAATCTGTTTGCTCGTGTACATATTGTATATATTGCAGTTAATTTAGTTGTATATATTGCATTAGTTAATTTAGTTTGGTCTTGCGATTGATAAGTTAGTCTAATTTAGTTTAATTTACATCTACGTAAACGAATCGGCCGAAGCGGCGATCGGGCAACGGTAGATGAGCGACTCATCGATCCCGGTGCTGCCATCGATCATCGCGGGCCGGAAATGTTTTTCGGCAAAGGGGTACTGTGTGCGGTACTTTCCAGAAGCACGAGACACGACACTTGTCGTCGAGTCGCCGGACCGATCACACACTTTCAGAGAGTAGTGCGCACTGTCTCTTCGCTTGCTTGCTTGTGCTTACCGCTGGTCGTTTGGATCGGAGCTGGGCCGGATCTGAGGGAGATCGTGGAGGATTGGCCGGCACTACGGTGAGTCGCTACAATTGCTTGCTTATCCTTGCATGCTATTGCCTTTTGATAATTGCCGGATCGCCGGTTCGCGCTCTCAACGCCGAATGCGACGCCGCTTGTCTTAGCAAAAATTGTAAATTCGCCTCCGGCGGGACGATAGAGACCCCCGCTGAACAACTGGTCCTTCGAACCGGATTAATACTCTCGTATATAGCGTGATAATCTATAATCGCTATTTCTCGTGATCTACGTGACGCTCTATCGCTGGATCAATTCTCGTCTATGGCATTATAATCGCTATTTTTCGTGATCTACGCGATGCTCTATCGCTGGATCAATTCTCGTCTACGGCATTATAATCGCTAATCTCAATCGCGATCCGCGCGACGCGCTATCGTCGGATTATTGCGCTTTCGTCAAATCTTGCTTGCGTTAAATTACAGATGTTCGGTAGTTTGCATGCTACCATTGTTTAAATCAAAATTTAACCGTTTACAAATCGCACTTCAAAGTCACGATCTATTACTTCGCGTTCTATTACCGCTACGCCGGGCAACCTTGTTGGTATTTGTTTTCGGAGTTTTTTGCTTCTTTCGCGCGGTTCGCCCTGTGCGCGCTCCAATGCTTAACGGTTTCTTTGTGTCTTTTTTTTTCCTTTGCTTGCCTAACTAGAACTCTAGACAAAATCAGAGTTGTTGACAGCGTAGTCTCTTTCTCTCGCGGTATTCTCGCTTGCGCGTTTTGGTGCGTGTGTTGTCGTTGGTGTTACGCGGTTATCGATCTTGTTTGGAGTTTCCTTGCGTACCGACAGTGATTGCTTGCGGATTGACTTGAATCGTCGGTAATTCTTTATTCGTTGGTTTGTGACACGGTTGATAATTGTACATAGTTTGGTTCTCGCTCTGGTTCTCTCTTCTCCTTGTCGGTATCATGGCCAAAGCTGCGGTATCTAGACGCGAGTTATGCCTTAAGTGATTGACGAAAATCCATGAGAAGTCGCTGAAGGCGGAATCCGATCCACAAGTTGGGAACTTTTTCTTCGCGTACTATCCGAGTGTGACTGACATCGCACATGACTTTGAGGCTGCTCGTCTCAAAATCATACAGGATGCCTCGACAGATTTTGACGCAGAAGACAAGGTGCGCGCGCGATTCGATAGACTTCATTATCGCGTGAAGATCGTTTATTACACGCTTAACGACGCGACTACCTCCAGCGCAATCGATACAAATGTGCACTCGCGCGCTTCAAAAATAAAACTACAAAATATCATTGCCACAGTTCACGGGAGAGCTCTCGCTTTGACCTTCGTTTATCGCACTATACAACAGCTCGATCTATTCGAATCCGCAGCTCACGGACATCTAGCGTTATTAGTACTTGCTCGCGGCCTTGAAGGGCGACACCCTAGGCATTGTAAAAAATCTACCGCTCACGGAGGAGCATTACGCGATTGCGTATGATACGTTGGTCTCACGTTACCAGAATAAGCGCCGACTAGCCACCCTCTATTGGAGCTCCATCGCGAACGCGAAACCATTAAAAATCGAATCAGCCGATGCGCTTCGCAAATTATTAGACGGAATTAACGAAAATCTTCGCGCGCTGCAACTGATGGACTTCCCAACCGATGCGTGGGATTTCATTTTGTTGAACACGTTACTCGACAAACTTACTCCGTCGTTGCGCGAAAAGTTCGAGGCGGAACATCGGAAGTCCGAGATACCGACCTTTAAACAACTAACGAATTTCCTCAGCGAATACTGTCGGGTGTTCGCGTCACTGTCGATGTCTTCGTCAACCAGCAAGGCCCGAGATAAATCTGTAAAAGATTCTGCTTCGAATTCGTCGGTTTCGGCGTTCGTGGCGAACTCGACGTCATGCTCCCAGTGCGGAGAGTCGCACTTCATTGCAAAGTGTCTTCCTTTCTCAAATTGACAGAGAAGGATAGACACTCGCGGGCGCGCAGTCTGGGGTTGTGTTTAAATTGTCTACGCACAGGTCATAGAGTCAACAATTGTTCGTCTACTTGGTCGTGCCGTAAGTGCAATCAGAAGCATCACTCGCTGATTCATTTCGCATCCGGCGTGACGCCGGAGACTCCGGCTAAGGCGCCTTCGACCACCTCTCCGCCTACTTCTGAACCTGTGGCAACCGCTGAGCCTTCTATAGTTTCGATGCTCAGCACTTCTCGGTCAGTTACGATGGTATTGCTCTCCACTATCCGGGCCGAGATGGCAGACGCTCAGGGGCGCTTCTTTCCGGTGCGAATTCTATTAGACAGCGCTAGTCAATCCAATTTTATAACTGAAGCTTGTTTTCAAAAGAGCGGGCTCACACGCTCTCAGTGCAGGTCGGTGGTGCTGGGGCTGAGTGATGCCAGGGCTGCAGCCACGAGAGGTCGAACTTCTATTGTCATTCGGACTTCTGGTCGCAGCGACTTACGCTTTCCTATCGAAGCTACAGTGTTGCCAAAAATATCTTCTCCTCTGCCACACAATGAAATCGATTGCCACTTATGGCCCCATATCAAGGGTTTACCATTGGCAGACCCTGGCTATAACAAGCCTGGCAACATCGATATTTTGCTAGGCGCGGAAACTTTCGTTTCGGTCCTTCGCGAGGGACATCTCAAGGGTAGGGCGGGGGAGCTTGATGTCTTAAATACCGTGTTTGGGTGGGTGCTCATAGGGACGATCTCCACGCTAGGCGCACAGCCGGTGCATTCTTTCGTTTCCACGTCCTTGGATGGTATTGACGCTGCTATTTGTCGTTTCTGGACCATCGAAGAGATTCCTGACAGTTCCGCTCTCTCGTCCGAGGACATACAGTGTGAGCGTATGTTTCAGGAGACAACTCATAGGAGTCCGTCTGGTCGTTTTGTTGTTTCCTACCCGTTCGCCAGGGAGTTGCCATGTTTCACTGACTCACGTCAAATTGCAGTCAATCGTTTTCGTTCGCCAGAGCGACGTTTTAAGGCTAACGTTTCGTTTAAACAACAATATTGCGATTTCATGCGACTATCTTGACTGTGGTTACATGGAACTCATTGAACAGCCGTTTCCGGGGGATGGTCGCGTATATTACTTGCCTCATCACGACGTCTCAAAAATCGAGAGTGAAACAACCAAATTACGTGTAGTGTTTAACGCCTCTTCTAGGTGTACTAACGAGTTGTCACTAAACCAGACGTTGAGCGGACCGAAACTTCAACAAGACATCATGGCAATTCTCATTAGATTTTGCCTCGGCGCGATCGCGGTAACTGCTGACATCAAAAAAATGTTTAGACAGATTTGGATAGAGTCTTCTCAGCAAGACTATCAGAGAATAGTTTGGCGTTTCTCAGAGCATGAGCCCCTTCGGGATTATCGTCTCACCACGGTAACTTTTGGAATTACCCCTTCTCCATATTTGGCAATTCGCTGCCTAATGCAATTAGCAGAGGAGGGTAAAGAGAGCCATCCTCTGGTATCTTTTGCCTTGAGCTCATTGCTCTACGTGGATGATATTGTCACCAGCGTCAATACCACCCAGGAAGCGCGCTCTTTGAAAGAGCAACTTATTGACCTGCTGCGGGGCGCAGAGTTTGCTCTACGTAAATGGGCCAGCAACCATCCGACTGTATTAAGCCTTGAGCCAGCGCACTGCAGTAGTTGCAGTACTATGCTCGCCTTCGATACGCAGGAAGATGGTTTCCTTAAGGTCCTCGGGCTGCATTGGCACGCTCGCTCGGACTCTTTCGGATTTCACGTGCATGCTCTACAAAGAGATTGCACAAAACGCGTTATTTTGTCCGAGGTAGCACGCATTTTTGATCCGTTGGGATTTCTCGCACCCATTACCTTCGCCGCCAAGGTCCTCGTCCAGCAACTCTGGAGCCTTGGACTGGATTGGGATAACCAACCTCCGCCCGACATATGCCGGCAGTGGAGTCGCTACCAGCGTGAGTTGACGCAGTTGGTATCCTTGCGCATTCATCGTCCGTTGATTTGCAACAGGATAGTTCGCAGGGAGTTGCACGGTTTCTGTGATGCGAGTGAGCGCAACTATGGAGCCGTAGTATACCTTCGCATCATCACGACTAATTCCGTGCACGTCCATTTATTAGCCGCAAAATCAAGGGTCGCACCACTGAAATCTCTCACCATTCCGCGTCTCAAATTATGCGCGACCCTGCTGCTTGCGGATCTGTTACAATATTTAGTAACCATTCTTAGGTTAGGTTAGGTTAGGTTAGGGACATTCTTAGGGACACTCTTGTATTGGATGCCATATACGCTTGGTCAGACTCGATGGTGACCTTGTCATGGCTCCGAGCGTCACCTCACAAACTTGAAACCTTTGTCCGTAATCGAGTTGACGATTCAAAATCAGTCAGACATTACGTCTTGGAGTCACGTGGGGACTAAATCTAACCCCGCTGATCACTGTTCACGCGGGTTATTATTCCTGCAAGAATTATTGAATTGTCATCTATGGTGGGCGGGTCTTGAGTGGCTGTCGGATCTTGCGCCTTCGAACGTGGATCTGATTCTGCATAGGGCAGACGCGTAGCTTTCGCGTAGCTTTCCAGCATAGCTTTCGCGTCGACGCTTTTGCTGACTAGGGTTCGCTCCTGCGTTGAGGTGTTGTTATCCTCGCTGGATAGAATTTGTCGCATTGTCTCGTACATGCTTCGCGTTTTTGTTCATGGATCTCGTCGGCAAGTTATATCCTCTGATCTCACAATCGATCAATGGGAGGCCCACGCAGCACTTTTGCTGGTCGTAAAGGTCGTATAGGCTGAGTAGTTCGACACCGATATCGCTAACCTCCAAAGGGGGAGGCCGGCCTCCAAAGCACTCAGGCAGCTGTCGCCGTTTCTAGATACGGGTGGAATCCTCAGGGTGGGCGGCAGGACTCACCCATTCCAATCTGCCTTACGAGGCAAAGCATCCGGCCTTGATGCGAATAAACACAGGCTCACTAAGCTTCTCATCGAGCGCGCACACCAGCAATATTTGCATCCAGGTCGTCGGGTAATACTTGCTCTTTTAGTACTTCTGGGTGTTAGGGGTACAGCGTGTGATTAAGCGAGCCTTGTCGCGTTGCTACAGATGCTTTCGAGCCAATCCTCAAATTGTTCAGCCGCTCATGGCCGATTTGCTTTCGTCTCGGGTACAACAAGTCAAACCGTTCTCCATAACGGGAGTAGACTTTGCAGGTCCGTTCTCCGTTACGCCTCCGGGCCCGCGGAGCGAAAGCGTTCAAGATCTATGTCTGCGTCTTCGTTTGCTTCGCAGTGAAGGCCGTTTACTTGGAGATCGTTCACTCCCTATCAATAGATTCGTTTCTCGCGACATTGCGGCGCTTCATCGCCCGTCGCAGTAGATGCTCATTGTTCTGTAGCGATCGCGGGATCAACTTCGTCGGGCCATATCGAGAGTTGGTAAGATATATGGAGCAAGCCTCCGACACTGAACGCATAAAATAGTCCTTCAACGCCTCACTTCGGAGGTCTTTGGGAGGCGGGCATAAAGACCTTTAAAACCCATTTAGCTCGAGTCGTGGGGTCTCAAACCCTTTCGTTAGAGGAATTCTCCACGCTTCTTGTTCAGATCAAGACAGTGTTGAACTCGCGGCCATTATGCCCATTGAGCGGGGATCCGAACGATCTCGCGGTTCTGTCGCCGGGACATTTCCTCACTACGGAACTTCTGGTGTCTCTGCCGAATCAGAACCTGACTGAGATTCCCATAAATCAGCTTGATCGATGGCAGTTGCTTCAACGCATGCACCAGGACTTTTGGAATCGTTGGAATTCTGAATATCTGCACTGTCTGCAACAACGCTCAAAGTGGCAAAAGGGCGATGCGCCCTTATCTATTGACTCGTTAGTTTTAATAAAGCAAGTGAACGCCATGCTTCTGCATTGGCCAAAGGGCCGGATTGTGGCCTTGCATCCGGGAAAGGACGAGATATCACGCGTCGCCACAGTGCGAACCGCGGAGGGAATACTCACGCGTCCCCTGGTTAAACTATGCCTTTTACCGATGGGCAGGCCAGCGGAGATGTCCAACTGATAGATAAAAATACGTAGTATTTTGGTGGACGGTATGTTCGGTTCGCTCGTGTACATATTGCATATATTACAGTTAATTTAGTTGTATATATCGCATTAGTTAATTTAGTTTGGTCTTGCGATTGATAAGTTAGTCTAGTTTAGTTTAATTTGCATCTACGTAAACGAGTCGGCCGAAGCGGCGATCAGGCAACGGTAGATGAGCGACTCATCGATCTCGGTACTGCCATCGATCATCGCGGGCCGGAAAAGTTTTTCGGCAAAGAGGTACTGTCTGCGGTACTTTCCAGAAGCACGAGACACGATACTTGTCGTCGAGTCGCCGGACCGATCACACACTTTCAGAAAGTAGTGCGCACTGTCTCTTCGCTTGATTGCTTGTGCTTGCCGCTTGTCGTTTTGGATCGCTTGCTTGCTCGTGCTTACCGCTGGTCGTTTGGATTGGAGCTGGAGCTGGGCCGGATCTGAGGGAGATCGTGGAGGATTGGCCGGCACTACGGTGAGTCGCTACAATTGCTTGCTTATCCTTGCATGCTATTGCTTTTCGATAATTGCCGGATCGCCGGTTCGCGCTCTCAACGCCGAACGCCGCTTATCTTAGCAAAAATTGCAAATTCGCCTCCGGCGGGACGATAGAGACCCCCGCCGAACAAAATCTCTTAATAATTTTTAAAAACAGTTTATGACAGTCTAGAATATTTTGCGGTATTTTATTAAACTTGGAAATTAAATAACTTTTCCAATTAATATTTTCGATATTAAAATATTTCGAGTAGTGTCGGAACATCTATTCTAATAATATAAATAGTTTAAATGTCTTAACATTGACAAAAAATAAAGAATCTTTAGAACATTTAAGTTGTACTAATTTTGTAAAAGAATAATGAATTGAAGATTCTGATTTTACAGATTTTACACAATTGGTACATGTTCTGCATATTTTTATTATAGAATTTATGATATATCCAGCAAAATTATATAAAGAATTTAATTCGAGCATTGTTAAATTTTTTGTAGAATTTTTATTAAAAGATTGAATATTAATATCTTTAGCATTATTATTCGTTTCCACCACAAGATTTTTATTAATTTTTCTTCCCGCTAAATATTCAAGAAATCCTGAAAAATATTCTTGATCATCATTATCATAATTATTGTTAATATGTTTTAAGTACATAGCAATAGAAATTAATATAAAATCATTTGTGAATTGTAACGCATCTGGTATAATGTTTTTTTGCCTTATTTGTGAAAAGAGATTTTCAACACAGTCTTGATTAAATCGAGAAGTTAAAACAAAATTAAAATTTCTATAGGTAATAAGATATTGAGTTAAGTCTATTACTGATTTAGTACTAATTATAATGCCTCTTTGAACCAGTGATGCAAACTTGCAGACCGAACAGCACGCTGTAGTAGGTGGTGGGAATAGAGTGGGGATGGCTGTCCGTGGGTGCCAGCGCTCGGCCAGCGTCGGGCGGTAGAAGAGTGTCGACATATAGTTCTCTCGCTTTCTTTGCCGAACGCGTCGTCGAACGTCTCAGCCAGCGCTCGGCCAGCGTCGGGCGGTAGAAAAGTGTCGACGTATAGTTCTCTCGCTTTCTTTGCCGAACGCGTCGTCGAACGTCTCGGCCAGCGCTCGGCCAGCGTCGGGGGATAGAAAAGTGTCGACGTATAGTTCTCTCGCTTTCTTTGCCAAACGCATCGTCGAACGTCTCGGCCAGCGCTCAGCCAGCGTCGGGCGGTAGAAGAGTGTGTGTGTGTGTGTGTGTGTGTGTGTGAAGCGGTGTGTAAGTGTGTGTATGTAAGTGTGTGTGTGTGTGTGTGTGTTTTAAAGACAATATAATATTTTCAGTGTTATGTATATGTATAATACATTTATTTTTTTACTTTTATTTTAATATATTGTTTCGAGAAATATAAATATAACAAAAAAATGGTAGCAGCTCCCATAGATGCAAATAGTCGATTTATATATTTGCAAGGAGAGATCAACCGTACATATATACTATAATATGTGTATACATATAAACTAAATAAACTAATCAGAGATATTAAATTACGAGTATTAAATAGTATACAAAAAAATAGAAAAGAGAGATTCAAAAATATATAATTAAGATATTGTATAAAGATCATTGTATGTGTGTAAATTTTTATTGATAACTAAAACACTTATTTTGTTTTTTATTCGTTTATTTGATATACTATACATATAATATCGCATCAGCAATGCAAATATATAATAATTCTGTCAAGTGAAGTCCATGCAACCGTAGTATTATTTGTTAACGAGAAATTTTTCACATATTTATATATTTTTATAATAATCACACATAATATTTTTCTTTATCATTATGATACAAAATATTAAACAATATTATTATTATTATTTATGTTTTGTTCTTAATCAATATATATACTTTTATAAAATAATGAAAGAAATTGAAAATTTCTCTAAATAATCACAAGATATTTTAAATCTTATATAGATTTTATAAATCTCATACATATATTCTAAATCATAAACTCCAAAGCTATACTTTTCAAGTATGATTGAAAAGATAAAAATATTTATTGGTACACTTCCAAATAATTCAATTTAAATATTAATAAAAATATTTAGTGGCGATCGTGATACAGAAAGATGTAAATTATTCTAAGAACAAAAAATCTGAATTTTCAAATCCGACAAAAAAATTTAGTTAGTTTTTATTCGATTGCCACTCTCGGAAGAAGTTACTCTCTACCAAGAGTATTACACTGAACATCCGACTTGTTTATAGACCGCTCGAAATCAGTGTTAAATTAGTTTTAAATATCTGACGCACAGATATATGCAGAGGAATCACGCTCGAAATAAAACTAAAGAGAGATTAACAAAATTTGTGTATAATATCGAAATATGTATATTAACTGAAATATATAATATTTTAAAAACCAGAATTTTTAACCAGACATAGATATAATACGAGATACTTTTATACATATATTTATAAGCTTTATACATATATTTATAAACTCTTTCTTAAAACACCACAATTAAAAATTACATGCTTTATATAATATTATGTATCTAAACATGTACTTTTATTATCATCGGTTAGGTCCATAATATTTTCAAAATCAATGCTATATCTCCTTTCTATTTGATTGCACGTTGATAAAAACTTTTGGCTTTCTCCCTTCTGTATTCTTTGATTAATAAGAATATATGATTCATCAATATCGCCAAATTCATCAGAGTTATCTGATTTTCGTCTTTCATCCTGTGCATGAATATAATCTTCTCTAACATATGCCACAGGTTCAAGTTCATCAGTTTTTGTGTATTTTTCTATGTTTTCTGTAGACTGGCTAGTAGATTCTATAGATTAGCAATTTCTTATACTAAATTGGAAAGTTTGTTTGCTACATATATTTTCTATTACACGTGTTACATCTAAATTTAAATTATCTTAAATTATATTTAATTGTGTACTGCGATTGCGCAGATCATTGATTGGCAGAAAGATCCAATGCTCGACCGTTAAGAGGCAAAACTGATGTTTATTTCTTTACTGTTTAGTAATGCGCGGTCGGAAATGTATTAAATTATCTTTATTTTCGCTCATAAAATCATCAGGAGAGAGTTCATCAAACATCTTATCAAATGTATTATTCAGCTTTAAATTTTGTATTTCCAAAATTCTTTTAAATTGTGGTCCACGTTTCATTTCTTTTACATTTGTAATTGCAATATCTTCAAGTGCATTTCTTATTTTTAGCTTATCCACTCTATTCGAAATATTTTTCCGCTTAGATCTCTTTGGTGTAATTGCCATTTTTTCAAAAGACTCCTCTAGGGACATTGCATGGTTTCCAGATATAAATTCATCAATCTTCTTATTATTTTTTTCTGTTTTCTTCTTTACTTTTTTTTGCTTTGATTTTGTAGTTCTGATCTTTTGTTCCAATATCGCTATCTTTATTATTATCATTTATTGTAGCCTTTTTCTCCGAGAATTTGCAGTTCTTTTTTTTGTTTTTACGTTCTTAGTATTTTCATATACCTCAACTAATTCTGGATAACATTTTAAAACCAAGTCTTGTGGCTCGATACTTGTTAATAAATTGTCATCTACATCATCATCATCATTTTCCTTTGTTTGCTCTTTATATTCATTTAGCATTTCTATTATTGTATGCTCTTTCTTCCATATAATTTCATAACTAGCTATAGATTTAATATTACGTATCTTCTTTATGTTGTCAGGAATAAATAAATCTGTCAAAGATAAACGTTCATCAAATGTAAAATTTGGTAGATGTAAAAGTTGCCATCTAGTAGTTAATGGAAATATATTTTCGAACGCATGTTGCGGTTCCCAACATAAATGTTTGTTCATAAAGTCCTGATAAAATAGAAAGTTTAAACAAATTTAGACATAAATTATCATTTTAACACATTATAACACGTACAACAATAAACTTACAATAAATTGATTGATTTGAGATTGGGTAATTCTTCAGAGTAACTACAGCAGCACCAAATTCAATAAAATTTGGTATATCGACGTGTTTTTGCACGAAACTCACGAATCTGGCCGTAAAAATTGTCGCTCTGCTCTGCGAAGCCGCCACGCGTAGCCGCGTAACCTAGCGAGTCGCGAACTTTAACTATTAATATCTCGCTTCGCAGAGCAGAGCGACAATTTTTACGGCCAGATTCGTGAGTTTCGTGCAAAAACACGTCGATATACCAAATTTTATTGAATTTGGTGCTGCTGTAGTTACTCTGAAGAATTACCCAATCTCAAATCAATCAATTTATTGTAAGTTTATTGTTGTACGTGTTATAATGTGTTAAAATGATAATTTATGTCTAAATTTGTTTAAACTTTCTATTTTATCAGGACTTTATGAACAAACATTTATGTTGGGAACCGCAACATGCGTTCGAAAATATATTTCCATTAACTACTAGATGGCAACTTTTACATCTACCAAATTTTACATTTGATGAACGTTTATCTTTGACAGATTTATTTATTCCTGACAACATAAAGAAGATACGTAATATTAAATCTATAGCTAGTTATGAAATTATATGGAAGAAAGAGCATACAATAATAGAAATGCTAAATGAATATAAAGAGCAAACAAAGGAAAATGATGATGATGATGTAGATGACAATTTATTAACAAGTATCGAGCCACAAGACTTGGTTTTAAAATGTTATCCAGAATTAGTTGAGGTATATGAAAATACTAAGAACGTAAAAACAAAAAAAAGAACTGCAAATTCTCGGAGAAAAAGGCTACAATAAATGATAATAATAAAGATAGCGATATTGGAACAAAAGATCAGAACTACAAAATCAAAGCAAAAAAAAGTAAAGAAGAAAACAGAAAAAAATAATAAGAAGATTGATGAATTTATATCTGGAAACCATGCAATGTCCCTAGAGGAGTCTTTTGAAAAAATGGCAATTACACCAAAGAGATCTAAGCGGAAAAATATTTCGAATAGAGTGGATAAGCTAAAAATAAGAAATGCACTTGAAGATATTGCAATTACAAATGTAAAAGAAATGAAACGTGGACCACAATTTAAAAGAATTTTGGAAATACAAAATTTAAAGCTGAATAATACATTTGATAAGATGTTTGATGAACTCTCTCCTGATGATTTTATGAGCGAAAATAAAGATAATTTAATACATTTCCGACCGCGCATTACTAAACAGTAAAGAAATAAACATCAGTTTTGCCTCTTAACGGTCGAGCATTGGATCTTTCTGCCAATCAATGATCTGCGCAATCGCAGTACACAATTAAATATAATTTAAGATAATTTAAATTTAGATGTAACACGTGTAATAGAAAATATATGTAGCAAACAAACTTTCCAATTTAGTATAAGAAATTGCTAATCTATAGAATCTACTAGCCAGTCTACAGAAAACATAGAAAAATACACAAAAACTGATGAACTTGAACCTGTGGCATATGTTAGAGAAGATTATATTCATGCACAGGATGAAAGACGAAAATCAGATAACTCTGATGAATTTGGCGATATTGATGAATCATATATTCTTATTAATCAAAGAATACAGAAGGGAGAAAGCCAAAAGTTTTTATCAACGTGCAATCAAATAGAAAGGAGATATAGCATTGATTTTGAAAATATTATGGACCTAACCGATGATAATAAAAGTACATGTTTAGATACATAATATTATATAAAGCATGTAATTTTTAATTGTGGTGTTTTAAGAAAGAGTTTATAAATATATGTATAAAGCTTATAAATATATGTATAAAAGTATCTCGTATTATATCTATGTTCTGGTTAAAAATTCTGGTTTTTAAAATATTATATATTTCAGTTAATATACATATTTCGATATTATACACAAATTTTGTTAATCTCTCTTTAGTTTTATTTCGAGCGTGATTCCTCTGCATATATCTGTGCGTCAGATATTTAAAACTAATTTAACACTGATTTCGAGCGGTCTATAAACAAGTCGGATGTTCAGTGTAATACTCTTGGTAGAGAGTAACTTCTTCCGAGAGTGGCAATCGAATAAAAACTAACTAAATTTTTTTGTCGGATTTGAAAATTCAGATTTTTTGTTCTTAGAATAATTTACATCTTTCTGTATCACGATCGCCACTAAATATTTTTATTAATATTTAAATTGAATTATTTGGAAGTGTACCAATAAATATTTTTATCTTTTCAATCATACTTGAAAAGTATAGCTTTGGAGTTTATGATTTAGAATATATGTATGAGATTTATAAAATCTATATAAGATTTAAAATATCTTGTGATTATTTAGAGAAATTTTCAATTTCTTTCATTATTTTATAAAAGTATATAAGTATATTGATTAAGAACAAAACATAAATAATAATAATAATATTGTTTAATATTTTGTATCATAATGATAAAGAAAAATATTATGTGTGATTATTATAAAAATATATAAATATGTGAAAAATTTCTCGTTAACAAATAATACTACGGTTGCATGGACTTCACTTGACAGAATTATTATATATTTGCATTGCTGATGCGATATTATATGTATAGTATATCAAATAAACGAATAAAAAACAAAATAAGTGTTTTAGTTATCAATAAAAATTTACACACATACAATGATCTTTATACAATATCTTAATTATATATTTTTGAATCTCTCTTTTCTATTTTTTTGTATACTATTTAATACTCGTAATTTAATATCTCTGATTAGTTTATTTAGTTTATATGTATACACATATTATAGTATATATGTACGGTTGATCTCTCCTTGCAAATATATAAATCGACTATTTGCATCTATGGGAGCTGCTACCATTTTTTTGTTATATTTATATTTCTCGAAACAATATATTAAAATAAAAGTAAAAAAATAAATGTATTATACATATACATAACACTGAAAATATTATATTGTCTTTAAAACACACACACACACCATCACACACACACACACCACACACACACACAGCTGGCCACAAAACACACACACACACACACACACACACACACTCTTCTACCGCCCGACGCTGGCTGAGCGCTGGCCGAGACGTTCGACGATGCGTTTGGCAAAGAAAGCGAGAGAACTATACGTCGACACTTTTCTATCGCCCGACGCTGGCCGAGCGCTGGCCGAGACGTTCGACGACGCGTTTGGCAAAGAAAGCGAGAGAACTATATGTCAACACTCCAGTGATGCAAACTTGCAGACGGAACAGCACGCCGAAGTAGGTGGTGGGGATAGGGTGGGGATGGTTTTCCGTGGGAATGCCATGCCAGCGCCGCTGGCACCCACGGAAAACCATCCCCACCCTATCCCCACCACCTACTTCGGCGTGCTGTTCCCATGATGGAAGGATTACATGGTGTGTGCAGAACTCGTAAACCACGCCCCTTTTCAGCCTTCGGTGCACGAAAAAACACAGGGCAGGCAACTGCGAAAAACGAAATGTTTAGCTTTTAAAGTTTGGCACAACTGGTGTGTAAGCGTCCTTTTCGCACTCCCTGTATTTTCTTCCATCTCACTTTGTGTTATATACAGGGTTGGGCAAAAGTCCGGAAACGGTCAAATATCTCGAAAAGGATCAACTATAGCGAAAAATTGTAAATAGCAAAGTTGTAGGGCTTAAAAAAATGTACCTAATGATGACTAAAAATTTTACTTTGAGTGGAGGACGAAGATCATATAAAAGTCAAATTGAATTTTTAAAATGGAATTGCCTACTTTTTATTGCATATTCTTATAGCTTATCTCGAGACCTTTCCAAAACACTATAATAAAGCATTTTTTTGTTAAGTATTTTCCGAGTTATAAAGCTTGAAATAATTTCATAATTTTACATAAACTGTAAAATATCTCGTAAAATATTTACTTTTCGATGACCTTACCTCAATACTTTTATGCACAGAATAATGAGAGGAACCAATTGGTGTCAAGAAAACACATAGTTGTTTTTAAGAAAAAATATGCAATTTGTAACTAACAATTACATATTTTTTCTTAAAAACAACTATGTGTTTTCTTTACACCAATTGATTCCTCTCATTATTCTGTGCATAAAAGTATTGAGGTAAGGTCATCGAAAAGTAAATATTTTACGAGATATTTTACAGTTTATGTAAAATTATGAAATTATTTCAAGCTTTATAACTCGGAAAATACTTAACAAAAAAATACTTTATTATAGTGTTTTGGAAAGGTCTCGAGATAAGCTATAAGAATATGCAATAAAAAGTAGGCAGTTCCATTTAAAAAATTCAATTTGACTTTTATATGATCTTCGTCCTCCACTCAAAGTAAAATTTTTAGTCATCATTAGGTACATTTTTTTAAGCCCTACAACTTTGCTATTTACAATTTTTCGCTATAGTTGATCCTTTTCGAGATATTTGACCGTTTCCGGACTTTTGCCCAACCCTGTATATAGTTTATATACCTGATAGCTTACCCACAACCAAATCCTCCAACAATAGCAACCTTCTTGCCACTCGGTATGGTGAACGATACATTTTTAAAAATAGGTTTTCCTTCAACATATTGGAAATTTACGTTTCTAAATTGAATTTCCGACGAATCGTACGTCACGTGAAATCTTAGTGCATTTTCTTTTGACTGTTAATACAAATCCAAAGATTAATTAAATAGTTGACGGTATATATTGTATAGATCATTTTTTATGAGGATAGACTCT
This sequence comes from Crematogaster levior, assembly GCA_901521435.1. NCBI lineage: Eukaryota > Metazoa > Arthropoda > Insecta > Hymenoptera > Formicidae > Crematogaster > Crematogaster levior. Next base: position 43,876 of record CABEGB010001144.1, read on the forward strand.
TGATACTTCGAATTCAAATAATTTTACCTTAATTGCAGTGTCTGTTGTCATATTATATATATATAAATAAATATAAGTAGCGGTATATTGCAGAATTGACTGACTAGACTGTTACAATATACGAATGTGTATTATGTGACATGTTATACAATATAATTATATATTTATATAATATATATATTGTGTATATATATAATTATATAAATATATAATTATATTGTATAATATGTCACATAATACACATTCGTATATTGTAACAGTCTAGTCAGTCAATTCTGCAATATAACGCTACTTACATTCCTAGAATTCTAGGGATTTCCTTATGTTGGTAGACATGTATTTTTTCGTGTCGCGATTAGAAAAGAAGAGCAGATTTTAGAGAGAGAACGAGTCGTACTGCACACACCATGTAATCCTTCCATCATGGCTGTTCCGTCTGCAAGTTTGCATCACTGCAACACTCTTCTACCGCCCGACGCTGGCCGAGCGCTGGCACCCACGGACAGCCATCCCCACCCTATCCCCACCATCTACTACAGCGTGCTGTTCGGTCTGCAAGTTTGCATCACTGCTTTGAACAGGTTTAAATTCTCCATTACCAATCTTCAAGTTTGTGAAAATATCGATAATTTCATTTAAAAAATTAATATTTTCATTATACATGTTTTGATTTTTTTACCAAGGGCTAATTTGCAGTATCTTGATGTCATAAGTGAGAACCATTTACACACATTTTTAACAAATCAAGCAGTAGTGATTAATTCTGAATTATTATTTTCAATTGCTAATAATTCAATTGAGCTACTAACGTCATTTAAAAAACATGTTTAGCTTTATTTACTTTCATTTTGTTGAAATTATTGCATCTAATATCATCTATTTTTAGTTTAGGCGTTAATAAGAGTTCGGATTTGTCTTGAATATTTATCAGTTCACAAAAATGTTTCAATTCTATTTTATCAGAAGGTAAATTATACTTTACTACAATATCATTAGAAATAAATATCGTTTCATTATTGACCAATGATTGTTTTAGATTTTTCAAAATATGTGGTGGGTCACCAATAATATACAAATATCGATTTGAATCACATGGATGTGTGATATAATTACTTATTTTACTAAATCTCCCCGTACTTATACCTAATAACTTCCATAATCCTATATTTCCAGGACCTATCTGATGTAAGAAAGTTGACATGAAAGCCTATTTGCTCGGCTTTAGCAATTATCTGGAAGATTATATCTTTCAAAGTTTTACTACTAAAACTGTTTCCAGTAAAATGGTGTCCTACCGCATGCTTCCACCTACTACTAATACCGACAAGCAGAAAAACGAGTGCATGCGTTGCGTTACCTTTTTCATTGGAGAACGTTATGTCCCTTAATGATCCCGTTGATGAGTTGTAATGTTTTTTTTCGCGTAATCGCCATTTCATCAAACACTAAACCGCATTCCAAATCTGCTTCTTTTTCAAAATAAGATTTCTTGTGCATTAAAAATTTGAACAGTTTATCTGAAATTCCAGGCTCAAGTTTAAAATCTTCTAATTTCCGTCTTAACGTTCGCAAACTTCGAAATGGATATCCTTGTTCAATGAGTTCTTCATAATCATTATTTCCACAAACAAATTTTATTTGTAGAGCACGTTGAATTGTTTCATGAAACCAATTTTTAATACGCTTTTTCGTGAATAAAGCCTGGATTTGATCTTCCATAAAAATTGAATTTAAAGCTGCTTTGTATTTATCAGTATTAATTTTAGTTTTCAACGTCTGGATTGTTTTTCTCATTGCTGTCATTGTTCTTTTCATATTTATTATTCGGAGATGTTGTTTTGAAATAATTTCTGCAGCATTTTTATGTTCACATTGTATTTCTTTCTTTTTTCCTCAATCAATTCTGGATGAAGATTCATTGTCAGAAGTATTCGTAATTACCTGAAAAATATTTTGTATAATACATTAAAAATACATTGAAATTTTTTGTTATAGTGTTAGATTTGGTTACTATTTTAATACTGACGTCACGTTCCACATCTTTATTTTCATGATTAGGCGCTTGATTAGTAAAAATATTATTTTCTAACACATTATCCCTTGTATCATTATCTTTTGCTAACACTTCATTATTTTCACTTTCTGCTGTTGGCATTTTTTTTTTAAGAAAAAAGCCAAATATAGTGGGAACTGCATTTAGTTTTAATTTTTTTTTACTGTTTTTTACTCAAGTCTTTGTTTCCACATTTCTGGTGCAAAATGTATCTGCATAAAAAGAATAAAAAAAATAATCATTTGATTTAATCATATAATTGTCATATGACATCAATATTAATATAAAAAATTAAAAATTAAAATTATTATAACAATTTTAATATTTTAAATTGTAATATTGTAAATTGTGATAAACTGAAATTAGATAAAAAAAGTGTACAATAAAATAAAAATAAGTTACAATATAAAAATAAAAAATAAAAGACAAGAAAAAGGACAATATTTAGTTAGAATAATCACATTTAAGATCGAAACGTTTGTTTAACTTATGTTTAAGAAATGTATTATCTTATGTTTGAGAAATTTAAAATTTCATAATTTAACCTATAACCAACTTATTAGCTCATTAGCCCTTTTGTAATTTATTTTTTATTTTAATGTATTAAACACAAACTATCTTTTTAAATTTTTTAAAAGATAAAATTCATAATATTGTTTTTAATTATAAATATAAATGAATAATATATTCTTCATTAATTTTGTTAAATAAAACGGTAAATGTTTACCTTCACAGACCTCCCTCCAATGACCTTGATCTTGACATATGTTGTCAAAATCATCCCCCTGAGTGACCTTCAGAAGGTTTTAGCCGTCGGTCACTACTCGTTAAAAAGTTATGAACAAAAGAAGTTTGAAAATTTGGCACTTATTTTCAATACACATTTACCGCCAATGATCAATGAACAAAAGAACTTTCACGACATTGTGTGTGTATATGGCATTCCTACTATTGTTAATATTTCTATGACTTTGAAACGGAATCCGAAAGTAAACTAATACACGATAGATTTTCGTACAGATAACATTCTGATCTTAAAATGAAACCTCACTTCGCATTGAAAAGTGTACGCGTGGAGGCAGTGTGTTCTGCCCCTCCTACGGGAGAGCTCCACTATCGAAAAACTACACACATAGGTGTGGGTGGAACTTGCTTCGCGTAGAAAGTTTCCACGTGGAGAGTGTGTTCCGCCCCCCCTACGGGGAGGCTCCACTACCGAAAAACTACACACATAGGTGTGGGTGAAACTCGCTTCGCGTGGAAAGTTGAAGTCTCTCTTTAATGTTAATTTTTGCGAAACGATTTTCACACCCATGCGATTTTCCATGCGGAGCGAGTTCCACCCGGCGAGGGGGGTGCGGGTGGGGGGCCGAAGGCCCCCCGCACCCCCCTTCGGTGTGTGTGTGTGTGTGTGTGCACGCGCGTGTCTGTGTGTGTGGATGTGTTCCAAATTCACTATTTCCCAAACTTTTTTTGTTAATAACTTTTTAATAAAAAACGAGCGACGGCTAAAACCTTCTGAAGGTCACTCAGGGGGATGACCTTGACAACATATGTCAAGGTCAAGGTCATTGGAGGGGGGTCTGTGAAGGTAAACATTTACCAATAAAACATATTACTTAACCTCACAAAGACATGAATTCTTTCCAGGCATCCAATTTTTATAGCCAACATTTTCAATCCACAACGCACGACGTTGAGAATTTGTGGGAAATAATTTCATAATATATCCTTTCTTTGAGGAGTTATTACAAAATTCTGCACAGCATCCACCCATTTTTATAAAATTCACTTTTCATAAACTGAAATATATGCTAACACGTAACACATGGTGTCACACAGTGTGACTGAAAAGTGCTGAAAAATGAGATAGCTTATATTTCTCTCTCACTTGTAGGATCTTGCTAGGAAATGGCGGACTGGCCTGATGTCCAGTCTCTTATTAAAAAGTCTCTAATTACAATTAGATCCTATAATAAGAGTTACGACAATTAAATCCTGACTTTTGATTGGTCCGACGTTTTTTGTCTATTCGGTACATTTCGGATAGCTTCATACATCTTCGAAAAATAAGCTGTTAAGTTGAGGTTAGTATAATGGATAGGCAGGCGGCAGGATGGTAAAAACGAAACTTTGTACAAACGTCCTTTTATTAAACCAATTCAAACAATAACACGAATTGTCACGCAGCAGCCAGAGCTAAATTTGAACAGTAAATCTTTAATCTAATTATTAAAAAAAAAAAATTAAAATGGACCTCCCAGATGAGTGGAAGGTGTAACGTTAAATTATTCAGATCCACTGCAAATGTGAATCATCTAGGTCGATTGTCACTAAAACACAACAGGTAAATAAAGAGCTTCTGAAAATAATAAACTAATTAAGAAGGTCATCCGCAATTGAAGGCCCGAGCGTCAACCAAAAAGGGGGGGAGCCTCCTACGACAAACCAAGAAATAAACGATACGCACTTACAGGCTCGAGCGTTCACAACAGGGGGAGCCTTTAAGAGAAAGAAAGACAGTTCATCCTTGCAGACTCGAGCTGTTCTTGAAGGGAGCCTGAAGAGCGAGAGAGACAGTTCACACTTGCAGGCTCGAGCTGTACTTGAAGGGAGCCTGAAGAGCGAGACAGGCAGAGTGCGCACTTACCGACTCGAGAGCGTACTAAGGGGGGAGCGGTCAGAGTGAGATAGAAATCCACGGTCTGCTCTTACAAGCTCGAGAGTAACTACTGGGGAGCTTGCAAGAAATAGAGATACCGAATGCACGTCACTAGCGAGTGCGAGACGATCCGCAAGGTATAGCCGGACGGGGTAACCCGATTCCGGGAATACAGAACTCGTACCCTCGGCTGAATTTCCCTTGGTTCAGGTGGTGATTCTCGTCTGGCAAGAATTGATGAAACAGAATTCCGAAGTTTCTCTGTCCCAAAGGTTCCTTTGCGTGATCTCTCGGACATCCAGCAATTCCCGCTAGCGCTTAGAAAAACGATCCACAAAATGGCGGCACCACGCTAGGTCCGATCCGTTTCGAGACTGGTGGCTAACGGGGAAGAACCGCACATGCGAGTCGCCGATAGAGCGACGCTCATTGGCTAAGAAACGCTCGCGTGTCACGACCGCGATTGGTCGCGAAGTCAAAGGGATTCCATTGGCGGAGGCGCGCGATTCAACATAAGCTAACCTTCGAAAGATAAGCTAACCCGTACAAACACTACAAACGGTTGTGTCTGCTGAGACTATCTTCCGAGGCTATCTTCTATCTATAGTGGTTGTATCTCGTTCTTCTACGCATGCGTTTATGCGAGAAAAAGAAAGAAAATATTGCTATCTCTTTCTATCTCCGCCATTTCTTGTCTCGTATGTCATAACTCTTATTATAGGATCTCTAATTACAACTAGAGACCCTCAAGTAAGAGTCTGGACATCATAGAGTCGCACCTGATTGGTCGAGTCCTATTGAGATCGAAAATGGCGGAATTGAGGTTTATCAATCAAGGGAGTCTATTTAGAACACTCCTGTACTCGAAAATAGAAATTGCATATAATATTAATAGTGACAATAACAATATTATTTAAATGAAATAAATGTATTTTAAAGAAAATAACATAGTTTTATTATCATGAAGCATACATTGTGCCATACTTTTATTTTTGAAATCCATAATTTACGTTTTTGAGGATTTGTTGGCAAAGTTGCCATATAAACACTTTTCTTATTTTTATTTATACACTCTTTTGTACAACAAGTCATGCTCGTGTCATTCGTATATTCGCACTATGAAGAAAGTTAGGTTAGATTATATATACTCTTCATATGCAATGACTCTACTATTGCCAAACAGACGCCATTTTCGATCTACGATGTTCAGACTTGAGGGTCTCTAATTACAACACTCCCCCTTAAGGCATCATACCACTTTGACAACTTCAAACAATCGATTTTTTTAATTGCATTTTTCGAAAGTCTACATATTCAAAAATATAATCCCAAAATTTTATGAAGAAATTCGAAATATTTCCCTACTTTATGACGCGTCAAGCAAGTAGCCGACCCAAGCGCCGAAAGGATTACTCCGCTTCTGGCACGCGGCTAACTGTCTATCGTACACAGTCTTTACGACAATATGTACATTGTCGTACATTTATAATTTATAATATACATTTATAATTTTATAATACGTATTATTATTAAATCTGTTGCATAAGTCCATGAAATCACAAAATAAATTAATGCCATGTATACCAACTCCAATTAATCGCATAGCAAACACAAAACGACGATTTATTTCATAAGCGTGGCCGATCAGAGGCCGCGAAGAGTCAATATAATTAAAACCGCACTCACATGTCACGCACAATTTAACGTATAAGGAAGTGCTGGAAAAATGGAAGTCGATGGTATCATTGAAATATTTCAAAAGTCCGAAGCAGATTACGGAGTAAAGTACGCTTCTTATAAGTGATGGAGACACGAAAACTTTTAAAAATTTATTAGATTCTGCACCGTACGGAGAAAATTTTGTTGTAAAAAAAGGAATGTGTCCTGCATGTTAAAAAGCGTATGTTTTGAAGAGCCAAAGAAATGAAAAAAGAACTTACGCAGTTAAAAAAAGCAAAAAGGCGCTTGAAAATAAAAGTGAAAAAAAGGTCGATCAAAAGCAAGTAGAAGTTCGAAAGCCAAAATTTCAAAAACTTTACAATTAACTACTAAAGTTATGAAAGATTTGTCCGTGTATTATGGTTTAACTATACAACGGCATTTTGATTCAATAGAAGATATGCGAAAAGCCATTTTAGCTACGTACTACCACAAAATTTCGACCGACAAAAATCCACAGCACATGGACTGTCCCGAAGGCGTCGACTCGTGGTGTGAGTGGCGTAAGCACGAAGTTGCTGGGACACAGGTTTCTTATAAGCATCCTCCAGCTTTTGACAAACAAACACAGTATCTACTAAAGCCAATATACGATGAATCATCCGATGATTTATTGGAGAGGTGCCTGGGTTTCAACACGCAAAATAACAACGAGAGTTTTAACTTCTGCGTGTGGAACATGGCTTCAAAACACATTTTCTGTGGTAAAACTATACTTGAAATCGTTACTTTTACTGCAGCATGTATTTTTAATGGATTTTAATGGAAGGATTTGCTCCTTTATTAAAAATTATGGAGGTAATGGGCATCAAAATCGGCCTAAAAGCCATCCATTTCGTACATATGCGTGACGAGCAGCGAGTAGCTTCGACCAACCGCTTTAGCTCTGAGACTTCGAAAGAAACCAGATGTGCTAAGAGAGAAGCTAAAACTGCAGATAAGAGTCTGTTTGAAGAAGCAGAAGGCATATTGTATGGTGCAGGCATCATTGATTAAAGATATATAACTTGTTTTGACAATTTTTCTATTTAAGAAACTTTAAACGCGTTTTTATCAAAACAACGTTTTTCGATACGGTGTGTATAATTTTTTAAAAATTATTCATCCAATTGCTTTCAAATTTTAACAGCTTATTCTACACATCTATAGCTATAACATGAACTAGAACCAAGTCAAAATATTAAAAATTTCATGCTAAAATTGCGAAAAAACGGATTTAAAAAAATCAATTTTTTTCAATGTTTTGTTTAATTGGTCACCATTTTGTTAATTTTTTACCAAATTAATTTTTCCTAGTTCAGGCGATAGCCATTCATACACAAATCAGAATCTTTTTGATTTTTTTGTTTCAGACATCCTGGAGGGGAGTTTTTGTACACACCAACAAGCCCTCTCTTTTTTAGGCACCATTTTGAATTTAAAAATAACAGGCAGACAAAAAGATTTTTGAAATTAAAAAAAATACGATTACGTAGCTAAAAAGTCAATAAATAAAATAAAAAAAATTACATGTTAATAGCTTTTCTAGTTTTCGAGAAAAAAATTCTCTAAACTCACTTTTTTTCTAGTCGTCAATGTGATATGATGCCTTAATCAAGGGACATCTAGCAAAGAATAAAAATTATACAATGTAAGTGTCTTCTTCTTGCCAGTGATAGGAAATACCAAGAAAGGAATGATTAGATGACGTCAAACTGGCATAGTTGATATAAAAATTGAAGTTTAATTACGACGTTTCGACCATTAGATTTAGGTCCTTTTCAAGTAAATAAGATATTCCGTTCAGTAGTCAAAGGTACAAAGTTCAAAAAACGTTGAATTACATTATTTGATTTAAAATGAGAATATAAAAATAAGTAGGTAAAATATATAAAAAGCGTCTGTTGTTGGTGACGGCTACATACGGACAAAAATTATACATTTTAGTATTTAACGCATTGAAACATAAATAAACTATATGATTAAAGAAAGAAAGAAAATATATATTAAGATATCAATATCTAACGATTGCACTCTTCTACAGAAATATCTATCATTCCAATATCTTCTAGATTTCTGACGCTTTAAGCGTCCGAGACCTTTAGTTAAAACGTCTGCCATCATGTCTTGCGTACACATGTATTTTATAATAATATTTCCATCCTGAATTTGTTCTCTTATAAAATGGTATTTTGATTTAATATGTTTTACTCGCTTGTGAAATACTGGATTATAAGCTAACTTTTGTGCACTTTGGTTATCATTATAAATAGGAATAGTCAATTTTTCTTCCAAGATTTCTGTGAAAAATCCTTGTAGATGAACTGCTTCCTTAGCAGCTTATGGCCACGTATTCTACTTCTGCGGTTGACGACATAGAAGTACACTTTTGTTTCTTGCTCTCCCAGCAGATAGACCCACCTCCGTATTTAAACACATATGCTGTGTATGATTTTCCATCTTTTTGATCATTTGCGAAGTCTGCATCCACAAATCCTGTTATGCTTTCTCCAGTAGGTTTAAAACGTATATCTAAATTTTTGGTTTTATTTCGATAACGTATTCTTTTTAGCATTTTCCATTTTATTTCTGTGTGTTCAGTATTGTACTGACTGAGAAAACTTATTATGAAAGCAAGATCTGGTATTCACTACTAGATACATGAGTGATCCGATGACATTTTGATACGGAACATTTGTAATTTTCTTGCTGATATCAGTTCCTTTCATACCAAGATCAACAGAAGCCACTGGTTTGTTTTCGATCATCTCAAATTTTTCTAAGATTTCATTTATATATTGCTTCTGATGGACGAATGTTTTTCTTGTCTTCTTATTGTGTTCAATTGATAATCCTAAAAATTGTTTAACTTCACCTAAGTCTTTTATTTTAAACTTATTCTTGAACATCTTTTTCAGCCTTGATTTCTCTTTCAAATCATTTGAAAAAATGAGAAAATCATCTACATAGAGAGCAACTATTATTATCTTGTTTCCCGTTACTTTAAAGTATACACATGGTTCATGACTAGATTGCTTGTATTCTATTTCTTGTAATACAGCATGAATCTTCTTATTCCAAGAACGTGAAGCCTGCTTTAAACGATAGATAGCTTTAGTAAGTAGGCAAACTTTATCTTCTTGTCCTGGAGTCTTAAACCCTTCTGGCTGTGTCATATACTGTGTATATATGCTCTTCTAGCTCTCCATTTAGAAAAGTTCTTTCAACATCTAGATGATCCATATCTAAATTGCGCTCAACAGCTAATGTAATTAAGGAACAAATTTATTGAACGTATTTATTGATTTATTGATATATTGTTGAACTTCTTACAATCGGAGAAAAAAATTTCTTCGTAATCAACTTCCATGACTTGAAACTTTTAGCTACTAAACGTGCTTTATGTCTGCAAACCTGACCTTCTGCATTTCTTTTTACTTTAAAAATGCATTTGCAGGGAATTATTTTCTGATTTTGTGGTCTATCAATCAGAATCCACGTCTTATTATTTTTTAGAGACTGAAGTTGTTCCATCGCTAGTTTCCATTTATCTTTATCTATACTTTCCATTGCTTCTTCTACAGATTGCGGTTCTTCATTAATATTACACATCATTTCATATACTACGTGATCTTGATATACTTTCTTCTTTCGTTCTCTTAATGGATATTTTCTTTGCTGTTTCGTCTGTGACATCTTGTTGAATGGATTGCTCTTTTTCTTCGCCACTCATTGAATGATAGTTGTCTTCATCTTCTGAATCTGAATTATTTGGCATTGTTAACTCTGTAAAAGATGCAGGTAACAATTTGTTTAGGGAGATTTCAGGATCTTTTAATTGACTCGTATTTTTATTACTATGAAATTTGTCTTCTAAGAAAATTACATCTCTTGATTCAATCAGTTTTTTACGATTATCCGGATCTCTTAGTTGATATGCTGTAGGATTTTGTGAATATCCGACAAATATTCACTCTTTACTCTTAGTATCTAACTTTTTCCTTTCTTGTTAAGGAATGTGCTCGGCCAAAAACTCTTGTATGACTAAGATTAGGTCCACACTTCTTCAGGTTTTTTCAATTATTGACCTATGAGGAGATCTATTCTTTAAGTAGATTGCTGTCCTACACGCATCTGACCAATAACCCTTAGATAATTTTGCTTCTTAAAGTAGACATCTAGTTTTTTCAATAATAGAGCGATTAGTCCTCTCAGCTACTCCATTTTGTTGCAGTGAATAAGGAACAGTCGTCTCGTGCTTAATACCTTGTTCCGCTAAAAATTTCTGAAATTTCTTATTTATATATTCAGTGCCATTATCTGATCTAAGTATTTTAATTTTTAATCCAGTTTGATTTTCAACGTACGCCTTAAACTCAATAAATTTCGCTAGAACTTCAGTTTTCGATTTTAGAAAATAGCCAAAAATTTTTCTCGAGTAATCATCTACGAATATAAGTAAGTATTTTTTACCATTTATGAAATCAACACTCATTGGATAAATCTGAGTAAATTAGACCTAATTTTGTAGTAGCGCTCTTATAATTAATTTTCTTAGATGGACGTCTAGCTTGTTTTCCTTCTATACAACTAACGCAAGGTTTTTCATTTTTATTTGTAAATTTTTTTACTCCTGTAACAAGACCATCTTTCATTAGTTTCATACCATATCGATATAAGTGTCTTTTTATGCCATAACTCCGTAATAGACTTTGTTATTGTCGCATACGCATTTATAGAATTATTAAAATCTAGTTTGTACATGTCGTTATCATTTGACGCTTTTAGTACTACCTTACCAAATACATTTTTCTTTACAATATATCTGACAATGTATCCTTGTTCGTTAAAGATAAAAACAAAACCTTTTTTAACAGTCTGGCTTACTGATAACAAATTAGTATTTAAATTAGGAATATGAATAATCTTCTCTTCGCCAGTGATATAAAACTCAGAAAAGAGCAAGTTCAAGTTGAGTTTTTAACGCCACGGCTGATTCATTTGTAGCAGTGTCACTTTTCTTTTTAGCAACTTCGTTAAGAAGTCTTGATTTGACATCTGTCGCACTGATCTGTCTATTAGAATTTTCAAGAGCCATTACTAGAGGATCATATTATGACGGAAGAATATTATGACCACCTAGTAATATTGCGCCAACGGTTTCATCGTCTATTTCTTTTCCAATATCTGTTAACTATTGTAGACATAACCTCTGCTATGTAAGTATCCATGGAATCAAAGTCACTAAGTTGTAGACGATAAAGCCTTCGTTGCAGATTTAGACGTCGTCCAAAACCATTATCCTCATATGCTTTCCTGAGACAATCCTACATGCATTTTGCTGTAACACATGTTCTTACGTGTACTATAGAGGTATCGTTGAGAGTCAAGGATATTGCAAGAGCCATTCCATCTTTTTCAGTCTTAACCTCCTCTTTGGTAAGGTCTCCCTTAGGATATCCTTGAACTGCATAACTGCATATACTTCTCGTGCAGTAAATACGCCTTCATTTTGAACTTCCACGTAGAATATCCTTCATGTCCAGAAATAATTTTTATTGAAGCCGGTGGCAAGGCGCCTCGTGTCGTTGCAATCGACGTTGCCGGTGTAACAGCCATTATATGAATCTTCTTATATTTTTCACTAGCTAATTTCTTTTAATGTTACTTTAAACCCTTAATGAACTATGCACTGAGCCCATAACCTGTTGTAAATAATATGGGTAAAGAAATCAGAATAACAGTTTCTTTTTAATGAAAATAAAAAGACACAGTAACTTGTGTATTTCTCTGACTGACTTGTTGAACGGAATACAAAAAAGGACGGAGAGGGAAAACTTATTAAACTAAACAGTCATCGATCACAAAAGAAATAGACGCACAAATCAAATATATAAATAGTCTGCTTAACGTTTTGACAGATGGCGCTGCGATTACAACATTACTACAGTGGGTCCAGGGACAGTGTGGCAAACACCCGGAAGTCACATGTTTAGCCCTTGCGCAGAATGGCATGGCGCATCACAATGTAGCGCGGTACTTTTTTAAATACCGCGGAAAGCAAATGCAATGTCAATTTACGAGTAAATAAATCAAAGATGTTCAGCGCATGTAACATAACGTTGCGTATTATTATATCAAAAACACGCATTGAATGATGCTTTATGTTTATTAATTCAAATTTGTAAAAACCAAATTATATCAAAATTACTATTACTAATTATTTATTAACATTTATCACTTCCCTGAATTCATAGAATGATATAATGTAGAATTATTGCATCGTGAAACGAATTTCACATTTTAACATGTAAAAAATAATTATTTATCGATTAAATTAACAATAAAACTCACGTAATTTTTGTAAATAAGTGTAATGTTACGGCCAAAAAACATATTAATAATAATAATTTTTTATAATTTTTTATTCCGAGATAAATGAGAATCTATGTAAATCTAAAACTTTAGTTTATTTAAATAAAGCTCTGCTCAATAACTGTTAACACAGTGAGAACACCTTTGATTTAAATAAAATTAAACACGTTTAATGAATTTGCTCGCACATATTTATGTTAAATATAAAGTTGATCACTTTGAAAGAATGAAAATCATCTCTTTACTTAATTTACGTTTTATCTATATACAGGGTGATTCAGAATGACTTAGTTGTCCGGGCACAGACGTATTCCTGAGTGAATTCTGAGACGATTTTTCCTTTGCCAAAATTTTATTTGAAGCTTAGATTTTGAGTTATTAATGAAAATAGTTAGCGAATCGTGAGCCCGTACGTACGAGAGGCAGGCAGGGACGGCGCAAGCCGCGATTCACCGTTACACGCGGGCGCTTACGCGAGGCGCCCGCTGCGATCAGCTGACGTAGCAGGCCCAAATACACATACACACACATCTCTCTCTCTCTCTCTCTCTCTCTCTCTGTCCCTCTCTCTGTCTCTCTCTTTGTCCCTCTTTCTCTCATACACACACGCACACGCATACACACACACACACACACACACACACACACACACACATTCACTTACCTTATCAAATTCGATGTCTTCGTATACCGCTTGACGGATAAATAATTCCATTCGAAATTAACAATAACACACACGTCTTATTTTACACGTATTTTACACGTAATGCAAATCCACGATAATACACACGATTGAGGATACGATATTTTTTTTCTTTCACGTATGTCAACACTTTTTTCGTATCGAATTTATTCACGCTTTTAAGTGATTTATAAATCGAGTCATTACTATTAATCACTACCGAGTAATCTCACTTCGCGGCTTATTTTTATAATTAAGAAACAATACACACATTGCACACAATCACAGTATAATCCACACAGCATGCATGTCCAAAAGATGTACAGAGGACATTCCAATAAGAATATCTTTCAGAAATACGATCTCTTTGGGATGTCCTACAAACGTTTCCTGGATATGCAAGCTGTGTAGGAATTAATCCGCGAAACTTTTTGTCTTGTACGAAGTCTGTCACGTATCAGTACTTTCACACACTCACACTCGACTCGAATAAATCTGTTCGTTGCTGTTAATCACTACCGATTAATTTTATTCAGCGACCGACAACGATCCGAAGAAAGAAACGCGTTTACACGACACACGTAACGCCCGGTACGCGATGCGACTGTAGCAGGTTATGTTTTTTGAAACAGCTGAGACGATGCTACACTCGGAATGCGCTCACGCGACCAAGTGGGGAGGGGTGGGGGAGAGAGGAATTTGGCGCGCATACGTAGTATCACATGTGTCACATGTAGTATGGCTCTTATCATTTCTGTACGTATGCGCGCCAAATTCCTCTCTCCCCTCCCTCCCCACTTGGTCGCGTGAGCGCATTCCGAGTGTAGCATCGTCTCAACTGTGTAAGCTCCAGAAAAGAAAGCGAAAATAAATTTTAGAAAATACATTGAAATACTTCGAAATAGGATCATAATTCGACGAAAGCGAAAAGTCGTTGAGTCTTTATTGTTGTGCTGACTCAGTGTATATTATTTGTTTGTAGTTTTTATATTGTGAGGACAGGTCGAGAGTCTCAGCAGCGAGCCGGTGGAGACGAGCGAGCGATCGAGAGAGTGGGCATTCGGAGTATAGACGTGTACGGAGTAGATTGCGAAAAAGAGATTATATGAGAGAGGCATAAGTAGAGTGTAAGCGAACAGTACGGCGTTAATTCAAAATTAAAGATTGACAGTTAATTTATTTTATTTTATTTCTTTATTATTTGCGTACCCACCTGACACAAGCCTATAGAGATTTTTCTCAGAAGTGGGATACGTAATCTAAATGTCTTACAATTAGCAAGATAACGGTCGGGAACTTTCGAAATCGATATTGATGATGCGCGAGTGGGAAGAGATGAGTCGAAATTTCGAGGTGACTAATTATGCGCTATGAACCGTGATCATTTGGATCAATTAAAAATTAATGAATTGCGGGCTTTGGCTGGACAGGTGGGAGTGAATACTCGAGGTTCGCGTATCAATATATTTGAACGTTTGCTAGATTATTTTGAAGTAAACGGCTGGTCATCGCGGATGAGTGCGCAAGACATACGTTTTGAACTGCCCGAAAGTAACAGAAATTCTGATATGCCGACGCGTGAATCCGAACCGTGTGGGAACATGGAGGGCCAACGGGAGGGTCTGCGATCCGGAGTTGACGCGGGTGCGTCCGGTTCTATGTTGAGAGAGGCGTCGATGCATGGGGTTGCTCACGCCGACGCTCCGACGATGACGATGGCTGCGGGGAATGTGGATGTTCGCGACATTGTCGAAAGAGTCGTGCAAGAATTGATGGAACGTCAGCAGGGTGTCGCAAATCAGATGAGTCCGATGCTCAATGGTCCAGGAAACGCCGTGGTAAATGTCCAAGGGGCCAACTGGAGCCAGATTAAATTTGCTTCTAAATTAATACCGCCCTTTTCCGGTAAAGAAGAAGAAAGCGTGACGTCCTGGTTAGAGCGCATTGCGAGTGTTGCGTGCATTTACGGTTTTTCGTCCGAGGTTCTGGCAGTGGCGGCGATCGGACAACTAAAGGATCGTGCCTTGGAGTGGCATAATCGTCAGCCCATGGAAATAATGTCTGTGTGGGAGAATTTCAAATACCACATTCGGAGATATTTTGAGCCTCGAGAGACGTATACGATGAGCCTCGCGCGTGTTGGTCAGCGGATTTGGCGGGCACATGCAGAGAGATTTGTCGATTACGTGGAGGACAAGCTAAACTTGATGCAGACTCTTTCACTCCCGGAAAAAGAGAGGGTGGAGTTGCTGGCGGACGGCATACGTGAGCCGATGTTGCGACGATTCGCGTTGGGCGCTCGTATGGAGACGGTGCCTGATTTCATTGATTATATAAGACGAGTTACAGAGGATGCTCTAATACCAAGACGAAGCGAGCCGACGGTGCGGGGAGTCGGAAGAGGCCGTACGGAACAACCAGGAGGGAATCAAGGCCAGAGGTATCCGCGAGCCCCGAGACCGGTCTTTTCGACCATAACTTGCTATAGTTGTGGACAGGCGGGCCATTATTCGCGAGACTGCGGGAGACGAGCACTGGTATGTTTTAATTGTGGTGGATCAGGCCATCGCAGTTCGGCCTGCCCAGGGAGGAGCGGTGCAAATACAGCAGCGGTAAGCCATTTGGTCGAGAGCCCGGATGCGACCGAGACGACGGAGGAAACGACGGATTCTTATGATGTTGCGTGCGTGCACAAATTACGCGTAGATGAGACCGACGGCGCGTGCGTTAAAATAAAGATGCTAGGCGATAAAGGCACTCCCTTTTTGGCTTTAATTGATACGGGTAGTCCTGTCAGTCTAATTCGAAATTCGGTATATCAAAAATATTTTTCAGATAAAAAGTTACTGCGCGTGGATGAACGCATTCGTTTAAAAGGCGTAAATAATTCCTTAATTAAAGTACACGGTAAAATGTTCGAACAAATCATTATAAATGATCTAGAGTCTTCGTGGTTTGACATCGTATTGCTCGTGGTAGAAGATTCAACTATGCAGTATGACGTGTTGATTGGTCGCGATTTCCTGAACAATTCCGATTTAACTTTGACTTATTACAGGGGCCGTTATACTTTCGAAAATAATAATAATAAGGATAACCTTATTTATACCATACTGCCGATCGAAGCGGTCGAGACAAACAGTAAATACGATGTTATCCAGCAAAACTTGGATCCGAAGCTGAATATGAAAATAAAGAATGATTTGTTACGAGTCTTTGAGGAGGTCGAACAGCTCTGTATTGCTCCGGTAAATGATAATTACAATATACAAGTACAACTGAAAGACGAATCCTTTTTTCGGTATTCGCCGCGAAGAATGTCCGTTACTGAAAAAAGCGAACTTGACGAGATCGTAAACGATTTATTAGAACGGAAAATAATAAAGACTAGTATTTCACCTTATTGTTCTCGGGTTATATTAGTTAACAAACGTAATGGGACGAAAAGATTGTGCGTAGATCTGCGACCACTTAACCAACGCCTCTTTCCGCAAAAATATCCATTTCCCATTATTGAGGATCAGCTGGATAAGTTATATGGTAAATGCATCTTTACTAAACTTGATCTGAAAGACGGTTTTCACCAGATTAATATTCATCCAGATCATACAAAATATTTTTCTTTTTCTACGCATAATGGACAGTACGAATTTATTAAAATGCCTTTCGGTTATTCCGAAGCGCCTGCCGAATTTTAAAAAAGAATTTTATATATTTTTAACGAGTTGATTCGCGCGGACAAAATCATGATATATATGGACGACATTCTTATTGCGACCACGGATATTAAATCGAATTTAGTTATTTTAAAAGAAGTTTTAATTATTTTGACAAAATATGGTTTAGAATTAAATTTAGCAAAATGTGACTTTTTGCGGCGCGAAATTGAATATCTGGGATATCTTGTATCGGGTGATGGCATAACCTTGAGCACGCGTCATATACGGGCGATCCTCGATTATCCTAAGCCCTCTAACATGCACGAGTTGCGAGGTTTTCTCGGATTGGCCAGCTACTTTCGGAAGTTTATTCAAAACTTTGCAATTAAGGCAAAACCGTTACACAATTTACTAAGAAAAGATGTAACATTTGATTTTAATACCGAATGCGAGAAGTCCTTTATGTTATTAAAAAGAGAATTAACATCTCCTCCCATACTTCGCATATATAATCCGGCCGCTGAAACCGAGCTTCATTCCGACGCTAGTAGTCACGGGTTTGGAGCAATACTTTTTCAGAGACAGTCGGAAGGGCACCTCGCGCCGATTGCTTATTTTAGTAAGGCGACTACAGAAGCTGAAAAAAAATATCATAGCTACGAACTTGAGACGTTGGCAATTGTTAAGGCTATTGAGCGTTTTCATGTATACTTGCAGGGCATTCGCTTTAAAATTATTACGGATTGCAATTCATTAGTGCTGGCAATGAAAAAAATAAATATCAATCCGCGCATTGCTCGATGGAGTTTGGCTCTGCAGAATTATAAATTTGAGATGGCTCATAGGGCGAGAAAATGTCTCATGTCGATTGTCTAAGTCGCAATGTAATGTCGGTAAATATGATCTCGCCGGAGGATGAACTTATGTATAAACAGTTAACCGATCCGAAGATTAAAGCTATAGCAGAGGAACTTGAAATTAAAGAGCATAAGTATTTTACATTGGTTAACGGGTTAGTTTTCCGAAATTATAAGGACAAACAATTGTTCGTAGTGCCGGAGAATGTGATCGGAAATATCATGCGACTTTATCATGATGATTTGGGGCATGTAGGACTTGATAAAACAGTGCATGGCATTCTCGAGTATTACTGGTTCCCGTGCCTTAAGATGAAAGTAAAGGGATATATAGAAAATTGCGTTAAATGCTTAACTTACTCATTAACTGCTGGCAAGTCTGAGGGGGAATTGGAGATATACGAGAAAGTAGCAGTGCCTATGCATACTGTTCATATCGATCATTTTGGTCCGTTGACGGAGACCGTCGATGGATACAAATATGTTTTGGTTACTATAGATGCCTTCACTAAATATGTTTGGTTATATCCATGTAAAACATTAACTTCAGAGGAAGTCATAGGGCATTTGACAGCATTATTTGCTCTTTTTGGATTGCCAAATAGATTGGTGAGCGATCGTGGTACAGCGTTTACCTAGCACATATTTGCCGATTATGTTAAAGCCTCCGAAATAAAACATGTATTGACAGCAGTCGCATCACCTTGGGCAAACGGGCAAGTTGAACGCGTAAATAGGTTCTTGAAATCGATATTGGCTAAGGTGATTGAAGACCCAGCGGATTGGAAGAATAAGTTGTCGACGGTGCAGTCTGTAATTAATAATACGTATCACAAAGCTATAGATGCGACCCCGTGTAAACTTTTATTTGGATATAATCAGCGGCGTGCGGACGATGATAAGTTGCAGGAATTACTACGACATTTAACTTGTATCGATGCAAATTTAATGGAAGAACGCGAGAAAGCTAGGGAGTCAGCCCAAATTGTAAATCGAGCGATGTAAGAGTACAACAAAATTAAATACAACGCTAGGCATAAAAAGCCTTCAAAATATAAAGAGGGAGATTTAGTATTAGTTAGGATAACTCAGCATAAACCTGGTATTAACCAAAAATTGGTTCCTAAGTATAAGGGGCCCTATCAAATTAAAGCGGTATTAAAAAAAAATAGATATGTAATAGTTGATGTACCAGGATATCAAATTTCGCAGAAGCCTTTTAATACTATATTGTCGGCAGATAAAATAAAGCCGTGGATACGCGTAGCGGAAAATCCTAACGAAACGAAAGATTTGGATGCGTAATTTAAAATTTGACTATGTCTAAAATGACTAATTAATGTAATAAGCGGAAAAGAAATATATATTGTTGCGCTCCGCGTCCGGAAGGACACTTCCACGCACTCTCTCACTCGCACACTAGCTCACTCAGCACTCGCGACTTCCCGCCGAGGCGGAATAAGAACACGGCTTCGTGAATTTCAAGAACTCTTTTAATAATTCTCCGAAGAAGAGAACACGTCTCTTCGTTACAAGAAACCGTATATAACAAACACAACGCTGTTTAACAAACAACCGACTCGTTGCCGGGGGACGCTCGTTGCCAGGGAACGCATGGCGACGCGAAGCACATAGAGTCGCAAGAGCGGTCGCAACAATATATATGTTTGTGACTTATCAGATGTTCGGGACGAACATAAATGCAGAATGGCCGAACTGTAAGCTCCAGAAAAGAAAGCGAAAATAAATTTTAGAAAATACATTGAAATACTTCGAAATAGGATCATAATTCGACGAAAGCAAAAAGTCGTTGAGTCTTTATTGTTGTGCTGACTCAGTGTATATTATTTGTTTGTAGTTTTTATATTGTGAGGACAGGTCGAGAGTCTCAGCAGCGAGCCGGTGGAGACGAGCGAGCGATCGAGAGAGTGGGCATTCGGAGTATAGACGATTCGGAGTATAGACGTGTACGGAGTAGATTGCGAAAAAGAGATTATATGAGAGAGGCATAAGTAGAGTGTAAGCGAACAGTACGGCGTTAATTCAAAATTAAAGATTGACAGTTAATTTATTTTATTTTATTTCTTTATTATTTGCGTACCCACCTAACACAAGCCTACAACTGTTTCAAAAAGCATAACCTGCTACAGTCGCATCGCGTACCGGGCGTTACGTGTGTCGTGTAAACGCGTTTCTTTCTTCGGATCGTTGTCGGTCGCTGAATAAAATTAATCGGTAGTGATTAACAGCAACGAACAGATTTATTCGAGTCGAGTGTGAGTGTGTGAAAGTACTGATACGTGACAGACTTCGTACAAGACAAAAAGTTTCGCGGATTAATTCCTACACAGCTTGCATATCCAGGAAACGTTTGTAGGACATCCCAAAGAGATCGTATCTCTGAAAGATATTCTTATTGGAATGTCCTCTGTACATCTTTTGGACATGCATGCTGTGTGGATTATACTGTGATTGTGTGCAATGTGTGTATTGTTTCTTAATTATAAAAATAAGCCGCGAAGTGAGATTACTCGGTAGTGATTAATAGTAATGACTCGATTTATAAATCACTTAAAAGCGTGAATAAATTCGATACGAAAAAAGTGTTGACATACGTGAAAGAAAAAAAATATCGTATCCTCAATCGTGTGTATTATCGTGGATTTGCATTACGTGTAAAATACGTGTAAAATAAGACGTGTGTGTTATTGTTAATTTCGAATGGAATTATTTATCCGTCAAGCGGTATACGAAGACATCGAATTTGATAAGGTAAGTGAATGTGTGTGTGTGTGTATGCGTGTGCGTGTGTGTATGAGAGAAAGAGGGACAAAGAGAGAGACAGAGAGAGGGACAGAGAGAGAGAGGAGAGAGAGAGAGAGAGATGTGTGTGTATGTGTATTTGGACCTGCTACGTCAGCTGATCGCAGCGGGCGCCTCGCGTAAGCGCCCGCGTGTAACGGTGAATCGCGGCTTGCGCCGTCCCTGCCTGCCTGCCTCTCGTACCGCGTACGCGGCTCACGATTCGCTAACTATTTTCATTAATAACTCAAAATCTAAGCTTCAAATAAAATTTTGGCAAAGGAAAAATCGTCTCAGAATTCACTCAGGAATACGTCTGTGCCCGGACAACTAAGTCGTTCTGAATCACCCTGTATATATATATATATATATTTCATTTCCAAATTACATTTTCAAGCAAAACGTCATTACAAATTAATCTTATAGCTTACTCCATCTTTCCACCCTATAGTTCAATTATTTCTAGTCTATAATCTAGAAAGACATTTTTTTTTTTTGGTTAGGCGGGAGAAATCCTTTATGGATACCCGCGGGCCCCGGGGGGAGCCCGCGGGTTATGTGGGACTCCCTGGGACTTAAAGGGTAAGTCCCAGGTATAGCCACTAAAACTCCCGCCGGTGCACAGTGGGCCAGAAATCTAAAAAAGTGGCCAAAAGTCTAAAAAGCTCTATTTTTACGTTTTTTGGGTCGCTGAATACGAATTTGAAGTTGGATTTCAAAAATTCAAGATGGCGAATCCAATATGATAGATGTAAATGGAAAAAAAGTAGTCAATATTTAATATAGACTTCTAGTAATTAAAAAAAATCGAATAAACGAATGTAGGCTACTTGTTGACATAGTGTTGCAGTCTTGAATTAAATAAATTATTTATTATAATATTTGCGTATTTTAAATCATGAAAAAACAAAAAAATTTTAAATGAAAAAACAAAAAAATTAAAATTATGGAAAAAACGAAAAAAAAATTAATAAAGGAGTCGATTATCTCCACGTCCAAGATCGTGACTCCGGATTCGGCAGAGAAAGATATTTTCATGCAGTATTACATATCGCAATATTACATATAGGAGTGACCCATATACACAAATATATACATATATATATATATAATTTACTTGTTAGTCGCAACTGTACTTGTTAGCGCAATTTTTTTTAGTTTCCCTCGTTAATTTTTGTTAGGTTTGAGAGATTTGAGAAAAGATAGCTAAAAAAATATTTATTTTATCTTTTTGTTTTCCATAATGAATAAATATGTCAAAAATAAATAAGAGAGCAATCGTCGAGAAATTTATTAACGCCGAAAATATGGATGCGATTGTAGAGTTTATCCTTGAAAAACAAAGTTTCCAAAAAACAAATATA
Organism: Crematogaster levior; assembly: GCA_901521435.1. Classification (NCBI taxonomy): domain Eukaryota; kingdom Metazoa; phylum Arthropoda; class Insecta; order Hymenoptera; family Formicidae; genus Crematogaster; species Crematogaster levior. The sequence continues at coordinate 66,028 of CABEGB010001144.1, forward strand.
GATAAAACAGCAATAGAAAAATTGAAAGGTGCTGTGCGTACATTAAAATGTAAATTTCAAACGAAATATCAACAGAGTCAGCGAAAAATTAAACAATTCAATATGCAGTATAGAAAAATATGCAGTTTGGCTAGATTCCGAATTCATAATTCCCAATCTGCAACCTAAAACATGTAATACTGTTTCTACAAAAATGGGCAGGCCATCACTTGCTTTTGAGAAACTGTCTAGCAGAGCTCAAAGACGAGAAGCTTCTGCAATCAGCGTTCAAAATGACTGCAATGTTCAAAAAATTTTGATGGCTAGCTGTCATGCCGCAAAGAAGTCTGGTAAACATGAGATTTATGTGATGTTGAAAAACGTACTTTGTCATCCTGAAGAATCAAAGGAAAAAATCAAGACATTAAAGTCAAAGCATGAAATAATAAAAAAAACTGCAGAAGAAGCTTTGGCATTTCTTCTAGATAACCGGCTTTCTAAGCAAGTATACATCAACATACGCCTAGCTTCAAAGTCTTCTGGAGCAGATATTTGGCCTGCTTATAATTTTCTTAGAGAAATGAAAAAACAACTTAGACCACCGAAGGAAGCGGTATATATATCCCAAAATATAGCTGAAGTAAAACTTCAGCCCCGTCTTAATCACACAGCGTCTAGGATCATTGAGTTGCAAGAAGAGGTTTTACTTCAATATTTGACTACTATGAACCCCATCGAGAATACTCTCAAATTAGTCTTAATATGTTCCTGGGGCTTTGATGGAAGTAGTGGCTACTCAGCTTATAAGCAACGAATGGAAAACGCAGCCATAGAAGCAAGCGATGAAAACTTATTTGCAACGACACTTATACCTCTGCGTCTATCTACTGAAGATAATACAATTATATTCAATAATAATATTTCTCAGTCACCCAGATCTAATCGACCAATAAGATTACACTTTATTAAAGAATCAAAAGAAGTGATTATAAATGAAAAGAAGCGCATTGATGATCAGATAAAAGATCTGCACGTTTTGAAATATACATTGAAAAATTATCAGATACAAGTAAAGTTCTCATTAGTCATGACTTTAATAGACGGTAAAGTCTTGAATGTCATCACTAACACAAATTCCAATCAAAGTTGCCCTATCTGTCACGCAAATCCAAAAGATTTCAACAATCTTTCTAATATTAATTCGTCCAAGTTTTCACCTAACACAGAATCACTGCAGTATGGAATAAGTCCGCTCCATGCGTGGATTAGAATATTTGAATGCTGCTTACATATTTCATACAAACTGACGATTAAAAAGTGGCAAGCTCGCGGAGTCGAAGATCAAGAGGAATGTGCTCGTAAGAAAAAGCAAATCCAAGAAGCACTCTGGAAAGAATTGAGTTTGCGTGTGGATCAACCCAAAATCGGCGGTAGTGGTACGACAAACGATGGTAATACTGCTCGCCGAGCTTTTAAAGATGTTAATATACTTTCCAAATGTTTAGGACTTGACCGTGATCTATTGTATAAATTAAAAATAATTTTAATTGCCATCTCTTGTGAGCTTCCTCTCAATGAAAAACTGTTCGAAAATTATTGTCTCGCTACTGCTAATTCGTTTGTCGCTCTATATTCTTGGTTCAAGATGCCGGCAACACTTCATAAAATCCTTATACATGGTAGCCTCATCGTTCGAAATAGCGTACTCCCACTTGGAATGCTCGGTGAAGAGGCATCAGAATCACGGAACAAAGACTACAAACATTTTCGATCGCATCACAGCAGACACCATAGCCGCGAAGCTAATTTAGAAGACATCTTCTATAGGGCGATGGATTCATCAGATCCATTTATATCAAATATTAGCACTAAATCTCGTTTAAAATTGAAAAGGCAGATGTTGCTTCCTAAAGAAGTAATTGATTTATTGGATGTGCCTGAGATAAACCGAATCTTCGCGAAAAATGATATATCCGTTAATAGCGAAAATGATGAAGTCGAATATAATAATAGCGCTGAATTTGATAATCTTCTAGATCAAACAGAATTGAGTTCTCACGAATTTTTCACTGATGATGATAAACCTTCATAATGAATATTGGTAATCTACATTAATTTTATTAGAATAGAAAAAAAATTTAATTTACCAAATTTAATTAACCTTTTTTTAAATTTCTTTTTTTGCTAGAATATATCCTACAATTATAAAAAAACATTGGAAAATATTTAAATTATGAAAAAACAAAAAAAAATTTAAATTATAAAAAAACAAAAAAATTTAAATTATGAAAAAAAAACAAAAAAATTAAAATTATGAAAAAAACAAAAAAAATTAAAAAAGGAGTCGATTGTCTCCACGTCCAAGTTCGTGGCTCCGGGTTCGGCAGAGAGGGACATTTTCGTGCAGTATCAAATTTGCAATTTAATATTAGATACATTATATGTATTATATATACATATTTACATATAGGAGTGACCCATATACAAATATATACATATACATATATGTATAAGAATATTAAGTGAAGTTATTGATCTAATATATAATATATAATACTAGCATGCCCTGTCTCGGCTTCGCTCGAGATAATAGTGTGACCGAAATTATGATATCGATCGAATAATTCACTTCTAATACGTATGATTTCGGTCACATTATTATCTCGAGCGAAGCCGAGACAGGGCATGCTAGTAATTAATATAGCCTATATTGATCAGTGATAATGTAGCATTGAAATGGTGAAAGAATTTTTGAAATCGGTCCAGTAGTTTTTAAGCCAATTCGTTACAAACATACACACAAAAATACAAATCTTTCCTCTTTATAATATTAGTATAGATAGATAGATAGATAGATAGATAGATAATAGATTAATAGATTAATAGATAATAGATAATAGATAATTAATATAGCCTATGTTAATCAGTGATAATGTAGCATTCAAATGGTGAAAGAATTTTTGAAATCGGTCCAGTAGTTTTTGAGCCAATTCGTTACAAACATACAAAAATACAAATCTTTCCTCTTTATAATATTAGTATAGATATAAATATATATTTTTAAAATACATATTTATATATATATATATATATATACACACACACACATTACAAACTTTATAACATTTTTCGATCTTACTTACAATTAGATGTATAGGTCTTTCCACTTCATCACAATACACAGTCAATGATTAATAAATGCTGTAATTCCTGATTATTTTGTCAATATGCGCAAAAATGCGCACCTAGGATGTGAAATCTACTACATATAGAAAATAATGGTACCTTAGAGTCCTTCATAAGTGGTGGAACGAAGGAGAACGAGTATACGGAACTTCGCACGGACCGAAAATCTAGCGTATTTATCCTATACTTACACGTTTTTCAACTGCATACAATGCGGATTCAGTGTAAATGGCTGCATTTTCTTTTTTTTCATAGTTTTATTACCAGTAATAAATAAAAAAAGCATCTTCGATTTTAAAAAATTGCCCGAATAATCGAGGTTTCAATTCTTACATGAAATTTAAAAAATACATACTTTTTATGACTTTCAGTGGTGATTTCATTGCCTTCACGTGCACTATATGTCTTCGAAATTTCAGAATAGTTAGTTCAAAGGGTCCTAAATATGATACAATTACTCAGAACAGTGAAAACATACACTTGATTTTTGGACTTTTGGCCACTTTTTTGAATTTCTGGCCCACTGTGCGGTGACCATCCTTGCCCATGATAGGGGAGAGTGGGGCATCGCCTGAGGCATTTCATCCCACTCCCACCAGGGCTTGACCGTAACCCGGATCCCTGTCCTGGGGGGGGGGAGTCGATACTCCCCCCAGATTAACTACCAAATCGGGGAAGGTTGGTTCACCGCAACTTTCCTCCGCCCCCCCCCAGTTGTTAAGAGGGGGGGCCGTCCCCGGGTGTTCATGGGGCAAGAGGGGACTGAGGGCCCCCGCCCCCAGTCACCTCTTCTTATTATTCCGTTTCTTCGGTTTGGGGTGGAAGTCTCTAGGGGGAGGATCCTCCCCCTCCTCCAACCCCTTCACGAAGAAACGGTTCGCTTGAACCCTGTAGTCGGGGGGTGCTTGTGTTGTGCTACCCCCCGACTTCGCTTTTACAGGGGACCCGGTGCGCCGACCTCGGCTCCCCGTCACGTGGCAACGGAGCTCCCAGCCGGGATGCTCCGTTGCCAGTTTCGTGACGGCGCCCTTAACGTCGTCGACGCTACCGGATCCCCGGGGGAGGACCGTGGCCAGGAACTTTATCTCCTTGGCCCCTCCCCAAATCATTTGAAGACCCCCGGCAACCCGGGGGTTTCGGCGTTTAGCCGCCTCCAACACCTTCTCCCATAGCTCCCTAGGGGCCGGGGGGATGATGTCGTTCGCCAAGGCGGTCAGCATCTCATCGATGGTGCCCCCCACGACGGAGGAACGGTGGAGGAGAGCAAAAGAGAGCAAGAGAGTACTCTGCCTCCCCCGACCTCTCCCCCCGCCGCAGACGGCACCAGAGGAGCGGCCCCAGTAGTGTGGGCGACGACCCCCTCAGCCTGGGAGGGGGGACCCCCCCTCGGCTTTCCGCCTTAGGAGGAGCCTTGGCCCCCTCTTTTCTTCACTCTTGGGGGGGACCGTGGCCCCCCCTTAGGTTTCCTCTCGGCCGCAACGGCCAGGGGGACGGTGTCCGAAGAGGCCGCCGCCCCCACCTCCTTGTCGGTCACCCTCGAGAGAATGACCGTGGGGAGGAGACGGGAGAGTTTTAAGTCTCCCGCCCCCTCCCCAACCTCTCTCACCAGCTCGGGACCCGTGGGGGCCACATCCAACCCAGGGTCCTTCACCTTCATGGGGGGGAGGGGGGATTTCTCTCCCGTTCCCCCGCCCGCCTGTGTGGGGGGGAGGGAAGATTTCTCCCCATTCACCTCCGTGGGGAGGAGGAGGGACTCCTCCCCTCTACTCTCACTTCCTCCATAGGAGGAAGAGGGAGTCGCTCCTCCTCTCTCCCATCCACTTCCATAGGAGGGAGGGGGAGTCGCTCCTCCTCTCTCCTATCCACCTCCATGGGGAGGGGGAGGGATTCTTCCCCCTACCTCCACCCACCTCTACAAGAGGAAGGGAGGATTGCTCCCCTCCCTCCACCTCCACCTCCATGGGGACTCCAGTAGGAGTCCCCACTGGGACCGTACCTCCTCCGGAGGCCACCATCGCTTCCACGGAGAGAATCCTGCTCTCCACGGTGGCAGCCTCCGCCAACTCTACAGGAGGAGAAGAGGTTTTCCCTCTTCTCCTCCTCCTCCTCCCTCTACCCTTACGGGGAGGGACTTCCGGGCACACGCCCCCACCTATTCGGTGGGAGGCGGCGTGCCCCTCCTCCGCACACTTGGGGCCTTAGCCGCACACGCCCCAATGTGGTGCCCCTCTGCCCCGCGCCTGAAGCAGTTGCAGTTGTGTCCTTCTGCCGACCCAAGCAACACTTGCTTCGGTCGGCGGCAGAAGGACACCAGTTTCTGATATGTCCCCTCGCCAGGTATTTATAACACCTGGTCGAGGGGACAATAGCGTCAACAGGGGGGACCTGTGTACCCGTGGATCGGGTGAGCACAAGCCCACCCCTCCTCACCGCTGCGGCATACGAGGATGCCGCGGCCACCCTGGGACATCCGTCCCCATTGCAGTTCGGGGGGGGAAGACCCCCCCAAACATGCACACCTCCCCCTCACATTTTCCTCCTCCAAGAGGTGGAGGACCTCCACAAGAACTCTCCGAAGCAAAGTTCGGAGAGCCCCGTCTGCAGTCGCTGCCTTGCATGAAAGGCCTGCGCCGCACCTTCCACCCGGTCTGTCGCCTGATGACGTAGAGGGGCCCAGACCCGAAACCCCCCTACGCTGGCCCCTGAGGCTCCGACATCTCTGGGGCGGTAAGTTTTCACCGTGTGTGGCCATTCTAATCATAAAAACGTAATTTTTTAACGTGGTTGTCTTCCACGGGAGGTTACATCGGAGACTCCACTCCTAGGCCGGTTGGCTTCACCCACCTCACGGGTCCGGCCTACCCGGGTTTTTTAACATGGTTTTCCTTCCATCGCACCACGCGTGGTGCGGGCTGGGCCGGAGTCCACGGGCTATGCCCCTAGAAACCGCCCCAGCCCCACCGCCGCTCCCGGCCCCGACCTCGGAATATGTCCGAGCGGCCCGGGAGCGGCACCACCCCAAAAGTGGGACGCCGGAAACCCCACCCCATGCCAGGTGGCATGCCCCGAAGGGCATCCACCCCAGACACAGGGGGGCCGGCACCCACAACGCCCCGGTGCGCTCTTAGACCCCGGAATGAATTCCGGGGAGCCCCTCCACCACGACAAGGTGGCGCACCATCGGAGGGGTATCTAGAAAGACATAATAATACTTGTAAAAAATAACTTTCTTTTTTAAATGTTTACTCAAACACACTCAATACATTATCGACTAATTAATGAGTTTGCTACATTATTTATCATTTATGTATATTGCTCAATAAATATTCGTAGAACATTACCTATTTTTCCTAAAAATCTTTTTTCCAGATAGTAATAAAAATTTACGTTATAATATTATTCAAACTTGATTGATTACAATGATAGATCAGAAATTTTCATCCTCGTTAAAAATATTCTTATGTAAATATATGACTGCACTAAATGGTAGAAAAAATATACAAATCTCTATAAAAAATTATGCTAAATACTAAAATAATTATATAAATAGAAAATGTATATGCTAGGATTATAATTAGAAATACGAATAAGCGATAAAAGTTGCCCAAGATGTACAACAAAGTATGCCGTAGTTACTTCAGATATTGGAACCTGTAAAAAATAAAGGTAATAATAATAATAAGCAAAAATCGATAGACTAAACCACATCATATGACCAAATGCTTATTTATTTAAAAAAAAACTTGTTATATAAAAACGTGATATTATAATAACAAAATAATAACATGCAAACATTGTCAATGACAGTTTCATGCTAATTAAATAAAAGTAATGAAAAATGTAAATCAAAGTTCTAGTAATATCATATATCATAACATTTACATGAAAACAAAATAATTATAGCTCTTTATACACATGCAAAACTATCTTTTGTAACATTCAATTAAAAAATATAAATGCCATAACAAAGTTAAAGCTTTGAGAAACACATCACGATAATCACAAGAAATTATAGCCTTATTTTATCCGCATATGCATTGCCATCGTTTTGCTAGCATGATCAATTGCTTTCACATTTTTTTTTATCCCTTTTTGTATAAATTTTTAGCCTAAACGTAGCGTACCGTTTTATTATTCTATTCTTTAAATCGTGGCAATCGGGTAAGTAATAAGGCAAATCTTGAAATTTTTTGATGAACATACTACGGAGATCAACGTTATTAAGTGTCGTATTTGTCATCACCAATCTAAAAATTTTTTCCATTTCTAAAAAAAAAATTAGAAGTTCGTTCATTGATGAAAAATAGAGTTTCTTCTTTGTAACATTGATATTTGGTATATCGATTATGTATCGATAGATTTGTCTTGTAAGAGCCCGTGTATGACACGCACACGCATTGCTTCCATTTTTGTTTTTTGGTGATACTTTTTATTAAATAACCCGCACAATGGTTCATAAGATTTATTTCAATTCTACTCAAAGTTATTTTTTGATATTCATCTCCTATATTACAATGTAAAATGGACGGAACAAGTGTTTCATTATCGGTTTTTTTTAGACTTTTGATTGTTTGAAGAAAGTGTGGAAGGAACTCTCGATCATCCTCGTTGTAGCTGCTACTGGAAATTTGTCGCATGTACTGTGACGCAGTGATAAGTTTTAAATTATTTTTTAGTTGTACAGCGTTAAGAATACAATTTTTCATTCGCAAGACAGAAAATAAATTCTCTAAACAATCTTGAGTGAACCTACCACCGAGTACAAATACATAATCCTTCTTGTTAAGTAAAAAAGTTGCCAGTTGAATAAAAGATGTTGTTGATATTATTGTGCCTTTCTGGAACGGCTTCCAATCACCTTTGATTCCAAAACTTAACAATGACATCAAACAAAGAAAATTGTTCAAAAATTCTATTGTTTCCTCGAGCTTAGCCTTATTTCTCTTACTTAAAGCAAACGACAAATTTCGTGAAGACATTATCTTGAATCATTTGGAAAACTGTTTTATTAACCACGACGTCGTTTTAAGCTCAGGTCGATTTTGTTCCTCTGCTAGGTATTCCAACGATGCACTAACTTCTTCGCTTAGCACGTGAGAAGCACTTTTCACTCGCATTTTCTGAAAATGGTTTCTTTGGTCAAAGTATTCTGAACGTAATTTCGGGGTTAATTTAAAGTCAGAGTGTTCTTGCGATAAAAATATATGTTCAAGATGTTTGGAACTTGCCGTATTGCTTGGAAGAGAATTAGCCACAACAAATTCATCGGAAATCTTGATGACATTGTTATTGAGAAGGCCTTCTTTTAAATTTTTGAACGCATGCGATGCGTCGTGAAAAAAATATAGATGTTCTTCTTGATTAACAGGATGTTGGTATCTATTTTGAGTGACCGAAAATCTGTTTGCAGTTATTCCAAAACTTCTCCACAATGCTTGATTGGCTGCGCCCATGTCAGACACTATCCCATGGACATCTAATCCTATTTCGTGAACCTTCTTGATATAATTTATTATTAATGTTTTGTATATTACTCCGTTCGTGCTTTTTCCAGTATAATAAAAATCAATTACTTGTTTCCAGCGTCTACTTATTCCAGCTAGCATGAAGACCAAAACATGGGTTGCTAATTCTTCATTATTGTGCTCCGGTAATGTTACTTTACCAAGGAATGATCCGGTTGAACTATCGTAGCATAATTTAGGCACAATGCTAACCTCATCTAATACAATCAAGCAATCTCTGTCAAATGAAGTTTTAAATTGTGACATTTTTAATTTCAAAAATTTAAATATTTCATCACAAGAGCCGCTGCGAAATTTCCAATTTTCTAGCTTTTTTCTTAAAGTTCTTAAAAATGGCAATGGATAACTTTTGTTTATCAATTCTTCATATCCCGCTATCCCGCATGCAAATTTAAGCTGATAAGCTTCAATTAATGTTTTATCGTCCCATTCAAAAACCTTTTTAACGTGCTGGCTTAATAATCTTACCTGATCATTATTAAATAATTTATTAATAATATTTTTATTACCTTCACAGCTTTGCAATTGATCTTGCATTTTTTAAATTTATGTCTCCAACAATTATCCATTTGTTTCCTTTTTTTTTCATTAATATCCTTAAATTTTCACTTTTTCTCAGAAGATTTTCCCACATTTGTTCTTGAGTGATCTATAATTATCCTGCAGTTTTTGATTTTCTGCCTTCAATTTTAATATTTCTTGATTCTTACTTATAACTCCCTGATCCGATAATCTATCTGCCTGTTCAAGCTTATCTTCTTCTTGCACATCATACTTTTCTCGTTCTCCGTTATTTTTTTCTTGATTATCTTGAAATCTTTCATCATTATTCTCTTCTTTCGCTGTTTCTTCGTTATACGCTTCTAATACTTGTTCTAACTCTATTTCTTCACTGGTCTTAATTAATAAATCTGTAACAATAATTTTATAATTTAAATTAATATATCAGTATTATTTTCAAATTAATTTTATAGATACAATCTGGGGAAAATTTCAATTAAATATATAAACGTATAACTGGATAGACATTCATACATACATACACACATACATACATACGTACATACATACATACATACATCAGACAGAACCTTGAAAAGTTTTTACGAATTTTGACGCGCGTCATATTTCGATACAACTCAATTCTTTATGGATGCTTTCCATTTGATGACACAAGTCGACACAAGCATCATTTTGTCTTTATTCAACATCTAGGAATAACAAGAATGAAATGATGCTTGTGTCGATTTGTGTCGTTAAATAGAAAGCACCATATGATACGTGTTAATCGCTAAATAAATAAATTAATTAATTAATTAACAAATAAGTAAGCAATAATCTTACCATCTTCGAAAGATGTTTCTTGACCAAGCTGATCACAGTACAATTTTTCTTTACTAATGGTGTTACAATTTCAACTTTTTTGGTTGAATGATCCGTTTGTACCATAACGGTATCACTGACACTTGACTTTTGAGGTGGTTCTATAAAGAATAGAAACAATCATACTTTTAAAATCAACAATTATTTTAGCATATAATTATAATTTGATTACACTTGTAATTACTAACAAAGTAAAATGTTATTTATCATTTTGCATCAGACGTTATTAGATAAACGTTACAAAAAAATCGTTTTTAGATTTATATTCTATAAAATAAAAAGAATTACAATTTGTAAGGATAATATAGAGTATTTATTTTATATTCAAGATCAAAAATTGAGGCCGGTATTCATAGTCGGGTCTTATATTTAATCGTCTTAAGTTTATCTTCAGATGCTGTACAGATCATTTGCTTGGCTATAGAGTATCTAAAAATAAACTTAAGACAATCTTAAATATAAGACTATGAATACTGGTCTTAGAATTATTTGAATCTCACAAAAAATGAGGTACTTACAAATGATAAAAAAATTGTTATATCTCCACCCATTTATTCCAAATAATAAAAAATCATGTATAATGGAGGGAACTGCTTTTTATTATAAACTGTTTACCTTTATAAACTTTTGTTTTCATTTGTATCACCATTTCCCCAAATATAGTTGGGACAGCATTCGTTCGTAGCTTCTTTGTGCCATCCTCTCGAACATCTTTTCCCACATGTCTGATGTAAAATGATACTGTAAAATGAAATAATGTACATATAATATGTTCAATCAATATATAATTGAAATATGTACAGTACAATAAATAGGATAAAAGCAATCTTTAAATTTTTATTGCAAACTCACTTTAAAATTAAATATTATAATATTCATGCTTGTTTTCTTGCGTGAGCCGTAGGCTTTATATTTATGTGCTTAACTCTTGTAGGAAACAACTATATACCTCACACAATGCTGATTTTGTTCTAGGCATCCATTCTTTGCTCATCTCTCCGAGTATTATACAATTTTGTCTCCATGCCTCCCTTTTCACTAAATCCTTTGGGAAATAATTAAATTTGATGCCTTTATCTGATTTGTTTTGGCATCCTTTCGCTACACAAGTAGGCATTTGTATGATGTTTAGCGTGTCCTCACCTCAAAAATGAATAATGGATAAGAAATCTTTACCAACAAAAGTTTGGTTACAAGCTATTTCTTTTAGATTTTAAGGTTACGTTCCAAAACGTCCTCTTCGAGGATAATTTTACATAAAAAGCTATATACAGGGTCTACCAAAAGTGTGGAAACCCCTAAATATCTCGGAAAATATACGTTTTACAGAAAAGTGTTTCGAACAAAAGTTGTAGGGTTTAAAAAGATCCATATACTATTTAAATTTTTTATTGAGGGATTATCTTACGGTCATTTCTCCACTGTGATTCAACAACTCGAAGGACCTTACGATACCTAATTTTATATTATTGACTGCGACATGCTCACTGTCATGAGCATTTTGTATTTTATTCCGTTTAGATATAAGTAGAGGTTTTATTATTTAACTCCCGCTGAAGAGGACTCTGTGAGCCTGAAACGCGTCCGGGATTAATTTTATAATGTTATAATTTTATAATTTTATATTTATTTTATTTTTATTTGATTTGTATATTATTTTTATTTTAATTTAATTTATTTGTAATTTATTCGTTTTATATTATTAATTATATAGACACAAATTTGAAATGTGTATTCATTATTTTTGTAAGTTTTCTTTGTTATCTTATAATTGGGCTCAAAAGGCTAGAAATCCACACTTATTATTTTAAATAGATTTAACCCGTAACGGTCACACGTCCAAATAATAACTTAACGGTCACACGGGGTCCAGCGGACCCCACGCACTTAAACGAATCTTACTTGTATTCTATTTGATACATTGACTTAAATCTTGCGCCAAACTTTAATTTAACATTCCCTCTAAATGATTTAATCGTTTTTTTTTTATGATTTTAAAATAGTCAAAAATCGATAAGAAAAAAAAACTCACGAAATTTAACTTTTTTTACAAAAAAATTCATAGAAAGTTTAATTTTTGCAATATCGAAAAAAATCCAACGGCGTTTTACTCGGGAAACAATATATTTTTAAAAAAAAAATAGAGATTTAAGAAACTTTGAAAAAAGTATATTTATTTTGAAGTCTGAAGTTACAAATTTCGGTCAATCTCGTGAAATAGAAATGGTACATTTATACATGCTATAAGTCTAATTTCGAAAAGCCCTTCTGAACTCAAAATAGCCACAAAGTTTGCCTGGGGTCCACTGGACCCCGTGTGACCGTTACGGGTTAATATAAGTAAAAAACTGCGCGAAAACTAGCGGCTGCTATCGGCGAGGACACAACACAACAATTTTTACACAAACCTATAAGTGGTCGAAGACCAGTTGTTAAGTAAAGAGAGACACCTGAACTTTAGTTGGTTCATGAGCTTTGATATATGTTATCTCGCCATAGATTAATTACTAAATAGTACCGAAAAATTGCTAATTCCCTACTAGGAATACTAGGAAAAAATATGTAAATTTAAATATAAACTAATGTATTCTATGCGTGGTAACTTCCGGTCGACAATCATGTTGAGCTGTTAAATAGGATATCGCGACTTAATGAAACTATCGGTACAATAACACCCACGATGATCCGGATGTCTGGATTAAGTTAAGTCAGATAACAGATCAATGGTGGATAATTGTCAAATGCGATGACTGCGATCCATTTTTTTGGTAACTATAAAACTATCCCTTGAGTTCGTATATAAACTGCGACAGCGTGGCTCTTAATATCAGTTCTCTCCGAAATTTTCCAATGGTCAGTCAGTCAGTTCTCTCCGTCAGTCAATCAAACAGTTATTGTTATTATAGTTATTAACACGTTGTGCTTTGCTCTGAGTGATTGTGAAGTTAAGTTCTGACCGATTCAATGCCTATTGCCTCGATCCACTTGCCAAGTCCCTACAAAGACAATCTCGAGCCATAAGAATCTTCTCAGAGTACAACATGGTACCAATCTTTCCCATTGACAAACCACCCCCAAGCAGTAAATTTGAAATTTGGTTATCCGTTTAATCTTTATTTCCGTTTTTATTTTATTATTTCGATAACTCTCAATTCCGTGAACGCTTTATCTCCTTTGGTTACTACTGGTTTACTTTGGTTACTAGCTGATTTATCTCAGCATCCAGGGATCCCCAGCTTTACCTTCTCCTTTGCTACTACGGGTAGGTTGGCCGATTTATCTCCAAACCCGTAGCTTTATTCCTCCTTTTTTCACCCTCTATCTATCTTTGTCTAAAGAAAACTCGATTCTTGAATCTAACGGGTTCTATAAATTATAGTGAACCCGCGAACCCCGGGTCACCCAAGGAGAGCTGCATTCCGAACTGCCGCGAAATACAGGAGAAACCGACGGAATAGGCGGGCGCGGAAGTTAGCACAGACACTCGAAACATCGACCTAGAAAATATTAAATTAATATTCTTTCGGTAACATCACCCTTTTCTATCCTCCAATCAGCCCTTTATTGAGTCAATTCCTCCTCTCCTTTCTTTACAAGTTTTTTCCGATTGCTCGATCTTTCCTTCCCCCCTTCAATGAATACACGCTCCATCCTACTCTCCTGTTTTTTCCTCTAGCCAACTTGACAAGTTAGCGTCGCTGGCCCTCTCCGTCTCGAACGTTGAATTCTTGGAGAAGATCATATACGATTCTCCCCGGCTATACCCCGAAATATCATTTTCGGAAGTTCATTGTTATTTCTCTCTACGGAACCAATAGAAACGGTGACGTGTTAGGCTCCCACGAGTTCGATTTAGACGGATTATTAACAATCATTCGAAACGCTTGATTTGACGACGGTATACATATCCCCGTACATATCTACGTACCAGATTCCCGCTTTCCTTACCTTGTTTCGGCAGCGTTTTTCGAATACTTTTCTTTCTCCCTTCTTCCCCTCTCTCCTCCTCACCCCTATCCCTCACACTCCCCCTCTCCCTCTCTCTCAGTTTTTATATTATAATAAATAATATGATTTTTAGTTTTATTTAAACCACAAGTAATAAGTTATTTAAAGATCTCATTTCTTCCCTCTTCTCCCCCCATTCGATCGCACATGGTCCTATCTCTCACAAGTAATAGGGATTCATTTTCTTAACTTAAAGTAGAACCTTTGATCGCATCGCTCACAGGTGTTATAACGTTCTTGTTACAGCCAATGTGAATAGTATTAATATTTATACTATAGTTTCGTATAATACTTTATTCTCAACACAATCGAACTTTGATGTCAATACAATTGGAACTTCGATGTTACTGCGAAGGCTTTCGTTCCTCGAATGAGTTTGTGCTCGCCAGGTTTGTTCTTATAAAAACAGGACATCAAACGATTTCGTTGGCGAGTTGTTTTCGACCTTTCGTCTCGTGATACAATAGATCTAATGAGACTTGCGAGCCGATTTACCTGCTAGCGGCGCGTCTTTAATATTAGATCGACATTCGACCTTTTACAGACGTAACGCCGAATCGGCATAATAGGTACCGCGCATCGCTTGATGTCGCCGCATAATGGCGACGTTTTTCTTTGTCTTGTTGGCGTCTTGTATCGCGAGCGGTCATCGACTTACGATCAATCCAGTTCTTATAAGACATTGATTCATGTTTGGAGATTAGAAAGGTCAAGGGAGGGAGGGAAGGAGAGAGAGAGAGAGAGACTCCTCTCCCTCTCTCTCTTTCTCTCACTCACTCCCCCTTCCTCTTTCCCTCCCTCCTCATCATGACTTTTCTTCCCGTGAACATAAAGAAAACTTTCGGACAGTAGATATGTATTATCGAGTTCCGATCTATCATATACGTTCTTGATAGTAGCGGATCTCGGGTCACGAGAAATTCAGCAATTATTTCCGCGAATGGAAAATCACCACCGGAACGATGGAATCCTACTGTCGAAGAAAAGAATGTCAGAACCTTCTCAATAATTTCCATGCTGGAAATGGAATAAGTTAAGAAAGGTGCTTTCGGTGGCTTTGGGAAAAAGATTGATGAGTACAAATCGCTCATTACAGAGGAGAGATAAGGAAGAGAGGGAAGGAAGGAGAGAGAACGGTGGCAATAGAGGAGAAGAGAGAGATGGAGTGGAGGACGAATGTGTAGTCTATGTGTTTAATACTATGGTTTTATTTATGTCTATTAGGGTCACGAGCAGATCTTATTTTTCATGGATGGTGATGAGGGGAAAGGTTCCGAGTTGCTTAACAGCTAAATACTCGCAATAAGGACTAGCAGTTTCCATGTCCGGTTTCGTGTCCGCATTTTTCCACGCGTTTTGGCCTCCGAAAGTGTTTGTTATACGCGGATTCACTAAAAATTACCGAGGTTTTGGTACTCGAGGCCCTCGTGAAATCGAAGTTTTCATAGATTCAGTCAAATTGAAAGTAAGATTAAATTTAAAATTAAAATTAAAATTAAAATTAAAAACAGCAGCGTCTTTGTGTGTATGACACGTTACGTTATACATTTAGTAAGCGACTGTTATCACTACTCGAGATAAAACCAATGTTAGAACATAAAACAGTAAATGATACATAATTGAACGATCAAACGAGCCCGCCGAAGGCGGGCGAAGTTCGATCGTCATTATACGAAGACGTCTCGTTCAAAGATGATTACATGTAGTAGCGCCAGCTATGCCCAAATCCACAACGTTTAGAGAACTAAAAACTCGAACCTCCCGCGTTCAGCGCCACTCCCTTGAGTGTGGCGGTTACCTACCTCATTGTGTTTAGAGATCATTATCTAAAAAAAAAAGAAAAAATTTAACACAGGAATTGTTAAGTAATGACTTCTCATTTATGATTACGGGTACATTGGGGGAACAGAAAAGGAACTTTAGATAAATCGAGTCACCTCTAATGTTATTTGTTTTAGAAGGGTGGGAGGTAATCATCTTTGAACGAGACGTCTTCGTATAATGACGATCGAACTTCGCCCGCCTTCGGCGGGCTCGTTTGATCGTTCAATTATACTACGACGTCTCGTTCTCAATGATTACATGTAGAATTTCAGAGCTTGTGTTTTATTTTTTTTTTTTTTTTTTTTTTTTTTTTTTTTTTGGAACAATGTATCATATACATATCACTTAAGAATGGAGAATGCAAAAGTGTCCTTATCAGTATTAATTGGCCTATTATAGAATTTATTGAAAGTATCTGACTTCTTGGACCAACCCGCTGTGCGTCTGATAGTATCGATATCGACACCTTTGTTAAAGGCCTTGGAAACGGCCGCATGTTTGGTACTATATGCTGAAAAAATATCTGTGTCAACTCCAGCCTTCTTCAAAAGGGCTTTAATCCAATGAGATAAAGTTTGAGCTGTTATCGGTTTATGTGGTTTAACATTGGAAATAAACAGATTTTTGCTATCTCCTCTAATTGGTTTCGTTATCTCTAGATATTTTAACAAGCACTTGGCTATACATAAACGCTCATTATCTTTCAAGAAGGGTATCACCATATTGGGCTGAAAATTCCCAGGTTTTGAAGTTTTAATTAAAGATGGGATTCTAATTTCAATTTGTGACTCTGTGAGAGGATAATATTATCAATATCAATTGCAGCCATTGTTTGTAAGCGATGTGCGGTGGTGAGGACCAGCAGGGTAGCTGTTTTTCCTGCTAATTCTTTCAACTGCAATGAGTCATTGTTTGGAAGTTCTTGTATGAAATCAAGTACCTTATCCACATTCCATGTTGTTTCGTACTTTGGTTTTGTAGAGCGTTTTTTGAAAACACCACGCATGAAACGCGAGATCAACTTGTCATTTGAAAACTACTGTGCTGTGATAAGTGCTATTGCTGCCTTATCGGAGTTTAGAGTTCCATACTTCGCACCCTCCTGGAACCGTTTAGTGAGAAACTCAATTATTATCGAGGTGCTCGTGTTGAACATATCGTGGCCCTTTTCCTTTGTGAACAGATACCACTGTTTCAGAGAACATTCATACTGTTTCAAGGTTGATGACGATACCGAGTTCACCATCACCTCCGCTGCTGCTTCGGAGAGTCCTTTATTTAGAAATGCTTTCCTGATAATCTCCCGGCCACCAATGAAAGTGTTCTCGCTAGGGGGTGCGTTTTGGACCTACAAGGAGAATTTAATAGGTTTTTATTTGGCTTAAAAATTATCGGCGAACCTCTGAGCAGCAATTTGAATAGGGGGTACCACGGCTGAGATGACCAATAAGGTACTACAACTACACCTTCCACTCCCTCTGCAATGAATTTTTTTAGTGTTGGCAAAATGAGAGCAAAAGGGGGGAATGCGTAAGGTTTCTCTCTTTGCCATGACATAGTAAAAGCATCTACTTTAAAAACCTCTGGGTTTGGATATCTTGCGCAAAATTTGTCGACTTTTCTGTTGTCGAAAGTGGCAAATAAATCGATGCTAAATGGACCAAATTTATTATGGATTTTTTGGAATGCTTTATCAGAGAGTTCCCACTCTGTGTCCATGTTTGTGATCCTAGATGCTGCGTCTGCATGGATATTATCCTTCGAAGCGATATATGTCGCGTATATCCAAATACCTCGTTCCTCACACCACAGCCATATTTTTCGGGCCAATTCACTCAGTAACGGGAACTGAACACCGCCGGTTTTATTTACATACGCAATAGCAGTCGTGTTATCCAGTCTCAGTAGAACTTCGCAATCACGTAGATTGTGAGCAAATGATTTGAGAGCAATGAAGGCCGCTAACAACTCTAAATAATTTATGTGCCGCTTTTTTTCCCTTTGATTCCAAAACCCACTGGCCGATTGATCATTAGAGTATGCACCCCTTAGTAACGCAAGAAATTTTGCTCTTTCCAACCTTTTTGAGTGGACTAGGCCATTGCTGGGCACGCAGCATTTAGAACTCCTAGAAAAATCTTTGACTTTTTTGGCAGTAAAAAACATATCATCCAAATTATCATTAGGATACCCCTCTCTCTTAACATCCTTACTACAGGTTTCATAATCTTTGTGAAAACATATGGGCTTAAACTTAAGCCAAATGGAAGACACCTAAATTGATATAGCTTATTTTTAAAAACCAAACGGAGGTATTTTCTACTGTCCTCAGAGACTGGAACTGTTAGATAAGCATCCTTGAGATCGACTGTTGCCATGAAAGCCTCTGGAATTAGCAAATTTTTTACTGATCGGATGTCCTCCATTTTAAAATGGGGTGCGTCAATAAACTTATTTAACTTTTTCAAGTTTAGTATAAATCGAAAGGCGCCATCTGGCTTTGGTACCAAAAATATTGGAGACAAGAACTGTCCTTCACATGGCTCGCATTCCTCAATTGAATTTTTGAGTAGTAAATTCTTAATTTCTAACTCTAATTGAGTTGATTCCCCTTTACTCCACGATTGCTGCTCCGGGTTTATTTTGATGAGGACTCCTTTCGAATTGTATAGAGTAACCCTCTATGGCATTTAGAACGTAGCTGTCTGTCGTTATTTTTCTCCATTCCTCATGAAAAAATCTCAATCTGCCTCCTATTTGTCTTACCTCCTCTACTTCTTGCCGGACTCCTTCGACGGTTTGCTCTTCTCCCGACTGGTCTGATTCGATCGATATTGTGTCCTCGGCTTGAATCGGAAAAAGGGTTTCTTGTAGTAGCCGCCCGTCTGCCGATACTGGGCAGACGGGCCCCTCCAGTTTCCCTGTGAGCGTTGGAGGGGTTTTTTGGTAACTTTATCAGCCGCCTTAAGACTGTTGCAGGCACTCTCAACTGTCTTTACCTCCTTAATCTGATCAGCCAACTTATCACCGAAAAGCCATTCACCTGGAGACAGAGAGTCTACCAGTGGCTTTTCTTCATTATGGGAGTAATGAAGGACGCTCTGGCTTTTGAATGCTGTCGGAAAACGTCCATCAACAGCTTCCCTGTGTCACTTAGATATTCAATCAGTTTTATTTGATCCACACCTTCTTCTGAATCCTCTAGCAAAAGTGACACTGCAGCCGCCAGTGATGTAATAGCTGCACCTACACATTCCTGTGTATCGGTAAAATGTTGATCTCTTTTCTTCGAGATTTCGGTCATTGCCGGTATGATTTCTACGTTGATTTTTGGAGGTTGAGTGTACAATTCCCCTGTTCGGGGAAATTTTTTTAGCAAAACTTTTCTAGCCTCTTCTGGCAAGCCGGACTTCATAATCTCTTTCCAACGATTAACAACTTCTGGATGTAGCTTAACTGCGTTCTCTTTAGAAGTGGTGGGATCCTCTCCCAACAAGTTGAGAATATCTACTAACCCATCGTGTTCAGGATCGTCTTGTTCAGACGTTGGCGTCCAATTTGAGTCGTCTTTGCGACCGCCATCTTGGGTATCCGTCACTACTTCTTGTCCCACAATGTGTGGGACATTTTCCTTATTGGAAGTGGCGTCTGTAACAGAGAATAGCCCCATACTTACCACATTCGGTACAAATTTTTTTTTTTTTTTTTTTGTGGAGTTAGTCGAACTTGTTGTTCTCTAAGAATACCCTTATTGGGTCTGCCATAATTAAATATACTGCACTTTGACATAAGAAAGGTTCCTTTTTTAGGATTGCAAATTCGTGTGGAATTTTGCACAATTTTTCGCAGTTAATACCCTTGTTGGGTCGGCAAATTTCGTTTGGAAAATGCCTTTACTTTTTCGTGTGGAAAAAGTAAATCTTTTACCTGTGGAAATTGTATCACTGTTGTTTTCTTTGCCCTTTTGGACTAAGAGATCGTTGATGAGAGAAGTGAGGTTATTTAGTTGGGATTGCATTTTCTCGTATTTCCCGTCAGATCTACTTCGCTTTTGATCAGGGGATCTTGAGCGAGATCTCGAAAGCAATCGAGAGCGTTTTCTCTTCTTATCCTTTCCCATTTTCAATCTGAGCAGCTACTTATTTCAATAAATATTGCCCGTTAGTACTCTTACGTGTGTTTCGTTGGGCACAACGAACAACAATGAGGTAGGTAACCGCCACACTCAAGGGAGTGGCGCTGAACGCGGGAGGTTCGAGTTTTTAGTTCTCTAAACGTTGTGGATTTGGGCATAGCTGGCGCTACTACATGTAATCATTGAGAACGAGACGTCGTAGTATAATAAAGTATATGCCATGTGTTAAATAATAAAATCATGTAAACATTACCAATATGTCGAAAAATAATAACAGTTAGAGCAGTGTATTCAAACTAATAAAAATATAATATAACTAAGAAATATAATATACCTAAAAATTTTTTATATTAAAAAATGATGTGAAAAGTATAATAAAACAAAACTTACATATTTATTTCTGTAACGTACAAATAAATATGTAAGTTTTGTAAATCTTTTAATTGTACACATTTCGACCTATTACTGACATCACTCGACTTTAGCTTCTAGATTCATGTAGTTTGGACGCAATATCAACGAGACAGATATCGTTGTGTGGTTCATCTGCATATCATATGTAAACTTTATACACTTGATAAGGACCCAAACCAGAGGTCGAAACGTAGTGTTTAACAATAAAATTGGCCAGACGGGTCGAAAGAAAAATTGAAGTCCATTTATTAACTACACATTTATTATTATTATTAAACACTCATATCGTCACATGGATGTAAAAATTTCGCTATCAATTCGATAGCATTATTGCAATAAAAGAACCGGAATCCGCTTAGGCTCAGCGACAGTCAGAAATACAAATATAATAATCATAATCCGATCACTTTATTAATAAAACTGTTGTGGTCAAATTATAAAAAAATCTATATAAAGACTTATTGCTTGTTGGATGGTGAGAATATGTTGGTCCATGCAGATCTGTGTTGAGGTCACTTTAGATAATGTCGGATTGAAAGTCCAATAGTCTGATGTCGGATGTGATTGTATCGTCAGTCAGGGTAACATTAATACCCACAACTGTCTTTTCGTATAATTTCTTTATTTTACAGTTTGTTTGTGGTGTTATTGTTCAATTATCGATTCCGTCGGCAACGCCTGGGAACGCGTTCGTCCTGAGCCTGGATGGTCAGCAACGCCTGGGGACGTGTTCGTCCTGAGCCTTGTTGGTCAGACGACCGCGACAACGCCTAGGGTCGTGTTCGACCTGAGTCGCGGATGCCCACACGTTTCTTGCAAAGTTTATCGAGAGTGATATCAACTGAGAGACTAGCCTTTCGTCCGAACTTATCGAGAGCTACTTAGCGAATAATTTCGTGAGCGGTGTTCTCTAACGCGGAGGAAGCCTGAGCCGAAGTACGAGCCTTCTCATTGCTCATATTAAACGACGCACTGATCTGCGTCCAATCGTGAGACGGATTTTAAGATATCGTAATTTGTTTCACGCGACGGAATCATCTGCGGCGCGTTTACTCTTGGTGGGAGTTACTTCCTCACGACGGAAAAATACGCGGCGTGTTTACTCTCGTGGGGGTTACTTCCTCGCAACGGAAAACTACGCGGCGTGTTTACTCTCGTGGGGGTTGCTGCGTCTTTTAGTCGTTGTGGCCACAACGTTTTGACCCGTGTGTGCATGTTGTAGTTTATGTTATTATTTCGTCTGACCTTGAGATATGATGTTACGTATAATTCATACGTTGTGTGTATTTTTTACCTGTCGTGCACGACGTTATACTTTGCTGTATAACATACTCCCCCCGTTGAGAGAGGATCGATCAACTATCGCTCTTAATTTAGGTAGCGCATAAATATAAAACGTGTTACAATGTAGGTTACATATCGTACAGGTTGAACATAATCGCATTTATGTATGTCTACTATGACTATTGCTCGATTGGCAACGGACACAATGATTTTACGGCTCTTTTTATCTTGCCGGATACAGTCTTAATAATGGCAGTCCGTATTACACCGTCTTCGCCTGGTATTACTTGGTCAATCCTGCCCAATGCCCATTATGTGCATGGTAAATTTGTTTCCTTTATTAGTACGACGGTGCCGCTATCCAATTTCGGCCCGTCCGTAGTCCATTTATGGCGTAGCTCGTTTAGGTACTCAAGATTCCAACGTTTCCAGAAATCCTGTCGTACTTTCGATATATGCCAAGTGGATAGTCTATTAGCTGGAACAGAGGTCAATTCTGCTTCTGGTAGTGTTGTTATCGATTTGCCGATCAAAATGTGCGGGGGACAATACTAGCAGGTCGTTTGGATGATATAGCAGTAATAGGCCTAGAATTTAAGATACCCTCGACTTCGGTAGTAAAAGTGTTAAGTTCTTCGAAAGTAAACAATGAATCTCCGATAACCCTTTTAAAATGATGCTTGAAAAGTTTTACCGAAGATTCCCATAATCCGCCGAAATGCGGCGCGTGTGGTGGTATGAAATGCCACGTGATTCTATACTCGCTTGCATATTTGTTAATTTGGTTCTTATGATCATCGGAATTCAATAGAGTATACATCTCATTTAGCTAATTGTTTGCTCCGACGAAATTGGATCCATTATCGGAATAAATATGTTCTGGTACGCCTCTTCTGGCTGTAAATCAGCGTAACGCCGCTAAAAAACCGTCTGTTGACAAATCGCTTACGACAAGATGTATTGCTTTTATTGACATACATACAAATACGCAGATATATACTTTGATTCGTGTTCGATTACGATATTTCCTTTCTTTAATAAAAAATGGTCCGCAAAAGTCAACGCCTGTATGAGTAAACGATACAGCTCCGCATACGCGAGCTAGTGGGAGATTTCCCATTTTATATTCGGCTGTATTGGCATCGAAAACACCGCACGCATGCACGTACCACTTTCCTTACTTGATTCCGGCCGTCTGGTAACCAAAATTTCTGTCGGATTATATATAAGGTAATTTGAATACCTGCGTGGTAATGAGTCTCGTGAGTCTCGCGAATTATGCTATCGGTTAAACGATGCCGACTGGGAATTAATATCGGATGTTTTTGACCGAACGTCAGATTTGATCGTTGTAATCTTCCGCCTACACGTATCAGACCATTTTCGTCTAAGAATGGGTTTAAATTTGCTAGCTTGCCTTTATTTTTTGATACTTTACCGTTCATTCTCTTCCTTATTTCATCAGAAAATCGACTATTTTGAAGTATCTTCAATACACATGCTTCCGCTTTAGTAATCTCTTCCGCGAGCAAAGATCCAGTGTTTGTTGGTAGGTAGAAAACGAAGACAGTATGCAACGATTCTTAATAATTTTGTGTACGACGAATATCTCTCTATAATCGCGAAATCGCTATCGTTAGTTATCAAACATTTTTCTTTAATTCGGGTATCTCGTGTATTTGCAAACTTGTCTTAGGCCATTGGAGTTCCTCTTTAGTTAGCCATGAAGACCCCGCAAACCATGTTTGATTTTGTAAGAAAACCCGGGGCAATTGACCTCTCGATATCGCATCTGCTGGATTGTCTTCCGACCTAACGTGTCGCCATTCCGTCGAACCGGTGATTTCTAGCTACTACCCGATTCGCTACGTAAGTTTTTAGTAAGTGCAGGGACGTTCTTAACCAATGTAAGACGATCGTTGAATCCACCAAAATGTCACCCGATCGGGCACAATATCTAATGCGTCGATTATTTCTTGGTACAGCCGTGCCAATACTAATGCCCCACAAAGTTCCAGACGCGGTATCGTGACTGTCTTTAATGGTGCGACACGCGATTTAGCGCTTAATAATCTTACAATTGTATCTCCGGATTGTCCGCGCGAACGTGCGTATATACACGCACCGTAACCCGTACTGCTAGCATCGCAAAAACCGTGTAGTTGAATATTATTACATTTTTCGCTTAATATTTTTCTTTCAAAAGAAATCCGGTCTATCGACGTCCATTGTCGTGTGAACTCTAACCAATCGGTGTATATAGCTTGTGGTACCGATTCATCCCAGTGTAAATCGCATCGTCACACGTCTTGCATCAGTTTCTTGGCGTATAAAATAATCGGACCTAGCAAACCTAATGGGTCAAAAATTTTTGCTATTTCCGATAAAACATTCCGTTTTGTTACTCGCTCAGTTATATTAATTGGATGAGCCTTATAATGGATTTTATCATCGTGTGCATTCCACGTTATCCCTAGCGTTTTTAAAGTGTGATCCCCGTTTAACACAAAATTTGCATGTAACGCTTTAGACTCTAAATCGTTAATCACCCGTTTTATCATTGGACGCCCATTGCCTGATAGTAAAACCGCCTTTAGACAATAACGCGATTATTTCTTCTCTTATCGCCCGAGCTTCCTTAATCGTTTCAGCTCCAGTCAATAGATTCAGCTCCACGTCAATAGCGTGGATAAACTTTGGTTGGTATTAGGTCTGCTATGGTCGGTATTGTCAAGCACGTTAACTCTTTACGAAAATCATCGTGTATTGACTGTATGGTGATACGCACCATACCCCTTGATACGGTATTCATGCCGTTAATTGCACCGATCGGTAACGTATGCTCGATTACTTGAACATCTAAATGCCTCATCATGGATTCTGAAATGAAATTTGCGGTAGCACACGTATCTAATAAGGCACGGCATTGCCTTAATTTACCCTTTCGATTATGCAAATTTACTAACACGCTTGTTAACAGCTGTGGGGCAAAGTTATGTAACGTCGTGAAGTTAATCGTTCTGTTACCGATTGTGCTATCTAGTCATTTCGTTTGAGCGGCCTCGGATTTTATTTCGCTAGAGTTGCCGGTATTTGCGTAATTATCTTGATGAATAAGTGTATTATGACGTTTTTGGCAAATACGGCATGCGGAAAATCTACAAGGGGTACCTTTATGTGATCGTAGACAATTGTAACATACCTTCGCGTCCTTTACCGCTTCGACACGTTTCTGCACAGGTAATTGTTTAAATTTCTCGCATGAGTAGAGCGGGTGATTTTTGACCTTGCATATTATATAATTACGAGACGTGTTCACAACGAAGGCTTGATTTGAAAAATGATGTCGTTTTCTTTTAGTAGGGGGTTCGAATCTAGATTTTTCGACTTCTGTCGACTTCGTTCTTTCGCGTTTCGATGCGCGAACTGCGGTTTTATACAAGAACTCGTACATTTGATCGGGGTTTGGAAATTCGTCTCTTTCGAGAATCGCTTCCCACCTGTCCATTGTAATCTTAGGTAGTTTGCCTTCCACGATATGGACTATCATTTCGGGCCGACGGAAACTCCTAGCGTGTTTAACGCCGCGACGTGTTGTTGTATGTCGTCCGCGAGTTTCGACAAACCGCTTGCGGTTTCCTTTTCTAATGCGGGCATGTTTAACATCAATGTGAAATGTCTCGAAATTAATACGCGTTTCACTTCATACGAACGTTCTAAAATATTCCATGCGTTTGCATAATTTATCCCGTCAATCTCGAAAATCCGTACCTTGTTAGCGGCTTCACCAATCAATGCCGATTTTAAGTAATGTAATTTGTCTATATCTGACAAATCTGTCTGTGAGCCTATCATGTTGTGAAACGCACTTTTAAACGACAGCCAACCCTCGTATTTGCCGTCAAAGGTCGGTAGAGCTGCCTCTGGTAACTTAATCCGCCGTTTTCTGTTTCCTCGACTGTCGTTTTGATTCACAACGCCTTGCCTATCGCGATTCGCGTCTGACGTATTTGCCGGATTTACAATGTTCTCTACCTGTGCCGCCACTAAATAAAAACACTCTTGTATGTTTGTAAATTCGATTTGATGCGCTTCGTTCGGATCTAACACCGCGAGTTCGTCATTATATTCCTCGAACGCGTTATACAATTCGGTTACACATTTCATTCGTAATTTTAATGCAACTTCATCTAATTTAGCTTTGTCGAGGGTATTGCCTAAATTCGTTATTTGAGATTTTAAAGATGTTCGCCTTTGCGTAAGCATTTTAATTCTGTCCGCTATTGTTGATTACTTAGCTTAATTTGTTATGGATCGTATCCTGGACTGCTATGGGTTGTATTCAACTACTGTGGATGTTTCCCTTGGTCTTGATCTGCGCAGGTGGTCGTTCGTCGACCTCACAGAAGGCACCAAAAATGTATTGTCAGTCAGGGTAACATTAATACCCACAACTGTCTTTTCGTATAATCTCTTTATTTTACAGTTTGTTTGTGGTGTATTGTTCAATTATCGATTCCGTCGGCAACGCCTGGGAATGCGTTCGTCCTGAGCCTGGATGGTCGGCAACGCCTGGGAACGTGTTCGTCCTGAGCCTTGTTGGTCGGCAACGCCTGGAAACGTGTTCGTCCTGAGCCTTGTTGGTCAGACGACCGCGACAACGCCTAGGGTCGTGTTCGACCTGAGTCGCGGATGCACACACGTTTCTTGCAAAGTTTATCGAGAGTGATATCAACTGAGAGACTAGCCTTTTGTCCGAACTTATAGAGAGCTACTTAGCAAATGATTTCGTGAGCGGTGTTCTCTAACGCGGAAGAAGCCTGAGCCGAACACTGAAGAAGCCCGAGCCTTCTCATTGGTCATATTAAACGACGCACTGATCTGCGTCCAATCGTGAGACGGATTTTAAGATATCGTAATTTGTTTCACGCGACGGAATCGTCCACGGCGCGTTTACTCTTGGTGGGAGTTACTTCCTCACGACGGAAAAATACGCGGCGTGTTTAATATGCGTGAAGTTAGCACCGCCATTAAAAAAAATTAAAATAATAACAATTGTGCTACATTGTGCTAGGTTTGTGCTATATTGTGCCGCAAAAATTAATCACATATCACGTAAAACAAAGCAGTAAATCACAAAAATCATTTTTTTTACCAGCACTGCCATTTTGTCTTATCGACAAAAAAAAATTGTGCTAGATACAGCTTTAGCTACTGTACATTGTGCCGCAAAAATTATAATTGTATTTCCTCCCGTTTCAGAAAAAAAAATTAAAATATCAATTTTTCAAATACAAAACTTCATAGTGGTATAATTCTCAAACGGTAACAGATAATCCAATTCCGCAAGTTGTGCTGAGTTGTGCTAATCAAGACGAATAAAAATCACGCAAGAGAGGTCACCCTACCCTCGAGGGTTAGCTATAGATCACTCGAAAGGGATGGGGGTGAACAAAAAATTTAAATTTTTGTGCTAGTCGAGTACAACAACTTTTCCTTATGGCACAATGACGTCAGACCATTGGAATTTGCGCTACAGTCAAAATTAAAATATCAATTTTTCAAATACAAAACTTTATAGTGGTATAATTCTCAAACGGTAACAGATAATCCAATTCCGCAACTTGTGCTGAGTTGTGTTAATCAAGACGAATAAAAATCACGCAAGAGAGGTCACCCTACCCTCGAGGGTTAGCTATAGATCACTCGAAAGGGATGGGGGTGAACAAAAAATTTAAATTTTTCGAATTTCCTCCAGTTGTGCTGGATTGTGCTAGTCGAGTACAACTTTTCCTTATGGCACAATGACGTCAGACCATTGGAATTTGCGCTACAGTCAAAATTAAAATATCAATTTTTCAAATACAAAACTTCATAGTGGTATAATTCTCAAACGGTAACAGATAATCCAATTCCGCAACTTGTGCTGAGTTGTGCTAATCAAGACGAATAAAAATCACGCAAGAGAGGTCACCCTACCCTCAAGGGTTAGCTATAGATCTGTATAAACCTTGACGAGAATGATTGATTATGGCCGCGCCGCCATCTTTGCGGGGATTGAGTGTTAGCGCGAAAAATTGATATCTTAATTTTGACTGTAGCGCAAATTCCAATGGTTTGACGTCATTGTGCCATAAGGAAAAGTTGTTATACTCGACTAGCACAATCCAGCACACTGGAAAAAATTCGAAAAATTTAAATTTTTTGTTTACCCCCATCCCTTTCGAGTGATCTATAGCTAACCCTCGAGGGTAGGGTGACCTCTCTTGCGTGATTTTTATTCGTCTTGATTAACACAACTCAGCACAAGTTGCGGAATTGGATTATCTGTTACCGTTTGAGAATTATACCACTATAAAGTTTTGTATTTGAAAAATTGATATTTTAATTTTGACTGTAGCGCAAATTCCAATGGTCTGACGTCATTGTGCCATAAGGAAAAGTTGTTGTACTCGACTAGCACAATCCAGCACAACTGGAGAAAATTCGAAAAATTTAAATTTTTTGTTCACCCCCATCCCTTTCGAGTGATCTATAGCTAACCCTCGAGGGTAGGGTGACCTCTCTTGCGTGATTTTTATTCGTCTTGATTAGCACAACTCAGCACAACTTGCGGAATTGGATTATCTGTTACCGTTTGAGAATTATACCACTATGAAGTTTTGTATTTGAAAAATTGATATTTTAATTTTTTTTTCTGAAACAGGAGGAAATGCAATTATAATTTTTGCGGCACAATGTACAGTAGCTAAAGCTGTATCTAGCACAATTTTTTTTTGTCGATAAGACAAAATGGCAGTGCTGGTAAAAAAAATGATTTTTGTGATTTACTGCTTTGTTTTACGTGATATGTGATTAATTTTTGCGGCACAATATAGCACAATGTAGCACAATTGTTATTATTTTAATTTTTTTTAATGGCGGTGCTAACTTCACGCACATGCGTGTTTACTCTCGTGGGGGTTACTTCCTCGCGACGGAAAAATACGCGGCGTGTTTACTCTCGTGGGGGTTACTGCGTCTTTTAGTCGTTGTGGCCACAATGTTTTGACCCGTGTGTGCATGTTGTAGTTTATGTTATTATTTCGTCTGACCTTTTGAGATGTGATGTTACGTATAATTCATACGTTGTAAGTGTGTATTTTTTACCTGTCGTGCACGACGTTATACTTTGCTGTATAACAGTGATTAAGAAATTTTTTTTCGTAGAATCATCGGATTGCTGAAACCCGAATAAGAAACAAACCGCTCGTATAATATAAGGTTTCTCAAGAGATAATAAATTGCTATAGATTTGATCGTACTTACAACGATTGACAGCGATTACGCAACAAACTGTTAAAATCTATGTCTCTTGCAGTTGGATATTGTGTATTTAAATTTGTCTTTTAACGGTCAGACAGATAGGAGCATAAAATTAGGAGGTCAGGAAAAGGATCCCGCACTCTTATAGAAAATGGGCCCCGGTCGAATTGGCTGAAATTGTAATATAATGTAGTTCATTACATCCTGATGAAAAGTGTCAATGGGTACAAGGTCGAAAAATGGACAGTTTCCAAGTTATAGAGCATCAAAGGTTGGAGAAATGGTTTATCTGCCCATTTTTACGATCTTTGACGCTCTATATTTTTTGACCTTGTGCCCATTGACATTTTTCATCAGGATGTAATAAACTACATTATACTACAATTTCAGCCAATTCGACCGAGACCCATTTTTCTATAAGATTAGTGCAAGATCCTTTAGATAAAACTACGTCTCTCTAATTGTAAGTAAGCTGTTTGTGGAGGGGAGGAAGGCTTGCAAGTTCGCTTATAATATTCACATAGGCGTCATCAACAAATAAGAAAATACTTTGTTTAAAAACTTGTTGCTGCTACATAAATCAATATATCCAATAAATATGAATATTTTATATAGAGAAAGAAAACATGGTCTCCCTAAGTATTTACATAAATAAATTATTTTAAATCTTCTTCTTCTTCTAGTGTCGTAACCGTATCCGATCGTTGGCTATCATGGTATTATCCATGATTGTCCTGGGAAAGAATAATGCGGTGATTTTCCGTTGCCTTCCGCATATACAGTAGCGCTCAAAAGTATTTTGACAACAAGAAATTCTTTAATTCTTTAATTCTTTAATTCTTTAATTCTTTTCTTTAATTCTTTAATTCTTTATTCTTTTTTTTCTTTTTCTTTAATTCTTTAATTCTTTAGCTCTTAAGGAGAAGTGGGAAAAAATTCCTTTGGATCGAATACAGAAGTTAGTCGACTCGATGCCGGCTCGTTGCAATGCTGTCATAAAGGCTAATGGATATGCTACTAAATATTGATTTATTTAAAAATAAAGATGATGTTTAAGCGTTAAAATTTTTTATTTAATTACAGTATCAAAATACTTTTGATCAATCATGTTCTTTATTTCTAGCTTGGTTTTGTAATTTTGTTATCAAACTACAATTTCTTTTACAAAAATATGTAGACAAATCAAGTTTCTTCCAATAAAAAATAGTTGTATATTTGTGTCTTTATTTGTATTACATTAGCTCAATTATTGTCCTTGTCAAAATACTTTTGAGCGCTACTGTAGCTCGTCAATTTGACAAACTTTTTGGCAAGATACTCTCGGTGGTTTGCCGTTGCCTTCCGAAAGGTGGCGATCAAATAAAAATCGACGATTTTTGGTCGGATTTGAACTCGGGATCTTCAGCTCATTAAACCAACGTACATCTCTCTGATTGTGAGTCATGATCGCCACATTTTAAATCTACTTGTATATATAGTTTAATTATTTTATAGTTATTTCTTACTATTAGGTAACTGTATATATAATAAACCATGATTATATATGTAAACCGCAGTCTCTTAGTGTCATCTTAATTAATATTATTTGCATATGCGTGATGAATAGATGAATAAATATGAACTATCGATTGAGTTCAATTAGAACGGTTTAGCTATTTTTGAGATTCGATCATTTCAGGTACCTACTCGCAACTGGTTAGCTAACGTATAGCTACATGGTACATTTCATCATCATTCGATTTCGCTGTGCAACTTATGATCCACTATCATGTCTCTTGATAATTAAATGCTAATTTATTGCTTTTGTCCTGAATTTATTTATTAATTTAAATTTATATTATCTATTTTTTATTTTTGACTTTTTGCATTAATAGTAACAGTAATTGGTTTTGACATTTACAACTATTACAAAGGGCATAGCGGAATAAGCATATAAAATCTGCCCCCGCACCAATCGAGCTCAAATTGATGTCATTAGTTGGCACCCCTGAGATGTAAAACTTCCCCAAAAATTAGCCTTAAAATTGCATTTTTTTGGGAGTTATGGAGGGGGAAAGCGAAATAAAAAAAGTGATTTTTCTCGAAAACGGCTGGACCGATTTTAATGAAAAAAATATATGTTGTAAACACCGTTTAGGTAAGTTAAAGAAAATTTTTTGTAATTTTTATGATAAAAAGAAAACCAATAAAAAATTTTTTAAATTATTTATGAATTTTTTTTTTGGTGATGATTTTGAGTGACCACTTTTACATTTTCACAAAAACGTCTCTAGATCCTCCACTTTAACATATATTTTTTTCAAATCGATCGGAGTGGTGGAACATTGTAAAAAATAACAATTATTCGCGCAACGGCGCGCTACGCTGCGCGCTGCATTCGGTGCGCGGCGCATGGCGGTTGGTGCCATGGTACTTATACATACATATATGTATACTAGCCTCTTATTGCAGTGTTGCAATGTTTAATTGTCAAGAAAATTCATAGAAATAAGAAAATTTTATTATTGCCTACACACATTTATGCAGTGAATATTATGGTATAATAATATATAGTAATACATAGTATTTCCATTAAAGACGTCTGCAGTTAGCCTATAAACTTATAGTTCCCGGAGTTTACCACGAGGAGGTTGCAGTACGTTTTCAAACTCCATATTTTCGGGGTGCTTTTTTAACGTGAGTCCCCTCGCCTCTCACGTTATCTATATTTATTATCGGGGTGCTTTTTTAACGTGAGTCCCCTCGCCTCTCACAATAATTGAAGAGAATGTCTTTAATCGTCTTCACTATCACTTTCAATGACTGAAATGGAATTATCTTTCTTAAATATGTGGCTCAGTATTTCTGCCGGTTTAAAAATTTTTGATAAGTACCTTGCATAAGATAAATAATATATTATTGCGGCAATATGTGAGCAACAACCAACAGTTCGTCTGCCATTAGCACACTCACATGCATAATGAGTCACGCCGGAAACACCGATACTGTTTGGTTTGTACCTCAAAAAACATCTATATGTGGTACGAGAAATATGTCGGGATGGAACTTTTAGTTTAAGGACATTTTTTTCGTCCTTAACATATTCTATGTTTAATTTACCATTTTTATCTACCATCTCTGCCAAATACGACACAGCTTGTGAAAGTTGGTACGAACCGGTAAATAAAATTTTTAAATCTCTTTCGGTCATTTCCGGAAAATCCAAAAGATCATCAGATGTAATACTGCGAAAAAGGAGTTTTCGGCGAAACCACCCTTTTTCTTCGGCTTCAGTAGCCAAAGTATTTTCTACATCTTTTTGGTCATGCATCCTCTGTACAATTTCACCCGCGGTTTCTATGTCAGATTGTAGTCTTTTCCCAAAAGTATTATTCAAAAATGACGCAATCCTGAAATAAATTCCAATTTTTGGTATCAACTTATTATCAATTTTGTGGTCTAGAAGACGATACTTTTGTTTCAGCACCCCATGAACAGATTCAACTACCCAGCGAATTTTAGTTACAAATCGAGACTGATTGGATTCTTTTGTTGATAGCTGCTTTCGTTTTCCTTTCAATGAAGGCATTAAAACTTTAAACTTTTTATTCTCTAAATCGTCAACTATATCTCGGAAACCGCGATCAAGAACAAAAGTATCACCTTCCCTTAACAATTTACACAAACCATTTGGATCTTGAATGATGTTCTTCAAAATGTCCGCATCATTTTTATTTGCAAGAAACGGTCCGAGCATGTCAATTACGTATCCGTCAGTTGCACAGATAGTGAAGGGTTTGCAGAGGGGAACTTTTTTTTGCCCTGAGAAAGATTTCTTCTGGTACTCATTGTTAGTGCTTTTTTGATGTCGGGCGTACGTACCATCGCAAATAACAAATAAATTGTCACGAACATCAAACAATTTTTTTGTTATTTCCGTAGTATGATTTTGAATGAGATTGTCTCTATTAAGAGCATGCATGCCAAAATGGAATGGTAAAATATCATTTTCGAAAGACTTGATTATGCTCGCAGAATAATCTGAAACTGATTGCTCATTCTCTAATTGCAAGATGGAAGCTATCATTTTATTGGAGTTTCCCGTACGTAATTTAAAAAGAAATACAACCAGAGCTTGAATTATTGAACGGGACTTACTATTTCTCAATGAAATCATCATATCTTTTATTTGAATGAGATTGTCCCAAGTTAGTCCTGTAAAGATATCGAGCTGTTCTTCTGAAAGATTAAATTCACCGATTTTGTCGAGTAATGTCGAATCACATTTGATAGAAAGAGTTTCCATCATTTTGGATAACTCTAACCCAGTGAGACTTGCTGTGTTAGAGTATATCTTCAGAAGATTAAGATCCACTTCAAAAATTCGATTTTTTATTATGT
The DNA here is from genome assembly GCA_901521435.1 of Crematogaster levior. NCBI lineage: Eukaryota > Metazoa > Arthropoda > Insecta > Hymenoptera > Formicidae > Crematogaster > Crematogaster levior. The sequence continues at coordinate 99,451 of CABEGB010001144.1, forward strand.
GACTTCGACAACATCGGTTACCAAGTGGTATATAGATCTTTTTTTTGATGTACGATTGCATTCGGACTTCTTCTATGGTATTTTGTTTTTCGGTATCACCGTAGCTGTTTATTAGCTTTCAGCAGTTTCAGCGATGCATCGACGCAGCGACGGCGGCGGCGGTGGCAGCGTATGTCGAACGCGTCGACTGGGACGAAGAGTGGGGAGCAGAGGTTCTTCGATTGTTTAGCAGAAAACTCGATCGCCTCTGTAAAACAAAATACCATACTGCTACTACTGTTATATCCGTCAAAAAGGACGGAATAGTAGATATATAGCTTACGACTCATCTGATTCCGCACAGAGAACAGCAAGCGTATACTAAAAAATGTCTACGACATTAAACGTGCACTTACAGTGTGCTGGCTGTAATATTAATTTAAAAAAAATTAATGGTAGAAAAAAATTAGTTCTTAATGAAGAGGAAGCGAATTTTTTTTCTAGCTGTTTAGGAAAAACGATATCCGTCAATGATATTTTGTGCTCAAAATGTCGGCTTTCTATTTACAGGAAAAATAAATCCGAAAATGTTTCTAAATTGGAAATTGATAGAGACCTTTCTTCATCTGAATTAACTTCTGATCCGATATTCGAAGTTCAATTAAAACCAAAGAAAGCTATGTCTAAAGTTGAATATATTAAAATTTTTATTCAGAGGACAGTCTATACACATAAATATTGTTGCATTTGCTCTTCCACAAAAAATCTTACGGTAATTCCGGAAGAAGCCCGAATGCAATCGTACATCAAGAAAAAGATCTATATACCACTTGGTAATCGATGTTGTCGAAGTCACATAATAAAAAATCGAATTTTTGAAGTGGATCTTAATCTTCTGAAGATATACTCTAACACAGCAAGTCTCACTGGGTTAGAGTTATCCAAAATGATGGAAACTCTTTCTATCAAATGTGATTCGACATTACTCGACAAAATCGGTGAATTTAATCTTTCAGAAGAACAGCTCGATATCTTTACAGGACTAACTTGGGACAATCTCATTCAAATAAAAGATATGATGATTTCATTGAGAAATAGTAAGTCCCGTTCAATAATTCAAGCTCTGGTTGTATTTCTTTTTAAATTACGTACGGGAAACTCCAATAAAATGATAGCTTCCATCTTGCAATTAGAGAATGAGCAATCAGTTTCAGATTATTCTGCGAGCATAATCAAGTCTTTCGAAAATGATATTTTACCATTCCATTTCGGCATGCATACTCTTAATAGAGACAATCTCATTCAAAATCATACTACGGAAATAACAAAAAAATTGTTTAATGTTCGTGACAATTTATTTGTTATTTGCGATGGTACGTATGCCCGACATCAAAAAAGCACTAACAATGAGTACCAGAAGAAATCTTTCTCAGGGCAAAAAAAAGTTCCCCTCTGCAAACCCTTCACTATCTGTGCAACTGACGGATACGTAATTGACATGCTCGGACCGTTTCTTGCAAATAAAAATGATGCGGACATTTTGAAGAACATCATTCAAGATCCAAATGGTTTGTGTAAATTGTTAAGGGAAGGTGATACTTTTGTTCTTGATCGCGGTCTCCGAGATATAGTTGACGATTTAGAGAATAAAAAGTTTAAAGTTTTAATGCCTTCATTGAAAGGAAAACGAAAGCAGCTATCAACAAAAGAGTCCAATCAGTCTCGATTTGTAACTAAAATTCGCTGGGTAGTTGAATCTGTTCATGGGATGCTGAAACAAAAGTATTGTCTTCTAGACCACAAAATTGATAATAAGTTGATACCAAAAATTGGAATTTATTTCAGGATTGCGTCATTTTTGAATAATACTTTTGGGAAAAGACTACAATCTGATATAGAAACCGCGAGTGAAATTGTACAGAGGATGCATGACCAAAAAGATGTAGAAAATACTTTGGCTACTGAAGCCGAAGAAAAAGGGTGGTTTCGCCGAAAACTCCTTTTTCGCAGTATTACATCTGATGATCTTTTGGATTTTCCGGAAATGACCGAAAGAGATTTAAAAATTTTATTTACCGGTTCGTAGCAACTTTCACAAGCTGTGTCGTATTTGGCAGAGACGGTAGATAAAAATGGTAAATTAAACATAGAATATGTTAAGGACGAAAAAAATGTCCTTAAACTAAAAGTTCCATCCCGACATATTTCTCGTACCACATATAGATGTTTTTTGAAGTACAAACCAAACAGTATCGGTGTTTCCGGCGTGACTCATTATGCATGTGAGTGTGCTAATGGCAGACGAACTGTTGGTTGTTGCTCACATATTGTCGCAATAATATATTATTTATCTTATGCAAGGTACTTATCAAAAATTTTTAAACCGGCAGAAATACTGAGCCACATATTTAAGAAAGATAATTCCATTTCAGTCATTGAAAATGATAGTGAAGACGATTAAAGACATTCTCTTCAATTATTGTGAGAGGCGAGGGGACTCACGTTAAAAAAGCACCCCGATAATAAATATAGATAACGTGAGAGGCGAGGGGACTCACGTTAAAAAAGCACCCCGAAAATATGGAGTTTGAAAACGTACTGCAACCTCCTCGTGGTAAACTCCGGGAACTATAAGTTTATAGGCTAACTGCAGACGTCTTTAATGGAAATACTATGTATTACTATATATTATTATACCATAATATTCACTGCATAAATGTGTGTAGGCAATAATAAAATTTTCTTATTTCTATGAATTTTCTTGACAATTAAGCATTGCAACACTGCAATCAGAGGCTAGTATATATGTATGTATAAGTACCATGGCACCAACCGCCATGCGCCGCGGCGCACCGAATGCAACGCGCAGCGTAGCGCGCCGTTGCGCGAATAACTGTTATTTTTTACAATGTTCCACCACTCCGATCGATTTGAAAAAAATATATGTTAAAGTGGAGAATCTAGAGACGTTTTTGTGAAAATGTAAAAGTGGTCACTCAAAATCATCACCAAAAAAAAAATTCATAAATAACTTAAAAAATTTTTTATTGGTTTTCTTTTTATCACAAAAATTACAAAAAATTTTCTTTAACTTACCTAAACGGTGTTTACAACATATATTTTTTTCATTAAAATCGGTCCAGCCGTTTTCGAGAAAAATCACTTTTTTTATTTCGCTTTCCCCCTCCATAACTCCCCAAAAATGCAATTTTAAGGCTAATTTTTGGGGAAGTTTTACATCTCAGGGGTGCCAACTAATGACATCAATTTGAGCTCGATTAGTGCGGGGGCAGATTTTATATGCTTATTCCGCTATGCCCTTTGGATATACTATTTGTCTCGCAGCTTAGCACCGCACACTGCGTCTGTGCGGAAGTTCAATCTCCCAACTTTTCGTTCTATGTCGTGTCGTGCTACTTCCAGTACAGCGACGAGATCGAGGAATACCTCAGGCACCTCGAGACGGTGTGTCATTCGCTGAGGGGGAAGAGACTCCTAGTCGCGTTAGACGCCAATGCGAGGTCGTCACTCTGGGGCCCCCAGAGAACAGACGAGAGAGGTGCCAAGCTCGAGGGCCTCATCCGCGCATTTGGTCTTCAGGTCTTGAATGATGCTGCCCAACCTCCCACTTTTTGGACGGCCAGGGGATCGTCTTATATAGATGTGACTCTGGCATCTCCAACCATGAGCCAATTCGTCGGCGATTGGAAAGTGAGGCAGGATTGGACAACTAGTGACCACAACTCTGTGGACGTCAGGGTGAGGGTGCCGGGAGGAACAGGCAATAACCGGTGCACTGCTGGTAGTCGGTTCGACACACGCTGGGCGGACTGGGAACGGTTTGCTGAGAGCCTGCGCAACTTGAACGAGTCGCAACTCGCGATCCTCAAACTGCAGTCTGCGGAAGATGTAGAAATAATGGCAGAGAGGCTTACAGTGGTGCTCCAGGAGGCCTGTAATGCTTCAATGCCTAGAAAGAGGAGTTTCGAAAATCCAACCCGTGGTGGAATAGGGAGGGGGGTGGGGTGGTTTTTGGTGGGTGGGGTGTGGGGGGGGTGTTGTGGGTGGGTGGTGGGGGTTGTGTGGTGGAGTGGTGTGGGGTGGGGTGGGGGGGGGGGGGGGGGGGGGGGGGGGGGGGGGGGGGGGGGGGGGGGGGGGGGGGGGGGGGGGGGGGGGGGGGGGTGGGGGTGGGGGTCTGACTATCCTCAAAAAGTCAGTTTATAGGTTAAGATGTAAAGTCACAGAGGGGCGAAATGAACCCAATTTTCTCGAGATAGCACAGCAATACCGCGTTTCATTGCGAAGTTACTCAAAAGAGGTAAAGAGGGCAAAAATCGCAAGCTGGCGAAAATTCGTCACGTCGCACGGGAACACGGAAGCCTGGGGCATCGTTTACAAGCAACAGGCTGACAAACTCCCTGTTGAGAGGGTGCTCAGCACCCTCCGGCAGGGCGAATTCTCCACCCGAACATTAGAGGAGACAGCCAGCTACCTTCTGGACGTTCACGTCCCTGACGACCGGGTATCAGAAGATACGGTACAACAGAGGCAGGTTAGATTAGCCGCGGAAACACCGCCGGAAACGGCCAAATCTCCACCTTTCACGGTGCAAGAGATGATTAGGTTGGTAAAAACTTTTAAAAATAATAAAGCGCCCGGACCTGACCTAATCGAGGTCAGCGTCCTGAAGGCAGCGTGTAGGGAAATTCCTAGTCAAATAGTTAGGCTTTTTAACGGGTGTCTCAAGTGGGGCGTCTTTCCCTCTGTCTGGAAGGTGGGCTCACTGCGGGTCCTCCTGAAGGACAAGGACGAGAGGGACCCGAAATCTTACAGACCAATTTGTCTCCTCTCCGTAGTAGGGAAACTCTTTGAAAAACTTCTCAAATCAATAATAACCGACAACACACTGGCGCCTGAAAACTCCTCCGGCCGACAGTTCGAATTCACATCCGGAAGGTCGACCGAGGACGCTATCGTGGAGATGAGGCGGATAGTCTCTGCCTCCGAAGGGAGGTACGCTGTTGCGCTACTCTTCGATATCTCGGGCGCCTTTGATAATGTCTGGTGGCCCCTAGTGCTAGATAGTTTAAAGAGTAGGAACTGCCCCAAGAACGTTTTTGAAGTGTTCCGGAGCTACTTTAGCGATCGAAGGGTACAGTTAGAATTCGGGACTCAAAAGATTTCCAAAAAGGCCACGAGGGGATGTTCCCAGGGCTCCGTTCTCGGACCCGCCTGTTGGAACATAATGTTCGACGGATTACTTCGGGAGTTAGAGAACACGGTACCGGGTAAATTCGTAGCGTACGCGGACGATTTAATAGTAATTATTAGCGGAGATTCAAGAAAGAACTTAGAGTCGTAAGGTCAGGCGGTAGTCGATAGAATAGTCGAATGGTGTAGGTTCGCGAAATTAGAGATTTCGAAAAAAAAGACGGAAGCTATTTTACTGAAAAACGAAAGTGTATATAGGGCTCCAATAGGCAGAAGGGGAGGAGACCGTCCGGATAGGAAGAGGAAAACAAACAAGAGGAAAGCAGACCTCAACAGTAGACCGTCGGCGATTAAGATAGGGGGGACTAATATTAGGTTCAAAAACACAGTTAGATATCTTGGCGTTCACTTTGATAAGGGTATGGGGGTTAGGTCCCACTGCGAATATTTAAGCAATAAAACCGAGAAACTATTTACGCGATTAGGAAGATTAGCTAGGTAAGAATGGGGGTTGAAATATAGGGCGCTTTCGACAATTTACAGAGGGGTGTTTGCCCTAGTTGTGACTTACGCTGCGGCAGGGTGGGCAGACCTCTGTACAAAGCGCGATATTAGGAAATTAGGTAGCGCTCAAAGAAACGCGCTAATACCCGTAGTGGGAGCCTATAGGACCGCGTCTAGAGAATCGATGAGCGTAATCGCGGGAGAAACCCCTGTTGAAATCCTGATCCAACAGAGTAGGGCACGTTACGAGATTAGGAAGGGAATGGACGCCAAGTTAGGGAATGTTACCGTTTCGGCGGATAACGAAGAAGCCATTAGGGAATTAGAATTACAGGCGTGTAGAATGTGACAGGCAGACTGGGACTCATCCAGCAAAGGCCGTACCACCTTTTCGTTCTTCGGGGATATTCTGGGAAGGTTGAAGGCGCGGTGGACTCAACCTAGCCGCTGGAGCGTTCAGGTGCTCACAGGACACGGCGATTTCCGGGCACGCTTGGCGTCGCTTGGACTCGCTGAGGATGGTGCCTGCGACTGTGGCGGTGGTGAGGACACTGTGCAGCACTTCCTCCTTGAGTGCCCCAAATTCGAGGCGCAGAGAATCGCTCTGCGAGATTTAGTAGGGAAGTCAATTGGAAATGGCCGGAGGTGGCACCTCTTCTTGTGTCCACTCCAGAGGCCTTTTCACTATTTGATGACTTCTGTAGAGAAGCGCTCTGGTTAAAGAGCTTCGATAGCGAGAATTAGGAAATGCGTAGAGAAGTCAAATAGGTAGACGATGAAATAGATTAGAATCTGGATCACTCACCCTGCAGAAGTCGGAACTGCAGGGCACGATAAAGCAGCCCCGAAATCTTCTCGGGCACTCTGCTCTACCGAGTGATTAGGGAAGTAGGTCACTAGCTGCCAAATAGGTAGGGTCTACCTAAGCCTAAATGGCCATAGGCCAATCCCGTCGCTCCTCACGGCCGAAGGCCGCATTCCAGTCCCAATTTCATCCCTAAATTTCCATCTGCTCGACAGGATCAGGGCGTGTGTCCGGGTACGGGACACAATGGGCAGGTCTCCCCGTGGTCCCCGTGGGCACGGTCTGCACCCGAAAAGCGGCACCGACCGGAGAATCCGGAGGTTCACCGCCCGGGTTGTGGCTAGCGGTGGAGAGGTGTAGATCGTGGCCAAACTGCCCATATCCGCGAACGAACCCGCGGTCGCTGCTGGATTTTTCCATCGCCCGTTGCTTTGGGGTTCCGGTAAATGAGATAGAGTATGTGGCGTATGCCCTAACGGGCGAGGAAGCACGTTCCTTTCTCTCTCGGGGGAACGGAATACACATTAACTGTCCCTATCTACTCGGCGGGAGTGGTCGAGATTCGTTGCCAAGCAAGCTGGAAGAGTAAAGGCTCGTTGAGTTTGACGAAATAAAATAAGACATTTTATTTTATTTATTTATTTATTTATGACTGTTGTGGAGCGGAACAGCATTATATTTAAACAAGAGGTGTTTTAATGAAAGGCGTGAACTGGATCAGCGGGGCACTAAGTGTTGCTGAGGCCATAAGCACGATTTACATATAAGAACAGGTCTGTGGGAGCCCCGTGGAGGTTCTAAGTTTGAGCTCGCCTTGCTCGCTTGAACGCCCCGGGGTGCTTTTAGTAGTACGGGCCGTCCCTAGGCGCGCACTCATCCTTGTCCGGCGTACCACGTATGTGGGTAATATGGGGTTGTAGAGCCGACTAGGTGTCTCATACGGAGACACACCGCACCCAGTCGCGCTAGCGAGCCCGACCCGACAAGGATGACTGCGAGGGACGGTCTAAGAGCACTTCTCGCTTGAACCGTAGTGCGGTGTCTATGGCGAGAGTGGGAAGTGCTAGCGGCCGAGAACCCCGGACCCACTCCCAAGTGAGGTTTTGAGGGTCTCCCTATTTAATAATACATGCAATACCATATGCCACATCTTAACATGTGGCATAAGAAAGAAGTAATAGTGAAAGAGGGTGAGCAGGAACCCTCGACGTGCTTGGCCAAAGCAACACGCCGCTCCGCTGATACCATATATATTTCGTAAGCCAACACGCCGCTTCATGAAAGCAACACGCCGCTTTCAACTTTTAAGCTTAACAGAAAGCAACACGCCGCGGCTCACTATATATGTATTGTGAAAGCAACACGCCGCTTTCAACTTTTTAGTCTAAATAGAAAGCAACACGCCGCGGCTTACTTATATATATTTTTTGAAAAGCAACACGCCGCTTTTATCTTTAAAAGGCAACACGCCGCCTCTATCTTTAAGTAAAAGCAACACGCCGCGAGCGAATCGATAGTCCGGAAGCTCTCCTCCGAGTAACATAGAAAAAACCTTAGGTGAGTCTGACCCAGATCTGACTCACGCGTGCCGCGGCATAGCAAAATGCTGATCTCCCTACACTATGTCTTGCGACTGTGGGGACAAAGTTGCTGCCCAAAACCCAAAGCAACACGTCACGGCACCTTAGAATTAAGGGGTTATCTCTAGTTAGAAAAGTCGAAAAAATCGATTTTTAGGTTTTTGCATATTCTAAAAGTATGCCATCTCAAAAATGTTTTCTGAAAGTTTCATATTAATCAAACGAAAATTGACAAAGTTATGCGAGTTTGAACGTAGGGACCGCTCCGAGAGCAGGTAGCGCGCAGCAGCTGCGCGCTCAAAATCGGTCCTTTCTATTGTTCTGCCTGGGTTTATACTCACAATAAACATGTTACTACACGTCTAGACGAGTGTGGATTTACGAAAAATAACAACGAAAGTTATAATCAACTGATTTGGAAAATCAGCCCAAAAATTCTTCCAGGCGGCTTAATACCAATCGAAATAGCTGCATATGTGTCAGCTTGTGTTTTTAATGAAGGCTCAAAAGCTTTGTTACAAATAATGCAAGCGATGGGAGTTTCTACTGGCCCAAATGCCCATGCATTCGTGGCAGACGAAGACGAGGGACGCGCCGCTATTGCCGAGCGCCGCGCGCAAGAAAATATACAAGAGGCCAGAAAGCATCGTAGACAGAAGAAAATTGATGTTTTGGAGGTGGCTTCGGCAGCAGAAGGCTTACTTTATGGGCCTGGAATTGATGATTCTGTGTAAGTTAAAAAAATTAAATTATACTCTACTGATAATTAGACCGCAAACTTTAAACGCGTTTTTCTCGAAATTACATTTTTCTAAAAAGTCCCGTGCGGTGTCCACAATATCTCGAGAACCGTTAAAGCAATCGACCTAAACCTTTTTCGTACTTATTCTGTGTATCTAGGGCTTGTTCGTGAACGAAGGGTTTTTTTTTTAATGAAAACTTTTTTTTTTATTGAAGAAAAACGAAAAATTAAGAGCCCGAAAAATTACGTTTTTCGTTAAAACGGCCGCCATTTTGTCAAAAATTATTTTTTCAAAAATTCCTTCGTTCACGAACAAGATATATTCATATACTAACAGAATCTTTTTGGTTTTTTGATTTCAGATAATCCAGATTCGAGCAGCAGTGGACACCGCAAAACCAGTTTTTTGAAAGGGCCTTCAGGAGGATGGCCGTATCTTTTTTAATTATTAATATTTTTTATTTAAAAAATTATGTTACATTCATAAAAATATATTCTCTCACATAGACCAACCCAATTTTAAACAAGTCTTATAGTTAATGCAAAAAAAATTCTCAAAAATCACCTATTTTTTGGCTTCCTGACTAGGGATAACCCCTTAAAAGCAACACGCTGGGTAATTATTTAAAAAGGGCGTAAGTGTACATGCGCCCTTATTCCACCAAAAAGCAACACGCTGCGTGGGGAGCCTCGCGGGATCATCGATCCGCTCACTAACCAACACGCGGCACTTATCTTATCTTTTGACGCTTCCGCTCCACAACTGATAATTATTTATTATTTATTTATTTATATATTTTATCTGTCTTATTTTATTTAACTTTTCATTTTATTTTAATTTTTATTTTTATTTATGTAGTGGATGCATTTATTTATGACAACTTTGCTCTTCCACGGCATTTATTTTATTTTATTTTATTTTATTTTATTACACTGTGTTTAAGTAAGCTCCGTAGTTTCGCATAAATATCATAATATTCGCTTCTCGAATAGTCTCCGGAGCAAGTCGTTCCGCACACCAAGGCTCTGTTTTCCTCCGTTTTTCTGATAACCCCAACCAGTCAACGTTGTCGTGAACGACCGTGATGGATTGTCGAAATCACATGATCAGGACATGATCTTTTCTTTCGGTCGCTTTGTGTGCGAGGGCCGATATCGAGTCCTGAGAGTGTGAACCGAGCCTCGGCAGAGCGAACATCGCGAGAAGTCGTTGCGCGGAACGTTTTGCTCGCTCCCTCGCGTTCTAAGACGGCCACCTTCCAATAGTTCTACTTCTCCTCGTGCACGGAGTTCGGAGTCGTGTTAAAAATAAAGATATTTTATATACCAAAAGGATTTCCGTTCATTGCTGTCTCCGTCCCACCGACCGGCGAAAAGAAAAAAAAAATAACTTTAGTGTAGCCGTGAAAAATGTCGAAGGCACGACTACACACTAACTGAAAAGGGGCGTATGTGTACATACGCCCTTATTTTACCAAGCAACACGCTGCGAAGAATACCTCGCAGTGTGTGAGGGCAACGAGTCACGAACACAAGACTGTTGATGCGCAATACAGAGCCTATCATAGTCTAGCCGAACTCTACCTCCTATCGGTTCCTGCTGGTAACCGCATGTAGGTCGCGCGAGCGACTGAACTGCGGGCTAACAGAGTTAAGGCGAAGTACGCAGAGTCCCCACTCCGCGGACCCGTAAGGGTTTGCTACCGGGCCTTTTCGGAGGGGAACGTCTCGAAGCCACGGTGGGAGGCATCGTGCTTAAGGCTGCATGGCCGGGGAGACGTAAAGCAACCCGGTCGCAAATGATCCCCTTGGGGTACCTGGCGTCACCCCATTGTATTCAAGTCGCCTTATCCGGACATCGGGAGCTCTGGACGGATGGATCTTCTTTCCCCCACACTCGTGGGAACAAAATGGACAAACTCAAACTCAAAAGAATCAATTCTAAGGATAAACTTACGACGACTAAGGCTAGACAAATGGACAGTGAATTGAAAGCGGAAGCAGACGCTTTTAAAAGAAAGGGGTCGGTGGCGAGGTCACCACCCCTTGCGGTGCGCCCTGAGAGCGTGTGCGATTCGCACGGCGGTGCGAAGGATGGGAGTGGCGACGGGTTGGTCTCGGTGGGTCGGCTTTTTGAAGACGACTTGCCTGTACCCCAGGCTGACGGTGATGGGAGCGCGCCTGGAGAGGAGCCGGTTTCGACTGCTTTCAGGGATATAAGGAACGAGAGAGAACAACTGGAGGCATTTTTATTTAATGAGAACAACAAAATAAGTAGAACGGCAATAAAGTTTATTCTATCGAAATGGGCCGTTTTAGAGGGCAAGCTGCAACGGGAGGCCGTGGAGAATGAGATCCTGCGGGTTAAGCTCGAGTTAAGCACACGAAAGGAGAGCACGGTTAGACCGACTTACTCTGCGGTGGCCGCAGTGAATACACAAAAGGCTCCCACTGCGGACCGGAACCGCGTGATAGTGCCTGTGAGGCGAAAAGAGCAGGGAGTTCTCTTTATAAAACCAATAAATAAGGAGGACAAGAGGTCGAATGAAGAAATTAGAAGAGTGTAATCGATACCCTAGGTGGAAGGAAGAGTAAGCTCAGGGTGCAGAGCTGCAGACCCATGCGAGGCAGGGGTCTGGTGCTAACTGTGGAAAGCGCTAAGGACGTAGAAGCTATAGAGAGTGCCCCGCTGAGTGTGGTGGGTCTCAAGGCGGATAAGCCACAAGGTATGGACCCCTGTTTCATAATTTACGACGTGGAGGACAACTATAAGGAGGAGGATCTTATAGAAGATCTACTCGAAAAGAACTGGGAAAGTGGCACAGCAGATGACCACAACAAGTGTAAAGATACGTTAAGATGCAGACGTAAATTTAGATCCGGGGAGGGTCGATCCAACTGGATCATGCAGGCCCCCCATGGCATACATAAGCGTCTTGTAAACACTGGAAGGGTCTTTCTACAGTGGAAGGTGCCTACAAGGTGCATAACTATATAGATGTCACACGGTGCTATAAGTGCCATAGATATGAGCACACGGCCAAAAGTTGTAGAAATGGTTGTGCGCGGCGTGTGGCAGACCGGACCACGACAAAGAAAAGTGCGAGCACAGGAACAACCCCATCTGCGCTAGCTGCGTACGTGCCAACCATAAGGAGGTGCACCACGACCTACGGAGCAAGAAGTGTAGGGAGTATGTGAGACAAGTGGAGATCTACAAGAGTAGATTGAAGACTGCTGACTGACAATGGACCCAGAGTATCTCTGTATGAATGTGGTGCAATTAAATTGCCAGAGAGTGTATGCGGTGATGTGTGACTTGGGGGAGTGGCTGTGTGAGCGCCGTGTGAGTGTGGCACTGCTGACAAGAGCCGTATGTGAGGAATGGGCGAGTGGTGGGTTTGCCCCTGCGTATGGATGTAATAGCGGATGAGAGTGAGAATGTGAAAGCAGCAGTGGTTGTGAATGATCCCAAGCTCGAGGTGATGTGCGTGAGAGAATGCACGAATGAATGTGGAGTATGCGTGTGGTTGAAAGGGGATTTTGGCGAAATGTATGTGGTGTCCTTGTATTGCCGGTTCGGTGAAAACCTAAAGCCGTACCTGGCGTACTTGGACGGTGTGCGTGCGAGAGTGAGAGGAAAGCACGTACTGTTAGGAATGGATGCGAATGCCGTCTCGCCATTGTGGTTTAGCAAGGGCGATGGAAGCGGTAGAGAGAATGTGACCCGTGGAAGAATGCTTGAAGAATGGGTAATTGCGAATGGCATGACTGTGCTGAACGAACCTAGCGAAAACTATACGTTCAGCGGAGCAAATGGGGAAAGCGACATTGATGTGACGCTGGTGAATGATGTGCGTGCGAGGTGCCGGTACGAGTGGGAAGTTAAGAGTGACTGGAGGATCAGCGACCACAATGTGTTGCTGATCCGAATGATGTGTGATAAAAGTAACAGAAGGAGTGAGAGTGCACGTAGGTGGGTGTGGAGAAACGCAGACTGGGAGGGCTACATCAGCGACCTAAAGGAGTGTGCGGTAAACAAGGAGAATGTGGATGGATTGAATGTCGAGGATATGTTGGAGCGCGTCATGTCATGGATCACAAGAGTGAATGATAGGAAATTGAAAAGATGCGTGAGGAAGCCTGCTAGGAAGCTAGAATGGTGATCGAATGAACTAGAGAGAATGAAAAGGAAAGTGAGAAAGTGCAGGCGTGCCTATCAAAGGGCACGCAGGAGTGATAACGATCGAGCAAATGCGAGTGTGCAAGCGTATAGAGAGGTTGTGAGAGAGTACAAGCGAATGATCTGGAGTGTAAAAGAGAAAAATTGGAAGCGATTTGTGAGTGAGACTGGAAATCGTGATCCGTGGGGTGACGTGTACAAGGTATGCATGGGAAAGTATGACAGAGTGCGATTGAGTGCGATGAGGGTGAATGGTAGAGAGACGCGTACGTGGTGTGAGAGTG
>CABEGB010001145.1:0-112564 GCA_901521435.1 Crematogaster levior
ATTACTTATGTTTGCTTCGCTTCACTAATGCTAATACTTCCGCTACAATTCCCCGTTATAACATTTATCAATCCACTATTAAATCATTATATCATGCAAAACTAACCCGAATAAATTATAAAATATTAAATCACATATAAATAACTAATCTTGCATACTCGTTGTCGAACAACTATACATTATCCTACATTTGATTATTATTTTATTATAAAACATAATTTCTGTGATACTAGACACCTATGTATGATTTTATATTATTATAAATTATCTCTCTTCCCTCTTAATCATGATTCAACATAAACACATATCCCCTATAAAGTTTACATATAGATAAATATATGTATTTTTAATATTAATGATGAAGATTTTTCTGTCCTTAATTTCTAATTTTACGTTGCTAAGAACCTCTTAATTTTCTTGCCTTACCATAAATCTATCTTTTATTTTTGAGTTATTCTTTAGTATATATTCATATTTTATATAATATCCTATATTCTAAAAATATATGTTTATTCTAATATATAGCAATAATAATAATTATACATATTAGAGTACGTTAACCTCCTGATTTATTGCTATTACAATTTTATTATAATTATTGCAATTATCACCGTTAAGACATTATATCATATAAAATAAACTCAAATAAAAATTATAAAATATAAAATCAACTAAAAAGGTTATATATATATATTCTCATACATTTATTGCATTATACCGGTGTTAGATATGAATTAATAAATATATATAAACAGTTAAGTTACCTTTTAATCCATATAAATAACCGCTTATAAGGGTAATATGTATAAGAATTTTCAGGCCTCTAATTGTCATTATTTTCCAAATGTTAATAACTATTTTCTCATTAGTTAATTTTTCATAAAACTTTAATATAATTCAAAAGAGCCTTTTAAACCAAAACCAATGCAATTCTCTGCTTTCCAGAGTTCTTCTTAATTCACGAATTATTGCCGAAAACTGTTCCTAAAGAATATTCATGTAATCCTTATAGTACGACTCTTTCTCTCTCTATATATATATATATATATATATGCGCCTCGGGCGCATCTAATGGATTATTTCTTTTATTTAATCGCTGAAACCCTCTAGAAATGATCCGCGTATTACCTTTATTTGATTTCGTATAATTTTATCATAATATCCATCCCTTTTATGCGTTGTTTACATACAGATCTCTTAACACACCCACTTTTACTTTTACATTACAAAATATTTCAAGCTGGATTTCATATTGAACGTATTCGCTCTTGCTGCTCCATCTTCGTCTTAAGCACAATGCTTATGGACGAACAACTTGGCTTACCAAATATTTTACTCAGTTATTAAACTATCCTCGTTTTACACATATGTTCCCTATACTACATACAACACTAAATCTTGCTTCCGTATTAAACTTACTCACTCTAACCTTATTAATCTATCTCTGTCTTATAGACAAAAGCTTGATCTTCTAAGCGTCTTGCTTTTTATTTAATCATTTTTGCCTTTTACATATAACCCTCTATACTCTTTTATTAAGCTTATTCGCTCGCACTTATATAATATTGTTAATGCACAATTACTATATGAAAATCTATCAAACCTCCCCTGTTCAATACTTTATTATTCACATATTATATTTGTTAAATTTATTATTTTCGTCGCTCTCACACATATGCGTTAATATTAAGAAACCGCTTGCAACAACCTTGACGGAAAAATATCTATTTCGCTCTTTATCAAAGTAACGAATCTCAACAATTTATGCCGCGCCAGGCTACCACGAAATAATTGTTGAATTTAAATTTGCAGTCGCCTAAATGTCTGGCAGATAAGGCGAGGAAAATACTCGGATTACAATTTTAGTTTATTTAATAGTTCGTCACCAGGCTGGTGCAAGTAAACGTGACACAGATCCGTACGTCACAATTTCCTACTCATTACATTTTGCATCTAAGAGCGTACTCCCTACTCTATGTACACCCCCTCCGTTAAAATTGCGAGGGCCCGAAAATCCGCCGCAACTTACTAAGAGGAGCGAGAAAAGGTCGACAGAAAGATCAAAGGTCTCAGGGTGAAAAGACGCGCTCCGGCATTTTAAAGAAAAAGAATTTAGAATATTTTCGCGAGTTATTGTCAATTGAAGTTCTATAAGTCAGAAGGATCGGAGGTTTTAAGAAATCCGAAGTTTCAAGTGCAGAAGGAAAAGAACTATTTTATTCAGCCAGCTATACCAAGAAATATCTTGTCAAGGAGGAAATAGTTAACCCAATTAAAAGTCATTGTGAAATAAATCACCGTAAGTCTTCCATTACTTTATTTTGCTTATACTTCGTTGATTATTACGGCCGAACAATCATACCTTTATAATCCGTCATTTCGTATCACACATTTAAGTAATTCTCTATGTCCATCATTTAATTTACAATAATAATTATGAATTTTTAATAAATTTCTCTTTCATTAACGTTAACTATACCCTAAATTGTTATCTTTTCATTTAATCAAGGATGCTTAAATTTTTTCAGTCATTATAATAAAATTTACCTTGTCGCTTTACTCTTATATTGCTGAACCCTTAGCATCCTTGCAGAATCTTAAAATTCGAATTATTAGAACGTAACTGTTATAATCTTATTGAAACGGCCTGTTCGATTTTTATATTGTGTAACTCAAGTGTTCAACTATTTCAAACATCCCAAAAAAATAATTATGGCCTATACGCCTATATTATTAATGTAAATTATTGAATACGTTGTGAAATTTCAAAGTTACTGTTTAATTTAATTGAGTTTATTGAATAATCGATGATACATTCAACTGTCAGTTGTTACTTTTGAAACGAAAGTATATACGCATATATTTGAACACTTGAAGGTCGAAAACTTAATTATTATAAATTAATTTTAAGAGATAGGAGGCTGAACACTTATGACCTATAAGCCTTAGCGCCATTATTGTTTAATTGAATATATTGTTTAAAATTTAAGTAGACCGCGTATGATTAATGAATTTAGTTAATACATTTATAACTGTTCAGCAGGCCTTCTCATTTAACTACGATATGTTCAATGTATGGTTAAATGTAAAAGAAATTGACAACAATCTTGTGGCGTAAATAGTGATTATAATTAAATTTGAAATTCGAATAAATTTTGGTTTATAATTTCATACGTATATGTACCAATTGACTCTGATAGAAATTACAATTATATTACCACGTTACATATTAACTATAAATTTTTTTTCAATTTATACCCAATCACCATTCTTAATATTTTACATTGACTGTAAATTAGAATCTCGTTCTGTCATAGAACTCAAGCAATTTTGCTGCATCATCATCGAACAAATTAAGTATCTCTTTTAATCTAAATTATTAAAACCAAATCTTGACATTTTGAGTTGATATTTGATTTTACGTCACAAATTGCCTTATATTTATTGCAATCACCCTTTCCTAAATCCCATTAATGATCAACGTTCTTACAGCTGAAAAGTGGCAGGAAAATTAGAACAAGTTGCTAGATTTTCTAAACATTTAATATATTCAACCATTTCATATCTTCCTTGAACTTATAAAATATCACTAATTAATATACATATTTCGTTTAGAATCTCATACTTTATTTGCCTCATAAAGATCTACAATCATTACATTTTTCCTTAGTGACTGTTTCAATATATATATATATTCAATTCCTCAAGTCAGTACGTAGTTTTACGGCTGACAATCCTTGCTTCCTACACATTCTTTTTCCTATATTTTCTCATAATATTAACAATCAGATTTTACTTCCATCTGAACTTCCAGACTCTACTAATTACCCTTCTGCCGCGTGCGCCCATAAGCCTCGGTTTGATTACCGTACGTGGAGGGCCGTGGTTTCCGGAAAATTTGCGTGTACCATAAACTCTAGCGGAGCTAGGTTGAGGGCCGTGGATTTTCCTTTCCCGAGATTTTCCTTCGCCGCGTGTGCCCAAAACTTTAGCAGAGCTAGGTGGAGGGCCGTGGATTTCGACCGGGTGGCGTGAGCCTG
Source organism: Crematogaster levior (assembly GCA_901521435.1). Lineage (NCBI taxonomy): Eukaryota > Metazoa > Arthropoda > Insecta > Hymenoptera > Formicidae > Crematogaster > Crematogaster levior. The sequence goes on from CABEGB010001145.1 coordinate 4,041, forward strand.
AGGCCGTCACCTTTCCTATAATAATAATCCTTTCAGAGTAACTATCCTGAATTTTCCTCTCAGTCACAATAATTAAACCTCTCGAATAATTGAATCAACATTTTAAATTCATGTACTTCTATCTTCAACAAAAGCTTTCCTATATTATTATAACTGTTCATTCGTTTTATTCGATAATTTTATTTCTACTAGTATCTCTCGTTTTCTCTTTTACTTTTGCGGTAGCAACTTGTCTCTGCCTGAAGAAATAAAATATTTTATAACCTCCCTATGTCAATTATTATTGTTAACCCTTTTATTGAATCGAATATTTCATGTGCTTATTGTTTATTGATTGAATATTTCATATGCCTATTGAACATTTTATACAGATGTCTTAAATCTGAATGTTTCATGTAATTTTGTTAATACTGCTATCCTCTTTATTTAATAACGTGCTCTCGAGTTTTCGAATTGCCATAAATCAGTTATTTCCATTTGTCTCATTTTAAATAGATGGTCAGGCCAGTTCCACCAAAGGTAGAATCAAAATCGCGCAGCACTACGACCTCTGTTATTCCACGGTGTATTTTAGCTGTAAAAGTTAAACCCCTTCTTATCCAGAAACCGCCTACACAAATCTCTCACCCCCTAATAATTAGACGCGAACGCCCTCCTTTAATTGATCTAGAGGCGGAAGCGAACCCTCGTCCTCTACCCCTCCTAATAGATCTATCTACACCTAACCCCCAAATGATTTCCCGAGATCCATCCCCAGTGATTCAAGAGCCTCAACCAGGCCCTTCCTCATCCCTTCAACCCTCCAGGACCATTCCTTCCTCTTCTTCGGAAGAACCTCAACCAGGTCCTTCAAGCTCGACTCCTTCTCCAAATATCCTACACATCCCTTTATATACTAATCCCGAGCAACTAGATCCAGACGAGAAGTACATCCGAAATTTGTACATACGCGCCCATTTCCCCCACCTTCGCTCATCCCTTTTCGACAAACGCCAGAGTGACTCGCCGGCTTTGGGAGAGTCTGCAAAAAGAGCCAAACGACGATAAACATATTTCACAGGTTTGAGAAATAAATAATTTATTTCAACTAACTTTATTCTTTCTCGCTTGACCCTCTGTGACGACAGCTCTCGCCAATCCCCGATAAAACCCGTGTAAGCGGGTTGATCGAAAATCAATAAAGGAGAGCACCTCCGCGGGTACACTGAGGTAGCACCCGTGAAGGAAAAGTTTTGCGAACCGCGGATCAGTTCAATCGGGTTCAATTCGGGACCCCTTACTTGCGATTACTCTTAACACAGAATTCATCTTATCTTGTCTTATCTCATTTTATTTTGAACCGCGGGACGTAACAGTAAGTTATAATTTATTATATCCAAATGTAAAATGATAAGAGGACAATTAATACAGTGTTATAAATAAGCTTTGAATTAATAAATATATAGAGCCTTATAATATAGATAAATATATTTTTAAATATATAATTTATAATTATATTTAATATATAATTTATTAATATAGCTTATAATAAAATTGAATAATTAATACGAGGAGTTATAGAGACAGCTGTTTTGTTAATAATATAATTCTTATCGTAGATTGGGATTTATTACTTGGATATTACAATGCCATATATTTGTTATGCATCAAGATGTTTTAATAAATCGTCCGATAGATACACATTAGTCCGTTTTCCTCAAGACGACAGAAAGGCATGGACAGATGCAGTTTTTGGCGAAAATGATTCCAATCGTTCTCTAGAAAATCTTAGATTGTGCGAAGTGAGTGTTACTATAGCGATTTTACTGTAAGAATGCTATATGCAGAATAAAAGTAACTTAACAAGTATTTCTCTATTTTCAGATTCATTTTGAGTCATCAGATATATTAGTGATTGGTAACCGAAAGGAAGTCAAAAAGGGTGCAATACCAACACGGTTTTGTTCTTGTGCCTCTGTTCAAGATCTTTCTCAGCAGTCTACAAAACGGAAAAGAGAAGATACTTATGTGCGCAATGTCAAACCAAGACTTGCTAGCGCAAATAATCAACATGCAGAGCATTGTTATAATAAGTCGATGCAGAGGTTTTCAGAAAATCGTCTTCCTTTAAATCAAATTTCGCCAAATATTTTAGAGCATTCGTATAGCCAGATGGTGAAATTAAAATCTAAAAAGTCAAAACAAAATTTAAAAAATTCTGATAAAAATAATAATATAAGTATACAGACTAATATGCAAAGTGATGAGATTACAGTTAATAATCTTCAAATTAACACATTTAAGCAGTCCTGCAGTCTTTTGAGAAACACAACTTGTGAAATAATCAACAAAAATAGTACAACAAAAACTGTTACGAAATTTTCCAAGAAAGAAGTGTGCACTATAAAACATAAAACTAATTGTCCATTTACTTTAACTCCATTATCAATTTCTGAACTTAAGAAGACAATTTCTACTAAAAGATTATTTTTATCTTCAACAAATGAAACAAGAAGTTCTAAAAATAACTGTGTGCAGGATGATATTACTATGAACATAACAGAATCTTTAACAAAAAAAAGTAATTGGTCAAAATCTCAAAATGATAAAAATAAAATGCAGAGAAAATACACAGAAAATGATAAACACAAAATGCAAAGGAAAGACAGAAAATCAAATGTGATGCAAAAACTGATGAAAGTCTCTAAAGAAAACGTTGATTTAAAAAAACAAATTAAGATTCTCAATAATCGTTTGCAAGAAACTCAAATTTTCTTAGCCAATGATCAGTTACGCGTTCTAAGAACAGGCATTTCTAAAGGCATTAAGTGGTCAGAAGATACCATTCTTAAAGGTTTGAGTTTACGATTTACTTGTGGAACCAGAGGATATAATTATCTTCGACAAATAATGGCACCGCTTCCTTCTGTACGAACGTTACAAAGAAGTATAGAACATATTAAATTTGATCCGGGCCTTTTGGATAATGTCTTTTTACGTTTACAAGAAATGATCAAAAATATGAATGAAAACGACAAAAATTGTGTTCTTCTCTTCGATGAAATGAGTAGGTATTGAACAAAGAATAGATCTTGATCCTAGCACTAACACTTATATTGGTTACGTATCACTTCCTGGAGTATCCAAGCAATTGGCATCAAAAGCTTTAGTTTTTCTTCTTGTAGGTATCCGAAAACGATACAAACAAATTGTTGCCTATCATTTTACAACAGGAAAAGCATATCATGAGGCTGTTATGGAAGTTATTATGAAAATATTAGAGAGATGCGAACAAATTGGATTTAAAGTTCTTGCTTTAGTTTGTGATATGGGAAATAGAGGATTATTAGCACGCCTTGGATTTTCTCACAAGAAGAATTTGATAATTTATTCACGAACACATCCTTTTAATGCAAATAGGCTGTTATATGCTATGCCTGATTTTATTCATGTTTTCAAAAGCTTGAAAGAAATGTTTATAAAAAATAAAATAATTCTTCTTCCTGATGATGTAGTGCATAGTGAAAATCTTGCATCTAACATTGTAAATTTTGGATATATAAAATGGCTTGAAGACCATCAACGCAATATGGATCTGAAATTCGCTCCTCATTTAAAAAAAACAAATTTAGAGCCATCTCATTTTGCTAAAATGAAAGTTTCTTCTGCTACAAATGTTATTACCCGTACGAAAAAAACTACAGGAAACTATTAAAAAAAACTATTAAAAAACTATTGAGAAAACTATTAAAAAGTATTGAAAAACCATAGGAACACTATTGAAAAACTATAGGATCACTATTAAAAATCTATTGAAAAACTATATGAAAACTGAAGTTTTCAACTCAGCAGTATTTTCGTCCCTAATAGTGCTGAATATTATTAGCAAAACTATTAAGGATAATATTGAATGAACTTTTAGTAAATTCTAGTTTTAATACAAATAAATTGCTATTGAGAATAACTGAAAAATAAATTACTAAGTATCAGTAGTTTTGCAGAAGATCCAATAATTTTTGTACTTCTTTTATTTAATTAACAATGAGTTTATTATAAATATTTTTTAATTTAGGGATAAGTGAATTTCATAATAAATAATTATTTCTTTGTGATAATTTATTAATTAAAAAAACAGATGCAATCGTAATTAATATAGATACAATTACATTAATATTTATGTCAAATGTGTGTGTATACATATATACCTATATACATTATTAAAAGTATTTTATTCTTAATCCGTTTCCAAACTATTGACCAGAGGAATAATGCATAATTTATCATCTTTGTAAGGAATATAAACGCATTTTTTACGTATAGCAGAAAGAAAATTACAAACATCATTATTTGTATGTCGGGCAATAAATGAAAACATTTTCGAAGATATAGCTTTATATTTACAAACTTCTTCATCAATGATTTGTAACTCTTTACCAAGAACTATATACTTCTTAGTTTGCAATTCTGACGTCTTAACTAAAATTAAATCTGAAATAATCATCAATGACCGATTTTCTAATAATACTGTACTGTTATTTCTTTTGATGAGGCGAGAATATTTAAAACTGTGATATAAAGTATTATTATATGTAAACCTTTGAAATGACTGGACATTATTTTCAATTGTTTCTTTTAATAACTGTTCAATCAATAATTTTTGTCTTAAGGATAGCTGCATTTCTGTTGATTTTCCAAATATTTTTAATTCATCTCCAAATTCAATACATTTCATAATTTTAGTTTTCTTCATTATATATCGGAATATAGCTTTTCCCTGAACACTACAGTTTGGTCTATTGAAAATTTCAGATTGTTGTTTAATATATCTTAATCTGGAATATAATTTACAGATTTGCGAAGGTATACATTGAGTTCCATGAAATAAACTTGCTATGATGCCATTAAAATGTTCAAAAGGAAACGCTGACCAAGCCCAAATAGCACCATAATTTCTTACATACTCTGGTATGTGAAGCAATAGGTGTACATTGTATTTCATATACTCCTTTCCGTACAATGACTCCACATTTAAAACGAATTCGCGAAGTGCCGTTTTTGCTTTAAGGGGACCGTCTACATTAGACGGTCAAAAAAATCGATTTTTTTTTTGCTTTAATCGAAAGTACATCATTTAAACTATATCCTGTTAAAATTTCAAGTCGAAATTCGTACGGGAAGTGGTCGAAATAAAATATTTAGTGCGCACGCTCTGAGCGAACGACCGTTGCTACAGCGTGCCAGTATTTATTGTGCTCTTGCTCGTTGCTCTTGCTTGTTTCTCGGCTTTCGTTATAGTTATTGATAAATATTGTGAATTTCATCATGAGTGGGTATCCAAAAGTAAACAAAGAAGACACATTTCGACCATCACGACCAAGAAAAAGACGTTTTCACGGGAACAAATACACCGACGAAGATAACGAGCCTGTTGGACAAGGTACATCTGCTCGAAAATTGCAAACAGCTTCCCAAGAAGATGTGTGCGTTAAACTAACGCATTTTTACAGAATTGTCGAGTTTGTGAGTGTTTTTGCTGCTATTTCCGAACTTGCAATTTGTAAAGCGTGCAAGCGCAATTTGAATTTTGAAGAAACGGAAACTCGTGGCCTTGGTTTCAAAATTGCAGTGAAGTGCGCGTGTGGGACTCGTTTGATTGATTCTGGGCCTATGAGAAATACTGGCTATGAAATTAATCACCAATTGATATTTGCTATGAGACTTTTGGGCGTTGGATTACAAGGCCTCAACTTATTTGTTTCTCTCATGGATATTAGCAAGGGGCTCAGCAAAACTACGTACAATAGAGTAGTAGAGCATATACATGAATCTACAAAACTAGTGTTTGATGCTATGTGCCTAAGAGTAGTTGAGGAGGAGAAAAGGGAGAACGAAAAAAGGGAGAGGCCTTTACTCGACTTCAAAGTTTCCGGTGATGGGAGCTGGAAAAAACGAGGATTTACATCGTTATACGGCGTTACAACATTGATTGCTTCATTTAGCGGTAAAGTTCTTGATCTGGTGGTGAAAAGTTCGTACTGTCAACCGTGTAATGCTTGGAAAGGAAAAGAACAATCAGAAGAATTTAAAAATTGGTATCAGACACATGAAGAAGAATGCTCGGCGAATCATTTTGGCAGTGCAGGTAAAATGGAAGTGGACTCGATAAAAGAGATGTTCTCGGCTTCAGAAAATAAATACGGCGTGCGTTATATGAATTACATCGGTGACGGGGACTCAAAAACTTTCAAAGCTATTCTTGATTTAAATCCCTATGGAGACGAGCATGTTGTTGTAAAAAGCGAATGTGTAAATCACGTAGAAAAACGAATGGGAACTCGGCTCCGCAACATAAAAAAAGAGAAAAAGCTTGGAGGTAAAGGAAAACTCACCGACGGTTTAATTAAAAAAATAACAAAATAGCGATTACGGCCTTGCTATAATGAGAAATAGCGATTCTACTGAGAACATGGAGAGAAATATAATGGCAACGTATTGGCACATGGTCTCAACAGACAAAAATCCAAGACATGAAAACTGCCCCGCAGGAGAGAACAGCTGGTGCAAATTTCGTGTTGCAGAGAGCCGAGGACTTCACTATACCCACCCACCTCCTTTAAATGATACTGTCGCTGAAAATATTTATCCAGTATTTCAAGAATTATCTAAAAAAGATTTACTGCAGAGGTGCTTAGGTGGGCACACTCAAAACGCAAACGAAAGTTTCAATGCGACAGTTTGGCGGTTGGCACCGAAACATCTTCATTGCGGCCGCAAAATAGTTGAAATCGCCGCTTGGATCGCCGCTGGAATTTTCAATGAAGGGTATTTATCAGTTTTGAGAATAATGTCCAGTATGGAGATCACTATTGGGCCAGTTTGCCGCGAAATAGCAGTCACAAAGGATGACAGTCGGCTGAAAAGTCAAGAGCGCCGCAGTAGATGTCTGGAGCAGCCCGCAGCAAAACTGGCAAAACAACACCAGATAGAGAGGAATGAATTATTTGAAGAAGAGGAAGGTCTTTTGTATGGAGCAGGGATAGCAGATTAATCAAAAAATTAAAGTAAATATACGTTAAAAAATTTTTATCGACTTTTCACGTACGAAAACTTTAAACGCGTTTTTCTCGAAACCACGTTTTTCAAATTGGCGTGCACGATTACTTAAAAACTTCTGGACGGATCGACTTAATTTTTTTTTTAAATTAAAGCTTATTTAATTACCTTCTAGATGAACTAAAAAAACTAGAAGAAAATATTGCAAAAAAAAGTTATTAACAAAAAAACACGAAAATTTTCCGAAAAAAATCAATTTTTTTATTCAAGCAACAATTTTTTTTATTTATTTTTATAAATTCATATTTTTTTTTAGTTCATCGAGGAACTACACTCATTAGCTTTAAAAAACCTCTTTCTTTATGTGTTTCAGATGATTCTACGAGACGCTACCTTGCACGCCGTGATCAAAGAATTTTTAGAGGCACCGGCATATAATAAATAATAACTAATGTTAAAATTAATAAAATGTAATAAAAAAATTCTATTGTAAACCTTTAAATGTATTTAATATACGGTAAAAATTTCAGAAAGATTCATCGTGTAGTTTTTAAAAAAAAAATTCATGAAAAAGTGCTTAATTTTGACCGTCTAATGTAGACGGTCCCCTTAAATAACTCATCTTCTTCAATTTTTTTTTGTGAAAAAATATTCATACTGTATACAAATAACAACCAATGTTTAATATATTTCTGTGGCATTAAATCTTTCAGACAAACCAACGAATAATACAATAAAAAAAATTTCCAATCATTTGCTTTAAATTTACTATCTTTCATTGATTGTGGAGTTCTCGTAATTTCACAAGGAGGTTTAATAGCAAGTAATTTTTCATTGAATTCAGTGATTTTAGAACCTAAATACCATTCTTTATTGTTATTTTTAGAATCAAACCAAGATGTGCCGAACAATTTTGTGACACCCAATAAACACGAATGCATGTATTCTGGTGGAAATGAATGAATCACATCAAAAGTAGGCAGAAGCATTGTAATAGAAGGTCCCTTAACACCTTTTACTGCTTTCCGTTTTTCAATTGCCTTTTCAACATATATGTTATGTTTCGTTATCGTACGCATTATTCCCTTATCACCGGGATATACTCGTGTGTACCCCCTTCCAACAACAATGTGTTCTCCTTTATTAAGACAATAAGAGCATCCATATTTTCCATTAAATTGTTTAATATTTTGAATCAAAGGTCGAGCAACTGAATCAACTGGTGAGAAAAGCGCATGAACTTTAATCAATACAGGTTCTTGATGGTTGAATGTACTACATTCAATTCCATTAATATGTAACTCAAGAAGTTCGTCTATAAATGGTCTAAGAAAAAGTTCCATAGGTGGTTTCTCAGAATTGAACCATAATCCACAAAGTAAAATATTATCACGTCTAATTCTATAAGGTAATTCGTTAATAGATACTTGGATAGGCCAAATAGAATATTTTGACGAATTAAATATTTCTACGCCATCTGTATTCCATTGAATACTAATGTCTTGATCAGAAATAATATTTTTTTCTCTCAACTGATAATATATGTTTCCACTTATAACATCGCTTTCATATGACATTTTTCTAAAATATGTAAATAACTTTGTGTTTACTAGTTCTATTAACTGTTCCTTCAATGGAAGACGATAAAAATAATTAAATTGTCTTTGCAATCGACGACGATCGTAAAGTTTTTCGCAATTTTTGCATTCCACTCTGTTGCAGTTTTCAAACTTTAATATTATTAAACATTTTGGACAAAAGTAATATATATTAGCTTGTACCTTTGGAAACGTTTTAAGAAAATGATATGTCGAATTGTGCTGCGTATGTGGCAAATGGCAATCTACAATTTTAAGTAAAGTTTCCAATCCTACGTCTGTCATTTTGTTTCGAATAGCTGTTCCCATAATTAATAATTGGCTTTCTTCTTTGGTCAAATTACATCCTTCATATATGGGAACCCGTATATCCTGCAAAAAATATTTTATACATATACATCCATGTTATGATGAATGTTATTCTTACTGAATGCATATTCTGGAAAAACAAAAAAATAGTTTGTAAAAGCGAAGCAATTATATTATTTTAAATAATTGAAGGTTATTTATTTTCTGAAAGGAATTACTTCTTACATTGTATGTTGTCTTAAATTTATTAATTGTGATAAATTTTTTTTATTACTATTTAGTTTCATAATTCTCTATTTCTTTAATGCTACATTCTCAATGCCAATATAACATTTATTTTAATAAAATAGTAGTTCTAAATAGTGAATTTCTTGAAATTACCTGTATTTGATTCTTATATTCTTCGTTGTCCTCATTACTTTCACTGTCGCTTTCATTTTTGTGAAGATCTATATTGTCATTATTATAATTATCACTGTTTTCATCTTCAGAATCAAGATAATTTTCTTCTAAATCATTTTCATTTTCACTGGAGAAGTCAGACTCAGCTTGACTGCTATTTTGTTCTCCTAAGCTTCTCCTGCTTACAATTGTCTCATTGTCACTGTCAATTCTAATTGCATTATCTTGGAATTGATTATTATATTCTTCAATATTAATGGTAGAATCATCATTATCTTGGATATCATGATTCCTCATATTTTCATTGTTCGAAAGTTCATCGGAAATTGAAACCTGTAATAAATAATTGAAGAAAAATAACAATAAAGCTTTATTTTATTATAAGATAATTAAATAATTAAATAGAGATTATTCATATAAATAGTCATTGAATATATACTGCATTCAATGAAAGTTATCACTAAAGTTTATGTCAAAAACATGAGAATACAAGTTTATATAAATAAATTCTCAATACAATGTTTTTTATTAAAATAAATAATAAATATATGTATAGTATAGGGGCGACCTCACAAAAATTTTTAAAACTCACATATTGTACGTATTTTGAGGCGTAGGAAACGAATCCATTAATAAAAATTGTCGCTCGATAGTGTAAAAAAAGTTATTAAGCATGCCACATATAAAAATTAAGTTATTCATAATAGAAGTAAATGTTTTGGCGGTGGAGGGGCGGGGCCTCTCATCCGCCAAATTTACTTCTATACCATAAATAATTTTTAATAATAATAACTTAGAATATCTTCATTAAATATACATAGTGTCAGAAAATCGTGGGTTTGTAACTTTCTAGGAGAAAAGTCAAAACCTATGTGTGAAATAGTCAGAAAGTAACTTCCTATATTTGTAAAATAAAATAAGAGTGAAATTTATCACAATTAAAGATCTTGTATTGCATTAAAAACGTTCTCATATCATCAGCGTGACAGATTTCCTAACCTTCACAAATAACATCTTTAACGCTTAATAACTTTTTTTACACTGTCGAGGGACAATTTTTGTCGACAGATTCGTTTTCTCCTCAAAATACATCCACAAAATATGAGTTTCAAAAATTTTTGTGAGGTCGCCCCTATATTATATATTTACCAAATAGATAATATAAATGTATAAGCTTACCTGAACTTCTACTATTCTTTGTTTTTCTCGTCCTGCTGAAAAGCGAGCGCGACGAGAACGAATGGTTGTCACAGGTATTTCTTCTACACTGTCGACCAAATACTTTTTATATGGTCCACTTGATATATTAGTCATTTTTTATGTTATTTTATATCTCAAAACTTGACTAATATATATAATAAATTGAAAAAAATATACCGAACAATATTATTATTTATTCACTGCACGTGGAGATTTCACAATCACACATTTGTCGCCATTGCCGGTAAACAACATGGGCAAAAGAGAACAGATAGCAATGTGCGGTGTTGTCAGCAGGTTATGAGCAGCCAATGAGAATAAGTGTCCTCATTGAAAATTATAATTCTATTTAGGACATGTGACCATGCACAGCCAATACGCGGACGCTGTGTCATCAAAGAGCGCTAGCAACCAATGGTCGAGTTCAGCAGACATCAGGGATCAGTGAGCGGTCAGTGATTATTGGTCCTTTCTATTAGATCCCGAAATCTAGACCAATCATGACGACGCATTAAAAAGAATTACTCAACAGTTGTACAACAGTTGCGTCTGCTGAACGCGACCAATGAGTGCAGCGGCAAGAATCGCACGCGCTACTGAGTAAGGCTGCGACGCATAATGCGCAGTGAAACGGAACGCAGCCTAAGATTATACCTTGCAATTGTTTCGGGTCACTCGTGTGTTGTGTTCTTATTCTCTAAGTCAGATTTATAATATTGCGATGAACATGTATAATTCATAGATGTATACGTCTATGGTATAATTGTCAACAGATCTTAGCAGATTATAATAGTTATTATTAAATATATTATAATAGCAACTGCTTACAAAACAATAGTGAAAATGAATGACAACGACTGTATTGTGGTTGAATTTGTTAACGAGGATAAAAAGATAGCAATTGGTTATCAAGATTGGCTTCTGCAAAAAGTCACAGAAAAAGAAGAATTTACCAGATTAATCGAAAACAATATTGAAATTAAAATAAAATGGCCTAATTGCGACATTGCACCGACATCAAGTATGAAAAAACGATTGAAAACATGTCAATGGCAGGTGGTTGTGGTTAAGTTACTTGCTTTTGGAGGTAAGTAATAAGTATAATAATTTAATATTATTTATTGTAGATATGTATACTTTCGATTAATAGATCTGTGGCATATACAGGGTGGACCATTTTAATCCATCTAGTCGAATATTTCGAAAACCAAGTTTGGGAGAGAAAAATTTTTCAGACAAAAGTTGTTTGGTTTCGAGGGGACCATAAGATGGTATCATTGATTTGACCTTGAAGAATTATTTGAAAGTCACATGAAAGTCACCTCAATTTTTTTAAATAGCATCCCCTATTTTTTATTGCATATTCTTGTAGCTTATCTCGAAGACCTTTCCAAAACACTATAAATAAATGTTTTTTCGTTAAATATTTTCCGAGTTATAAGGCTTGAAATAATTTCTTAATTTTACATAAACTATAAAATATCTCGTAAAATATTCACTTTTCGATGACCTTACCTCAATACTTTTATGCACAGAATAATGAGAGAAATCAATTGGTGTAAAGAAAACACATAGTTGTTTTTAAGAAAAAATATGTAATTGTTAGTTACAAATTACATATTTTTTCTTAAAAACAACTATGTGTTTTCTTTACACCAATTGATTTCTCTCATTATTCTGTGCATAAAAGTATTGAGGTAAGATCATCGAAAAGTGAATATTTTACGAGATATTTTATAGTTTATGTAAAATTAAGAAATTATTTCAAGCCTTATAACTCGAAAAATATTTAACGAAAAAACATTTATTTATAGTGTTTTGGAAAGGTCTCGAGATAAGCTACAAGAATATGCAATAAAAAATAGGGAATGCCATTTAAAAAAATTGAGGTGACTTTCATGTGACTTTCAAATAATTCTTCAAGGTCAAACCAATGGTACCATCTTATGGTCCCCTCGAAACCAAACAACTTTTGTCTGAAAAATTTTTCTCTCCCGGGCTTGGTTTTCGAAATATTCGACTGGATGGATTAAAATGGTCCACCCTGTATATATATATATATATATATATATATATATATATACATATATATATATATATATGGAATATATACATATAGATATATAAAGAGAGTTTCAATAGATAGTTGTATTTTATTATATGATCACCATTTTTTTAAATTAACTTTGGTTAAAGTTATAATCATAATTTTAATTGAATTGTACCCAGGGCTTAATTTCTGAAAAAATAAGAACCGGCATGAAAAAGATATTTCTTCTTCTGATATTTATTAAAATATTAAATTCCAAATTTAAAAAAAATTGGAACGCTATTCCCGTCGAAATTAAGCCCTGATTGTATGTGTATCTTTAAGATAATATTTGTTGAATAATTGTATTTAAATTTTTTTGATTCTAATTTTTAAGAATGGGTAAAAATGTGCCAGTATAGAGATAATTTAACGGAATATGGCGTATTACAACCAACCAAAGAAGATCGAAAAATAATACGAAGAAAAGAATGGGATGATGATGATGAAAATACTGAAATACGTTCAAAGAAAAAAATGGTTAATTTTATAAATAACATAACTTTAAATACTAATATAAATACGTTTATATTGTATAATAATTTTGAACTTTTTTTGGATATAGAACAAAGTTGGTGTAAAAAAAAATGAAATTAATGAATCAAAATCATTAAAATTACTTGAAGAATTAAAAACATCTAAAAGATCTCGAATTGAAGTAAATATTTATTTCTATTTTTTGAAATAGGAAAAACAATATCTAAAGTTTTCAAAATTAATGATACGATTTCTTTCTCTTTTGTAAATAGATTGACTATGAAACATCTTCCGATAAAGAAAATTATTCCAAAATGTCAAAAAATGATTTGGGAGTGAAGAATGACTTATTAAAGTTCGAAAATGAATCGTTAAAAAAAGAAAACGTTGTACTACGGGTTACTCTACATTCCTTAGAAAGTTTGTTATTTGTTATATTATAACGTTATATTGTCGTACACTGTTATATTAATCCATTAGAAACTGAATTTTGTAATTTCAAAAATATTAGTACATTTTGTATTTTGTCATTTGTACATTAAGTATTTTCCTATGTCATTAAGTATTTAAATATTGTAATTTTGTACCATTTTTTTCTTTATTTATAACTTTTTTATATTTGATTTTTAGATCTGCCAAAGATGAAAGAGATGACGGAAACTGTTCTGAGCAATTTGGAGAAGATTAATGAAAATGTTCATTTGGTAACACTTATAAAATTGCATATTAGAATTTTTAATAACTTTCTGTTTAATCAATGTTAATAACGTTTACTTAATTAGTGTTTGGGTAAAAATCTTCCGGAGACTGCACCTTCAACTTCAAAACTCAGTCCTACTACTAATTATAAGGTTAGTTTCCCTTCTCACAAAGTAACATATTTTTCATAAATGTTTCAAGAATATATGACATAATTTTTTAGTAATATTACAGAATAGTAAAAATATTGAAGTAATATTATGTATAAAAGTACTTTTAATATTTATCTGTATTGCTTTAATTTAATATTATATTATTCTGGATGCGAAGTATAATAATAATATATATGCTTCTCTATTAATTGAAATTGTCACATTTAATAAATATGTTAAATATATTTAAGCGAAACTTTAGTTTAGGAAAATGAAATATATTTGAAAGCTAATTATATGAAATTATTATAGTTTATAGATAAACGAAGTTCTGATATTCCCTATTTTACTGATGAGGTTTGTTCTTAATATCAAATTTTGTTTCAAATATCATAATATATATTTCAAGCTATAATTTTTAATGTTTCTTTATGTTACTAATTGGTATAATCTAATGTTTTCTTCTAATATATTTGTAGAATACTATAGATGAATGCAGTGACGGAAGATTCAATATGCCCAATAAAAAGTCATCTAATAATGTTAGTCATCTAATGATAATTTATTTTAATTAAAAGTATGTTTATAAAAACTATTTGTATTATTTATTTGCAGGAAAAACAGATTGATCTCGGCGGAAAAGGCAAATATTTTCTCAATGCCTCTTTAATAAGAAATTGCAACAAAAGTAGCGTATCACAATATACGTGCGATTTGCTATCAGTTATGTTTACTAAAGAAGAATTAGCATCTTGTAGCTTAACGGGAAAAATCCCAAATACTATGAAAGGTACAGCTACTAAAGCTAAACCGCGTCTCGATCCAAATCGCATCGAAGCAATTGAAGGTAAAGATACAAATATAACAGTTTATTGAATAATATAAAGACTGGAACATTTTCGTACTATCTAAATTTGATCTTATATTAATCTTTCACTTTAAAAGTTTACTGTTGTCTGGTTAATTTGTGTTTTATTTCGAATACTGCATACTTTTTCTCAGCAGAAAGATTTTTATAAATGCAATTTGACATAAAATTCAATAAAAATATTTTTTGTCAAATTTTTGTAAAAACCAGTCTTCAGTATTTATTATATTATTATCAAAATAAGATTTAACATGCTTCTAACATGCCTTGATTTTGTTAAAGCACATGTATTTTCAAAATTTGAATGTACAAAGGATAGTACAAAGCTGTTCAAACTTGCAATACGGCAAAAGTGCAATAATGCTGTACCTCGGGCATCAAAAACTCGTCAGAATCACTAATGTAACGTTGAACTACATCTTTATTTTAGTTTTTTGGAATTGTCAGTATAAAAGTTGGAAGTATATCAGTTCCGAATGTGTCACCTTGATATTTTTTTTATAATAAAATATATAATATTTTAACTTTTAACTATGTGCCAATTTAATTTCTGGTGATAAATTATTTTATATAAGTTTTGCCAAATATTATAATAAAGTATTATTAAAAAGTAAAAGTTTATAATATTTTATATTATATAAATTTTATATATAAATGTAAATTATATAAAGTTATAGAATAAATAATATTTCACTAATACACATGTCTTATAATAATATTTATTATCTAACAAATATTTATGAATCACATTATGTATGTATTACATATTTGACACAAATAATAATGTAGTTGTATCTATATTAATTATAAGTGATTGCATCTGTTCTTTTAGTAAATAAACTATTACAAAAAATAATTATTTATTATGAAATTTATTTATATAGTTATCTATTATTAAATATCTACTATAAACTCATACTTAATTAAAAGAAGTAAAAAAACTATTGAATCTTCTTCAAAACTACTGATAATTATTAATAGCATATTTTTTAACAGTTCTCAATAATTTTATTTGTGTTAAAACTATAATTTTTTAAAACTAGAATTTTCTAAAAGTTTACCCAATATTACCCTCAATTAGTTTTACTAATAGTATTTAACACTATTGGGGACGAAAATACTGCTGAGTTGAAAACTGCAGTTTTCATATAGTTTTCCAATAAATTTTTAATAGTGATCCTATAGTTTTTCAATAGTGTTCCTATAGTTTTTCAATACTTTTTAATAGTTTTCTCAATAGTTTTTAAATAGTTTTTTTAAATAGTTTCCTGTAGTTTTTTTTCGTACGGGTAATCCTCATACTGCTGCAGCTTTATTACACTTAGGTCAATCGAGAAATGATCCTTCGATGAAAACTACGGCATGGTTTCTGCTTCTTCTGCGCCAATGTAAATACATACCTATAAAACTGCAACGATTAATAGTTCACAATTTAACTAACAAGTAAACCTACGGAGGTGTCACTCACCGATTTTAATGAAACTTTGCATGTTTGTAGAACTTCGAAAAATATTGGACACGTATTTTTTTTTATCGGCAAAGGTCCACTCTGAAGGGTGAAAACTACCCCTTAAAGATAAATTTAACATATGGTGAAATAAGTTGAATAAGTTGAATAAGTCTTTTAAAAGGATTTTAATTTTTTCAAAACTACTGAATTTCGTCGCATACTCTTGTATGATGGCATCATTGCTTTTAAAGATTTAATTTACGACAACATCTATAAACATTTTCTTTTTTTACATAGTGTTTCTTATATTTTAGCTAGTTCTACTCTTGTTCATTCTCATCTTGCTCACCAATTCATTAAAACATTTATCTTTCATTCAATAGTTCTTTATGAGAAAAGTTTTGTAGTATATAATGTGCATTCACTCATTCATGTAAGGAATGTGAGAAGCATGGTACTATAGATAGCTTCAGTACTTTCCGTTATGAAAATCGTCTAAAATCTATGAAAGATTCCTTAAAATCAGGCTATAAGCCATTACAACAGTTAGCTAGACGTGATTTAAGAAAGGAAAACATTAAAATTATTATGGATTCTAATCCTAATGAATTTGTATTATCTTTAAAACACAATATTGCAAATGAAGTCATTCATGGCGTACAATACCGTAAAATTACCATTGGTAATGTTATTTTTAAATTAGGTACAAAAGATTCCTGTTTCAAAACATCAAATGGTGATGTTATTTTATTGAAGAATCTTGTTTATAATCATCGAACTCTATTTTTTGTTGGTTGCAAATTTCAGAAGCAAAAGGATTTTTATATATATCCACTTCCCTCTTCTGAATTGGGTATTGTTTGTGTTTCCCATCTTGAAGAAAGAAAAATAGTATATTCTCTCAGGGACGTTCATTGCAAATGCTATTTGATTCCAAACGGAGATAATTACTTATGTGTGCCATTGCTTCACATAATTTTGTCGATTTAAACAAATCCATCATTACATAAAGTAAAATGGAAAGCACATTCATAGTGCATAATGCATATTAATTATTATTATCTTTTTTTACAGTTTGTTGTACTTAAATTTTTGCCTCTAAATGATTCAGACATATACATTGACATTGGTTTGAAAAAATGGATCTGCACAGATCTTGATGATGAAATGCGTGGAAAAACGTACTGGCATCCTGATTCAAAATCTGTCATACAATTTGTCAAAACTGAAGAGTCTTTTAAGAATGATTGGCCAAAACACGACGTGGAAATGAAAAGATTTTATAGTAAGATTTTATTCTGTTTTCTTATAGACATTAATTTTTTGTACACAAACTGTCACATACTTTAATGTGAAAGAATATATGCATCCATTTGAAATATATTTAATTTTTTTTTTCATTCAGATACTTATCCAAAAGCACGTGCAGCTTCCAGGTTTTTAGCTCCAATTATGAAACTGAAATAGAGCAAAATATGGATCGAGAAAAAAGAAGAAAAAAGATTAGACAAATTTCATCATCAGACAGTGATACACCATTAAAAATTACCAAGAAAAACATCCCTGCTCCTCCTGCCATGCATTTAAAAAAAGTCAGCTGCAATTTTCAAAATTGTGATAATGATTCAAGTTTCAACATCTCTTCAAAACAATATAAAGAAAGTGTCCCTGCCGTCAAGTTAACTGAAAACAAAAAGCTACAGGAAGAAACAACTATTAAGAGAAAAGGTTCATTTTTTAAACATTCTCATGCGAATCAGGTGGAATTAAAAGAAACAATTAAGAAAGCAAAAGGAGTTCCAATTTATAAAATTCAAAAGCCAGAATCATTAAGCAAAACTATAAAAAGCTCTTTGAAACCTATGTTATCTCCCTTATCTGACAATTCAAATTCATTTGTAAGAAATTGTGATAAAAATACTATTCAGGAAGACATGACTCCTTGGAGATTACAAGATTATCACAAAGTGAAATATTTGACGATCCTTTATTGGATCTTGATGATCCCATTTTAACACGTACATATAGGATATTATTTTAACGGAAAATAATCACGAATCTTCTGATGTGGATACAGAGCAGTACAGCAATATTGGCTCAAAATGTAATGATTCATCAGAATTATCCCGCCAACGTACAATTTAAGGAGAAGTATGTTGCATAACAAGAATATAGGTAAAATATTGTGTTACTATACAAATGTAATAATGTAAAATGCATATTTGTTTTTGTTCTATTATTGTAATTTTTTTGCTTATTATTACAGAGGAATCATTAACTCTGTTAGAAACAAAAGTTCATAGGACACTTGTCACAATGGTAAAAATTTCTGGAAAACTGGACAATCTCATTATGAACATGAGCAAACTCATGAAGGTTACGATACTATCAGAAAAGGAAATTTTTCGTCCGGAGAGAATGCCAGCATTACCACTAAATACAAAAGAACATTTGAAAGAGTTCGAGAAATTTTTAGAGGCGGATCATAATTTGGCTACTGTTGTAAGTATTATTCATCTTTCTAAATACTTAAAGAAGTTCTTTTCTATACGCATACATATATATGTATATATATATATATATTGTCACGTCGTCGCTAGACGCGAGCGCGCGCTCGTCCTCGGCGCCGCTACGCCACGACACGGATCAAAAGATACGCCCCGCGGAGGATCGCTCCTCCGCCTCACAAAGCTCCTCGTGCTCCCGGCCGCTACCATACACAAATTTCGTTGGGCGCCAGACGCGTCATCGACACGTCAACCAAACCTAAATCGCGATAACAGCTCGCCGCCGGTCGCACGCGAAGGGCCGGCTACCCTACGTCGGTAGAGGGGCAGGGCGGTGCCTCCCCGTCACGCCCGGTGTCCTCGCTAACGGCACCGTAATCTTATTCTATCGCGACAGACGCACCATCCACACCACGCTCGCTAAACCACACCGGAGGCACACTCTCTCACAGTCACACCCCGTGAACCGATCGCGATATCTCGGAGGCGGTGGTGCGGACCGCTCGCGCGGTCGCGGATCCCCGGGGCTCGTATCGCGCGCGCGAAGGACACTCACGCGAAGCCCCCGGCCGTCGGAGCGGGACCCCTCGCCCGCGATGCCGATGGCCAACTTACCCGTCACCAAGGACGGGTCACTACCGCTTATCCACGCGTCGGCATCCGGGCGCGAGCGTCGTCCCCCTTCGCGGGCACGTGGCTGTACAACCCCTCGCTCGGGGACGGGCAACCTCACCGGTGACGCTGATCCCTCGCTTCCTCGGGGTCCCTCCTGGCGTCCAGCTCCCTGTCTCGACAACCCTCTGCTCGTCACTTTCCCAAAATCGGTAATATTCGGCTTCGGCCTCACTTCCTTTCGCTTCGGTCGCTCGCACGCAAGAGAGCTTGTCCCGCGGATCGATCTGCCATCGATCCGCGGGTGGCGCGATCGTGCCCATCCCCCACCCGATTGGCGTGGGGTGGCGCGACCTAGGGGCGCGGGGATTTCAAAACGCGATAGCGGGCCCGCGCCGTTCTCGCGGTTCGCCTCGCCCGGTCGCCTCCGGTCTTTGGAGGGCGATCTCGGTCCGCCTCGGCGTCCAACTCCCTGCCCGGGGCTCGCGGGGTGTCCTCCTCTCGGCGGCGGCCTCCCGCGTCGCCGGTCCATGCGCCGGGCGCGATGCTCGTCTCCGCCGCTCCTTCCGGTGGCTTCCTCCAGCGCGCGCCTCCCCGCGGCGTGGCCTAGTCGCATTACCTCCCCGGCCCCTGGTCGTGGCGCCTCCGGCCTCCGGTCCCTCGGGGCTGCTTCCTCCGGTGGGTCCTCTCCAGGTGACGTGTCCGGGGTCGTCGGGTGAGGTGCCATACAAAGTAACACGCTTAATTAACATTCATTCTCCACTCGCTACAACGGCCCCGGGGAGGTCGGTTCGCTCGGTAGCCCTCGGCGCGGACGCGAGGCCGTGCTCCTGTGACGGTGGCGGGACGCGGCTACTCCACGCGGAGCGGCAACGTCACAATATATATATATATATATATATTTTTTTTTTTATTAACATTATACTATTTGTTGTTTATAGTGTCACTATATGTCTAATCACATGAAACAAAACGTGAAAAATCCCGAAAGGAAAAGCGCAACAAACATGCTGACTAAATTACTCTCCAACACACTAGCAAGTGAAATGAATTGTGAAGGAGGTAATGAGAAAATTGGTTTCAAAACTCTCAAACTGTACGATGTATTTAAAGGTAATTATTAATATACCAGATTTTTTTATTCTTATTGTTATGTAAAAATATGAAGTAATTTTTATATATATTAACATATTTATGTGTATTTTCTATAGGGACTCTTCGAATGGTCTTTCCAGAGGGTGATCTCACTGAAGCAGATGCAGCCTTAGCAGGGTGGTTAAAAGATGCAAAATGGCGCAAGCAATCTGATAGTAATTTAGGAAACAGAGAAAAGAAATTGTAACTGCAGAGGGACAAAAAGAGAGAGCAATTTTCCATGATTGTGAAATCATAAGCTTTAATATTATAATAGTAATATTATATTTAATTTTATTTTACATCCCAGACAGCAAAATGTTCGAAGAATATATTCTTATAAGATTCTTCAATATATTCTAATTGTAAGAATATTCGGAAGAATCTTATTAGAATATTCTCTGAATATATTTTATGTTGTCTGGGATATATATATTACGAGAGATTGATTAAGATATGAAGAATAGTATTTATTTTTTTTTGCAATAATAAGAATTTTATAACATACAAGTTTTATATTTAATTTTAGTGTTTTTTTATTAAGATATTTTGTTCTTTTATAAAAATTCTGTTCTTTTATAAACATTCTGAATAAATTTGATGTGAAATATAATATAATCATATATGCGATGTTTTAGAGTGTTATATAATTAGTTAGTATTAATATTAAATATAATTAAATATAAAGTTATATAAAGTTAGTATTATATAATTTCGATGTTTAATTTCGACGTAAATGTATTCTTTTATTAAATAAAAAAATATAAATTAATAAAAAGCATTAATGAATTAATAATGAGAAATAGATCCTCGAAACGGCATCGTTTTGATGTCGAAACGCAAATCGAAAATTACTCAAAATTGGAGTAAAAAATCCATCGAAATCAACAGAAATTTCAAAAATTTTCGACTTTTTTTTTACATCGAAACGATATCGTTTCGAGGAACTATTTCTGACTAGGGTGCGGCACGAATTGTCATGCAAAATGTGTGCAATAAATGTAAACAAAATATTTTATTATTTAATTTGATAATTATGTGTATATAATATTGTATATCTAATGTTATATACTTATTTTTATTTTTATATAATAAATACAAATAAATTGTTTCAGATATACAAACAATTACATTACATCCCAGATAGCAATGCATTCTTTGCACAAAAAGAGAAATAGTTGCTAATTACAAGTTTTCCTTCGGTTGCAATCACGTTGTTATATCGAAGACGCTAATCCCTTTGTATAAGACTATCTGAAGGCAACAGGAAGGAAACTGTTTCTCAGGCAACTGAAGGACAATAGTGTACGGAACTTATTAGCATAAAATTTCTAATAACTTGTTATAAATAGTTTTCGATAATTCTTTATTATAATATTTCCGCTAAATATAGGGAAACGTGTGTTAACATCTATATCTCTCGTGAGGAGGTAGAAGGGATTAAGATAAATCGAAATGTCTTATGTATCATTTTGCGATATTCGCAATAATTTTTGAGTTATAAAATATTAAATTTGAACGAATAAAAACGCGTGGAGAGAAACGTGTTTGTCCGCCTCAGCAAGCCCAGCGCGTCGACATTGGGTGCGTTCCGTTTCACACATATGCGCGCATTTATCTATAGTACACGTTACGTATACTATAGATCATGCGCGCATCATGCGTGAAACGGAACGCAGCCATTGGCGGCCGGGCATGCTATCCTTCCCCTCACTACGCGCTACCTATCAATTGCCGAGCGCTGGGCCGCGTAGCCATGCATAGCTCTAGGGATGGGCGATGTTTAAAAAAAGATCGATGTTTCAAACATCGATTTAAAAAAATCGAATGGGTATCGATTATTTACTGAAATAAAAATCGAGTTTTCGATTAATCGCATTTCATTTTGTTAAGAAAAGTTAATTCTTTTTTAATAGCAAATTGAACTGGATGTATTAGTGCGTGCCAAATTACGGAATAGATTTATTCCGTAATTTTGTAATAACGACATTATTGTTACACAGGTATAATATGATAAAAAAGATGAGCAACGATACATCATGATGGATATATTGATAAAATACAATCATATATTCGCGGCACTTGGAGTGCAATATAAGTCCGTTTTTTCTTTTTGTTATCAATTTTTATCTTTATCTCTATCTTATTTTAACTTTCCAGTTCTTACGGAAAGTGGCGCATTGATTGCCTATCGCGAGAACTTTCGCCGCGCGGTAAGCGTTGCCGCGTCCTGTCTGCACGAGAGGCATTAGAGACGAGGTGCTCTCTTTTGTTTTTG
Organism: Crematogaster levior; assembly: GCA_901521435.1. Lineage (NCBI taxonomy): Eukaryota > Metazoa > Arthropoda > Insecta > Hymenoptera > Formicidae > Crematogaster > Crematogaster levior. Next base: position 26,848 of record CABEGB010001145.1, read on the forward strand.
GGCCTGCCTGCATGCACTGACAATAACTCAGGGATAGTAGAAGACGAATCGCATTTTCGACTGAATAAAAAAGGATTGTTAAAAAGGACTCATTAGACTGCTCAAACGTGATTAATCGATCTAGAGAGTTTCTAGTTCCTCGAGCAGTGATTTGTCAATTTTCCACTGAGAATTATAGTTACTTCAAAAAACGGCTTAAGATCGGCGATATTCATAGTCAGATCTTGTATTTAAACTGTCTCAAGTTTATTTTCAGATGCTTCGTAACCAATGAAATGAGTTGTAGAACATCTGAAGATAAATTTAAGACAATATTAAATATAAGATTGATCATGAATACCTCTCTAGAAAAGCATAAACAGCAATTTTAGTTTGTCGATGTTTTTGCCGATGTTAAGAAAAAAAAATCTAACATCGATTAATCGAACGTAAATAAAATCGACTAAAAACATCGGAAAATGAAAAAAAAACTATCGGTTATTTCGATTAATCGATAAACATCGCCCATCCCTACATAGCTCTGACGCGTAAGGGCCACCGCAAACACATCGCTGTAGTGTCTTACGCCACATTACGTGAGAGTTATACATAATAATCAATTGTTCCGAAGGAAAAATTATTTATCGTACCATGTCGTCGCAGCAGTAAGTATATCGTATACATTATGTTCGTGGCTTATATTATGATAAAATGTCGGAACGCAATATCGGAAATCATAGATATAATTAATACATCAGACATTTTTTGAAATTAGGTGGTCCCTTCCGAATTGTTGTGAATTGCGCATCAAATTTTTTAAAGTCATGACATCTTTTTCTGAATCTAACAAATGCAATGACGTACCAATCGTTGCATGCGCAATTTGAGACTCATCCATTTATTATAATATATATTTCTATCAACATATTTTATTCTTTATTCATCAAAAATGTTATGTATTGTTGACTAACTATCGATTCTTGTAGGGTGAAAATTTGCAATTCCAAATTTCCCCAATTAATTTTATATTTAGAATAATATTTCTTACAAAAACGTATTACGCAAAAACTTTTAATACATACAATTATTCCTGAAATGTGTCAATAATCAATAAGTCAACTTATTTATAAGATGTCATATAATTGTCTATTATAGTTTTGAAGATATACATATAAGAGAATTTAAAACAAAATCAGAGATTTTTAGACAATATGCTCTAAAAATTATTTTAAAAATTATAAGTTCGCAGATTCGCAGATTCTAATAATTTAAACTTGTAGTCATTGTCATATGAATTCCGAGATTGTCCTAAGATTTCTCTCAATTTTGAATTTTCCTGCATGTTTCAGAATTGTTTACTTTCGAAATATTTCAGACAAATCATTTAAACAGAAATTTAAGAATAAAAAATTTTTTACGGTTTCAATAATTGTACATTAAAAATTATGTCATAATAATTAGAAGGAAACTTTTGTAATTATTATTAAAAATATTTTATATTGCTTTTTTTCTTGGGACTATATTCGTGTAGTATTTCCAAAACAATGTTTAAACTTCCACAGTGACAACGTAGATTTTCAATTGCTATTTTAGAAACATCGTACAAGTGCATTTCCAAGATAAAACGCTAATACAATGTTCCCAGGAAAATTAAATAATTTGATTTGTCCAGAGACTTTCGTAATAAAAATTCTGAAAATTTATGAATGTCTTAGAAATTTTTTAAATACATATAAACATGAAAAAGATCTGTTGAGATAATCATATGCAATAGAAATTAATTAAATTAGACACATCCAAAAATAATAATATTAAATAACTTTATGAATGTTCGGATAATAATATTTGGTGTCTAATTTAATTAATTTAATCAATTCAGAATATTGTTGAATTGTTTAAAGAAATTAATTGAATATCTTAATTGTTTTATAAGATTCGCAGTTCATCTACAAATGTAATTATTCAACAATGAAGCGTTTACAAATGTACACTGAAAAATCGCGCTTCTACAAGCCTCTTCATGCGGTATCGAAAAGGCAACAGAGATCGAGAATAGCACGTCAGAAACAAGCATTAAAGAAAGCAGTTACCGTTACACAATCACTTTCGATAGATGTTAGTTTGATTACACATGTGAACGCTGCACAAGAAAGCAGATCAACAAATATTATCGTCCCTGACAATTTTATTGTTTCAAATGTAAATTACTTCGAAGAAGAGAGACTAGGACCAGTTGTACAGACTTTATCTAATAGTCAATCTCCAAATTTATTTGGTAGTGGATTAAAATTTTGTAATAAATGTGATGAAGTCACTTTTCAAAGAAACTTAGCATCGGTTCTGGTTGATGCAAATCACGTTCTTAGTAATCGTATTTTAAATGTTTTAAGAACTCATCATTGCCTGACATTTTTGCCTAAAGATATTCGAACGTTGCTTTCTACACCACTCAGTTCCCCAGTTTTATATAAAATAGAACCAGGTGAATATTTACACATTGGGGTACAAACATGTTTAGTGCGAAGCCTTGAAAAAGTAGATTTTTGTACAATTCCTGAAGTTCTCGAAATTGATTTTAGCACGGATGGCGCTAAATTACATCGGAGTGGTCGAAATGATATTTGGCCAATTCAGTGTAAAATTGCTAATATTACATCTACTCCAGAAATTGTAGGATTGTATAAAGGTCCAAAAAAACCGCACAGCGCGGAAGACTTTTTCAAGTATGTTGTTTCAGATTTTCATGATATTTTTAACGAGGGCGGTATCGTCTATAAAAATAAAAAATTCTCAATACGCTTGCGATGCTTTATAGCAGATGCACCAGCAAGAGCTTTCATTTTAGGGCATAAAAGTCACCGTTCTTTTTCTCCATGCTCTAAATGTAAAGTAACTGGATCAACAATTGGAAAGTACATGGTTCTTAAAGGTATTAATCATACTTCTCGAAAAAATGAAGATTATATACGACAAACTGATGATGAGCATCATATATGTTCTAGTCCTTTATCTCAATTACCGTTTAATTTGGTTACTAATGTTATCTTCGATTCTATGCATATGTGTTACTTGGGAATAATGAAAAAATTACTTTTGACGTGGTTACGTGGTTCTTATACAAAAAACACAAAACTATCAGGTGTTGAAATGAAAGTAATTTCAACTAGATTAAAGTTTTTGTCGAAGTACTGTCCACGCGAATTTGCACGACGCATCGAATCGCTTGATGGCTGTGATCAATTCAAAGCTACTCAATGGCGTCAAATATTGTTATATGTCGGAGTAGTTTGTTTTAAAGACGTTGTAAAAGATTATATTTATTATCATTTTTTACTTTTTCATGTTTCTATGCGTATTTTAGTATCTAGTATTTATAACTCGAATAATAATCTTATTTTTTGCGAAATGGGTATAAAACAATTTGTCTTACTTTCTGAAGACATTTATGGACCAACGTTTTTGTCGTATAATATACATGGCATTCTTCATTTAATTGAAGATGTACACCGATTTGGCCCTTGCGATAGTTACTCATTATTTCCATACGAGAACAATATGATGACTTTTAGGAAAATGTGTCGAAAACCACATCTTTCCTTGCAGCAAGTCGCTGCAAGGCGTGCAGAAGAAGAATATTGCAGACAACAAAATAAATTACCCAATGATTATATCAAAGTATGGAAAAAACATGAACAAGGGCCATTATTAAATGCTAACAATGCTTTTGAAACTGTTACTCAATACAAGTTTTTACAAATTTCACATATGACCATTGGTTGTTGTTTGCGTGACGACTGCTGTATTTTGTCAGATTCAACTGTATGTTGTGTACAGAATATTTTACGTAGAGGAAATAATTATTATATTATTGTAAAAAAATTTCTTCAAAAAGAAGATTTTTATTCTACTGGAATTGGTTCATCATTAGTTGGTATTTATAAGTGTTCTGAGTTATCTAATGATTATGACATTGTTCCTTTAGAAAGTATAAAATCTAAATGTTATAAAATGCCTTATTGGACCTGTCTCTCTAACGATGAAGTAATGCAATATGATTTAATCAAAGATAAGTTTGTCGTTGCAGTTATGCAATAATAACATATTTTTAAAAATAAAGTGTAACTGAATTGCTTTCAAAAGTGTTTGTATTGGTGATTATATAAATTTCTATCACCAAAACTTATACGGATAACATTTTTACATCAAACGATAAACGGTTAGTAACTGTAAGAAACATAATTTTACACTGCATGCAAGAGAAATGTGTGTGTATTATGCAAATGAGGAACGCATTTTAGAATCGAAAATAATGGAAATAAGCTTTTTGCTCCAAAATATTATTGTAAATTTTCAAATTTTAAGCATGATTTATTGCTCTTTTGTTATTTTTGTGTAACAAGTATCTCGTTCTGCATGTTGTCTACTACTAGTAAAAACTTACATTTTGAATAATAAGAAATAAACTTCAATTTGCCTCTTAACGGTCGAGCCTGGATCTTTTTGCCAATCAATGATCTGCGCAATCGCAGTACACAATTAAATAGATTAAATAGATTAAATAGATTAAGATGTGCGTCGACACAGTCGAACTTGAAACGCAAATCACCAACATAAAATCAACCTGATTCTAAATGTTAGTGTTAATAAGAACCCCCCATCCCCCACATATAAATAATTTATTGCGAAAAATATTACCTCAGCCAGGATTCGAACCTGGAACTCCCCCATTCCGTGCGGGTGTCATACCAATTCGACTACCGAGGCATGTGATAATATTTATCGCAATAACAAGTACATATTGTAAGAACGTCTTTATTATTGGCACGTATGTTAAACAACAACAATTAATACATTTTTGACCGCGTATTACTAAATAGTAAGAAATAAACTTTCGTTAAGAGGCAAATTGAAGTTTATTTCTTACTATTTAGTAATACGTGGTCAAAAATGTATTAATTATTGTTGTTTAACTTACATTTTGAAAATATGGCAATGCTGTGCTTAAATAAAATTGAGACATACAAATATTGCATTACTGGACCTTCTTGAGAATTGAGATTTGAGTAAAGATGTTTTAGTAACTATGCAATAAAAATAGAATATATGGAGCATTGAACAGAAAAAGCTTTTTTCTAATCTTTCTCCGTTTTCTTTGCATACTCATAAGATGATTTTTTGACGGAGTAATGGGTTTTTATATTTAGGAACTATTTGTACTAAAACATGAGTGATTTAATTTTTTTTAAACTGTGGATTAACTTTAAATATATTTATTCATCTTTTTTACATTTTACATTTAAGTGTTTTCAATTATTTTCAGATCTACGGACAGACCAAAAAGATTAGCGAATAAGCCACGTAGATATAAAACTACTTCAAGTGAAGACAAAATAAAAAAGAAAAAACCTAAACCTCTTGATGAAATAAAGACTAAGAAGAAAGTGTTTCAAAGTATACAAAATATTTCTGATAAGTTAAAGTTACACAATACATGTGCGTCAACTTATAATGTTAATGGAAATGCTATCATTACAAAACCACGTATAATTGAGGATCGTATTTATACTTCTGGAGATGCTCTGCAAATTACATACAATCAGAAAAAGAATAAATTATCATATACTCCAATACCACTTAATGGACCGAAGTTTTACAATCAAGATATATATAATGTGCAACAAAATATGCAAAATTATGAAAATATGCAACCAAAAAATGTTACAATCGATAATTCATGCTATATACAGAAGGAAAATATGCAACAATTATTGGACCCTTACGAAAATAGTTTGGAACGTATATTCATCCGCGAAGCTTGTAAAACTGCATCCGAAACTCACATTACACACAAGTATGGAAAATTCAGAACCACATAATGAAATGTATACATTTAAAAATGATCAATTACTTCCACGTACTGACTCAAATGATATTCAAGAATTAGTTACTATTCCACCATCAATTATTCCACGACCGATTGAACCATCCCAAATACAACTTTCAAATACTACAGCACCATCAGTTATTTCACGACAGACTCTACCGCCTCAAATACTTCCAAATATTACAGCACCAGCAATAGGACAAAATGTTCAATTATATGATTTACTCAACGAAGTAAAACATGAAATACAGTAAGTAATCAAAATATAAAATGACAAATAAACATGGATATTACATATTCGAATTTATTCTCTTTAATGCAATGAATGATTTCATGACGTAGAAGACATATATGCAGGGTGTTTTTTAAAAAGCGCCCACCAATTATAGTGTTATTCCTTGCTAAAAACTGAGTCGAAAAGTCCTGAACCATTTTTTTCTATAATGCTTAATAAAGCAGTAATTATTGAGTAAACCTAATCCAATCAGCGCCGTCCTTTAAACAGACATACGGTGAAGTTGCAGAGGCAACTAGCAACGTAGCGGCGAGTGCTCACGTACACTACCAGGCGCGCGGTTCACCAACGTATGTCTGTTTAAAGGACGGCGCTGATTGGATTAGCTTTATTCTATAATTACTGCTTTATTATTAAGCATTATGGAAGAAAATGATTCAGGACTTTTCGACTCAGTTTTTAGCAAGAAATAACACTATATAATTGGTGGGCGCTTTTTACACTATATAATTGGTGGGCGCTTTTTAGGAAACACCTTGTATATATATTGACACACACACGCACATTCGCACACGCACGTGCACACACACGCACACATTGGCACATGAAAACTTGAAATATATATTAACGATTATAATGTTTAATTAATTGATTTCAGATCAATTAATGAACGATTGAATACTATTGAACGTAAAATAGAGTTAAACGTTTTAAATGCAATGCCAATGAAACCGCTACTTCTGCCTTTCTCTACAATAGAAGCAATACAAATGTTTCAGAAAGATACCGCCGTCTACCAGGATGTCGTAAATATTTTGTCAATTTATTTTAATATACACAATGAAGTATTAAAATATATTTTTACAGATTACATATTTTATTACAATTTGTATTTTTTTGGGTAGGTTCATTATTTCAAGTTTTTAAACTGTATTACACTGAAAGACAGCGTCCATCAGTGTATAAAAGAAGCGTTAACAACTGAATTGGCGGACAAATTTACATGGTGGGGAAAAAAGGATACAAAATTTCCCTTTTACAGTACAGTTTTATCCCAAGCGATTTATCGTAAGTAAACATTTCTTATTCCATTCTCAATATTATATAATATTAATTGTTTAACTAATCGAAAATTTGTTACAATTTTGTGCATTTATTTTCTTTTTAAAGAAGCCGTAGCGACGAATCGATATTATCCGAAGCCAACGAGAGAAGAATTTCAAAGAGAGGTTGTCGGGTCGTTAAAAATAGCCAAACAACGAATTATAAATTCCAGGGGTAGACATCCAGGATTACCAGGAAACCGACGAAAGTTAGAAGTAGCTGCAAATGCATTGTACAACGAAGATGCTAATCATGATTTGCAAGCCAATAGGTTACTACGAAACGGTAATAATCATCGCGAAATGGAGGACTCAAGCAATGATAGCAATAACTCTTCATCGTCAAATCTTGATAAAGAATAATAATTCTCTCCTCTCCTCACCGCTCCACCTTTCTCCACTTCTCCATCTATCCTCTAAAAGTCATTATTTTTATATACCTATAGAGATAAACTTTATATCACTGTAAATAGGTTTTAGTTTACGTTTCTGTACGTGTCTATGTTTTTATTTTGTTTACTTCAACTGACGATAAACATTTGATACTCTAATAAGTTAAATTAATAAGTTTACGCTCAGTGACAAAAGTTTGACACAGTATTCCTGTAAAGCTGTAGAATTTTTATTAAATGTTCTGTTCATTAAATAGATTATACAGTATATTTCAGATTTGTAGAATGATGAAATATATATAATGTACACGTATATATTTTCATGATAGAACTCATAATTAGTGTTGAAATAAATGAAACATTTATTTATTCTATTCGCCATTTAATTTTCTTAATAGTCCGAGTACTCTTATAAAATAAATTTACAAAGTAGAACAAATATATATTGTCACGCACTTGTTTTTATATACAGGGTGTCCCAGACCATCCGTCTCACTCGATTTTTTTGTAAACGCGACATTTTAAAGAAAAATGTTTCAGACAAAAGTTTTATGACTTCAAGGGGGGCATAAGATGGTGTCATTGGTTTGACCTTGAAGAATTATTTGAAAGTCACATGAAAGTCACCTCAATTTTTTTAAATAGCATCCCCTATTTTTTATTGCATATTCTTGTAGCTTATCTCGAGATCTTTCCAAAACACTATAAATAAATGTTTTTTCGTTAAATATTTTCCGAGTTATAAGGCTTGAAATAATTTCTTAATTTTACATAAACTATAAAATATCTCGTAAAATATTCACTTTTCGATGATCTTACCTCAATACTTTTATGCACAGAATAATGAGAGAAATCAATTGGTGTAAAGAAAACACATAGTTATTTTTAAGAAAATATATGTAATTGTTAATTACAAATTGCACATTTTTTCTTAAAAACAACTATGTGTTTTCTTTACACCAATTGATTTCTCTCATTAATCTGTGCATAAAAGTATTGAGGTAAGATAATCGAAAAGTGAATATTTTACGAGATATTTTATAGTTTATGTAAAATTAAGAAATTATTTCAAGCCTTATAACTCGGAAAATATTTAACGAAAAAACATTTATTTATAGTGTTTTGGAAAGGTCTCGAGATAAGCTACAAGAATATGCAATAAAAAATAGGGGATGCCATTTAAAAAAATTGAGGTGACTTTCATGTGACTTTCAAATAATTTTTCAAGGTCAAACCAATGACACCATCTTATGTCCCCCTCAAAGTCACAAAACTTTTGTCTGAAACATTTTTCTTTAAAATGTCGCGTTTACGAAAAAATCGGGTGAGACGGGTGGTCTGGGATACCCTGTATATATTTGTTTTTTTCTATATTATAGTTAGAAAGTTGAATAATATTATAATATGTCGTAATAAACCATAAAGTAATGTATACTTATTAAATTTACAATAAATTTTTATAAAAACGGCTGATTTATCCAGTTTGTTACAAGTTTTTGTTGCACTGAATAAACGTGTTGCTACCGGTATTAATTCTCCAGTCCCTCTTTATCTATACTTTCTATGACATATCTTGTAAGCATATATTTTAAACATAAAGAGCGTTTTTTAAATGGTAAATTTAAAAGTGGGCCTTATTTAGTACTGGGCTTTATTCGGCTCAAGTACCTTAATATATGTTTCGTTCCGCTTTGTAATTTTATTTATATATAATAATAAGCTGTTATTATAAGTATTGTTCCAACAAACACCAAGTTACATGTAATACAAATGTTAGTTGTAATTTTCTACTCAACAATATGTAACTATTATATATAACACACTCGTTATATAACAGTTACATTGTTGAGTGGGAAATTACATTTGTAACTAACATTTGTACTATATGCAATTTAATGTTTGCTGAGGTTAGAGATTAACCCTTTTTACTGACAGTTTCTTTTATATTGCTGTCAGATTGCTAGCAAATTTGGTTTTATTTGGAAAGTGTTTCTATCATATTGTCGTGTGGTTGTCTTAACTTATAAAACAGAAGAAGGAAATTGTTTCCCTCCGGTTGCGCACAATCGTTTCTGACATACATTGCCGGCAAAAACATAAGCAAAAGCGGAAGCCGCTTTCTTCAATAAAGATGGAAACTCAGGCAATGTAATTTTTATCAAATTGATCGCAACATGAAGGAAACTTGCTATCTGGGATATTACACATAATTATCTTTATTTTACATTTCATATGAATCCATATACATATACAAATACATATACTGTTGTAAATAATGTTGCAAATACATGCATTCATTATTTGTGTCATTATAATGTAAAATGTAAAATAAAGATAATTATATTCAATATGTGTAATTGTATTATATTAATTTATAAATTAATTTTAATAATGTATTTATCATATATGGCTGAAATTAAAAAAAGTATTTCTTCTTTAGTTAAACCTTTTTTTCAGTTTTATAAATGTATTATATATACATATATATATATATATATGTATATATACATATATATATATACAGGGTGTCCCAGACTTCGCGCCCCATAGGTAAATGGTGAGATTCCTGAGATCATTTCGAGACGAAAATTCTAATACAACAATAGCGAGGGTGCTATAGTTTTTAAATGAGAAGGGTTTATAGTTGACTAATCAAGTCGTCCGAAATTCGCGCGCTCAGGCATGGCACACTGTACAGTAGTGAAGGTGTTTTCAAGCCCCAATTCTATTCTCGAAATTGATAATTTTGCATACGTTGTTGTTATAATTGTTTCTTATTTTATTGTATTTATGTTATAATTCTGATAATTCATGTTATAATTATGATAATTAATTAATAGTAAAATATGTCATTATTGACTTTGGAACACGAACTGTCAAAGCTGTTACATGAAGTGTATCGTAAATAAGTGACAATTTCACATGACAAAATGTATAAAATTAATATCAATGAATAATTTTTTATTTACGGTTGCTACGGCTATAAAGTTCTCATTTGTAAAATAATCTCTTAAAAAATTTATGTAAATATTCCCTGTTAGTCTATTTGCGATACACTTCATGTGACAGCTTTGACAGTTCGTGTTCCAAAGTCAATAATGACATATTTTACTATTAATTAATTATCATAATTATAACATGAATTATCAGAATTATAACATAAATACAATAAAATACAATAAAATAAGAAACAATTATAACAACAACGTATGCAAAATTATCAATTTCGAGAATAGAATTGGGGCTTGAAAACACCTTCACTACTGTACAGTGTGCCATGCCTGAGCGCGCGAATTTCGGACGACTTGATTAGTCAACTATAAACCCTTCTCATTTAAAAACTATAGCACCCTCGCTATTGTGGTATTAGAATTTTCGTCTCGAAATGATCTCAGGAATCTCACCATTTACCTATGGGGCGCGAAGTCTGGGACACCCTGTATATACATATACATATACAGGGTATCTGAAACATTTTGGAAAAGCCGAAGTGTGCAGGTAGAACAGATAAAATCAAGTAGAAAAGTCCTTTACCACTTTTGTTGTTTTCGCAATAATTAACGAGAAATTAATTTAATAAGATAGACCAATCCGCGCGAGTAAAAGCGCGCGATGAGAAGAGAACCTCCTCATTGCAAGATGATAGAAGCAATCGGCCGTGCGGCGAAGTGATGGGAGGCGCGATCTACAAAGGACAATCGCCGTAGCGAACGCGGATCTTTATCCGGATAGGGTTTGACGCGAGGATCCGCGTTCGTCCTTTGTAGAGCGCTCCTCCCGTCGCTTCACCGCGCGGCAGGCCGGTTCCAATCAACTTACAATGGGGAAGTCTCTTCTCGTCGCACGCTTCTACTTGCGCGGATTAGCCTATCTTATTAAATTAATTTCTCGTTAATTATTGCGAAAACAACAAAGTGGTAAAGGACTTTTCTACTTGATTTTATCTGTTCTACCTGCACACTTCGGCTTTTCCAAAATTTTTCAGACACCCTGTATATTTGTGAAATAAATATTTTATCATATCTGATATCTCTTAGACACTTTGCACATGTCTATTTCATCTTGTGCATAGCTTTATTATATCATGGCTTTGCATATATCAAACATGCAATAAATAGAAACTAATATGTTTCAATTTGACAAATATGTGTATATAACACTATATTATATCTAATGTCATACACTTTTCTTCTTTTTATCTGTATGTAATATAAATAAAAATAAATTGTCTATTATACTTGTCTATTATAATTGTCTATTATAAATACAATTAGATATTGAATTTAAATAATTTTTATAGTATAGACTGTATATAGACTATATATGTATAGACTAAATATAGATATATATCTAATGTCATACACTTTTCTTCTTTTTATCTGTATGTAATATAAATGAAAATAAATTGTCTATATTTAGTCTATACATATATAGTCTATATCTTTGACTATATAAGACAATATAAAGAACCTCTCCTTTTTTTAACTTCATCAGATATTGTACAGGTATAGATATATAGAAATGTGAAAACATCGAATTATTTTACCAATCATGAAATATTATTATGAAAACAAATATCCGATTAGATGTATTGTATTATCATTAAATTTGTACATTTTAATTAATAAACATATTATGTGTTGTATGTAATTTAGCTAATTATAATATTATAATTGTGTGTAAATAGGCTGTCGTAGACGAACGTATAATAGTGGAGCAGATAAAACAAGGAAAAATTAAAGGGAAGTATTCACCGCAGTTAAAAGCATTTGCTTTAACCGTAAACTTTTATAGTCCCAAAGCTTATAATTATATTCGTCAAGTTTTTGAAAATAAACTACCGGCTCCGTCAACAATTCGATCTTGGTACAGTTATACTAAAGGACCTGGTTTTACCAAAGAAGTTGTGGAAATATTAAAAAGAAAAAGTAAAGCTGCTGGCGAAAAAAAATTATACACTTGTCTAACAATGGATGAGATGGCCATTAGAAAACAGGTCGAATGGAATAATTCTGCAAAAAAGATTTATTGGATATGTCGATCACAGATTTATTATAGAAGATCCGGAAGATTTACCTGTAGCTAAAGAAGCTTTGGTATATCTCTTAACTTGCCTCAATCAGCGATGGAAAATACCCGTGACTTTTTTGTGGCTGGCTTAACGGTTGAAGAACGAGCCGAAATTACAAGGAAAGTTTTAGAATTTGTAGCACCCTCCGGAGTTGAAGTTATTGCGTTTATCTTTGATGGACTTGCAGCAAACATGTGCAAAGAACTAGGAGCAGATGTCTTTAATGAGAAAGCATCTTTTAAACATCCAACACATAGATACAATATCTTTATATTTCTAGATGCTGCACATATTCTAAAGTTAATAAGAAATGCATTTGCATCAAAGCGCATATTATATGATGTTGATGGTCATGAAGTAAATTTTAAGTTTATTGAAAATTTAATACAATTACAGGAAACTGGATGTTTTCACCTAGCAAATAAAGTTGTAACGGTACGCCTTGCCTCGCTAGCTCGGATTAACTCGCCGGGGTCAGGGTCGAAGTAGGCATGAGATTCTGGTTTGTTTGTGCACTGATCTTAATTGTGGTGTTGATGAGTATTTACAAATGAGTGAATCTTGTGTACATGTGAATGATCTCGTGTGTGTGTGAGTGAGTGTGTGTTTCGCCGGGTATGTGGCAGAAGGCACGGAGGCCTGTACAAACGGGGCGAGGGTGAGTGTACCTGTGTATAAGTGTGTGTGCGTGTGTGTGTGCGTGATAGCGGTGCGTGCGGAGTAACTCGGTATCGCTACTTCCCGTGCGGACGGTGGTTCTTACTAACTACGACGCTTACTTACTACGGTGCTTACGGCTACGGATCTTATGGACTACAGGGCTTATGAACTAACGGCGCTTACTGACTACGGTACTTACTGGCTACGGAGCGGACTTACGGACTTACGGACTATCTTACATCTACGCGGTTATTTACATCGGTGAGCTAACGGAGCCCCGGTTCGGAAGGCGGTGTTCTGGGGCTGCCAGGAGGATGTCGGAGCGAGTTGAAGTCGGGCCGGGTGTACCCGGTACGGCGGTGGCACTCCGGGTGCACCCGGATGAGGCACGGGTGCGCCCCTGTCTCTGTGCGGAAGATCGAGTGCTCCCGATCTTGAGGATAGTCGTGATCGTAGGTAGTAGGTAGAGTCAGGTAGAGTCAGGAAGGGGATCGTCCTATCCGCGGTTGGGGCTGACCGGCGTCGAGGTGGTCAGGTTGGCAGGGGTGCAGCCAGGAATTCCGCACGCTGTCGGGCGGCGGCGTCGCCCCTTTGGACCGAGGTGCCGACTCGTGGAGGCGGCTGGTGTTCGGGGGTCAGGCGTGGCCTGGCGTGGTCCGAGTCTGGCCCCGGGTCCTCTAGATCGGCGATGTCGTCGAATTCTTTAATCAACTGCTGTCGATATTGCTCTATTCTAACGGTACTAGCGTACTGTTTTCGTGCGTGGTCTCCGGTCGTGTTTATATATGCGCAAGTGGTAGACGGTGGGACGTGCAGTGTCGGCGTCGCCGGAAATCTCCCCTATTGTTCTCGCCGGTGGTGTCTTGGCCCGCATCCAACAGCGCGAGCTCACTGGTGGTGTCTTGGCCCGCATCCAATGGCGCGAGCTTGAGATCCTGCACGTAAATGTGTCGGTGCCATCGGCCACGCGCGTCGCGTAAATCGACGATTACAGGCGACACGATCTTTCGTACCTCCATTGGACCATTATACCGAGGCGCGAGTTTGGTGTTAAAGCCCGTTGCTTTTTTTGATAGGGGGTACTCTCGCTTCCACACACGGTCCCCCACGCGAGGACGTCAGTCCCGGCGCCGCAGATTAAAATACCCTTGCTGTCACTGGAAGGCTCGGGCAATGTTAACCCGGACGACCTCGAAGGCATCTTCTAGCTGTCGGCGGAGCTGGTGGGGCCTGGTTTCGGTGGCTGGGCGGCGGTCGTCCGGGTGTGGCAGAGCGAGTTTGCGGCCGTAGTTCAAGAATGTCGGGGTGTATCCGGTGGCCTCGTGCCGTGCCGTGTTGTAGACGAGTTGCAGGGGTCCGAGCTTCTCGTCCCAGTGACGGTGATTTTTCTCGGCATATTGGGTGATCATCGTCTTAATCGTTCGATTGGTGCGTTCCACTGGGTTGCAGTGCGGAGCGCGCACTGGTGTGGTCCGGTGGCGAATGTTGAGCGCCCGGAGCGCTTCGGCCAGTTGGGTCGACCTGAGTTGTGTCCCGTTGTCCGAGATGATCCACTCGGAGCATCCGTGGCGGTGGATGATCTGCGTCACTATTGCCTGAGTGACGGCCTGGGCGGTGGCTCGGCGCATCGGCATCAGTTCGACCCACTTGGTGAAGCGATTCTGCATCACCAGGAGCCAGGTACGCGCCTAGGTGGAGCGGGGCAGCGGACTGATTAAATCTAACGTGACCTGCTGCCAAAGTCCTTTGACCGCGGCCGTATGGAAATTTCCCGCTGGCTTGGTGTTCGCGGCCTTGTGTGCCAGACACGATGGGCACTGGCGCACGTACCGGGTGATGTCCCGGAACATGCCCGGCCAGTAGAAGAGGCGCGCCATCCGGGCGATCGTCTTGGCCACCCCGAAAAGTCCGGCAGTAGGGTCCCCATGGTGGCGCTCCAGTACTCGTTGTCGCTCTTCTCGGGGCACACACTGCTTCCATTGTAGGGCCGGGTCGACCTCCCGGAAGTCCGTGTCATGTAGGATGTGTCGGAACAGGCGGCCGTCTCGGAGCTGGTAGTCGGGGAAGTCAGTAGGTCGCCGGGCCACGTCTTTTCGGAAGTGCTGGTACCAGGGGCACTTGGCGCATACTTCGGGCTGGCGTGAGAGGGCGTCGGCCACCTTGTTCGCGCTCCCCCTGCGGTACCGGATATCGAAGTCGTACCCCTGGAGTTCGAACAGCCAACGTCCCAGGCGGCCGGTGAGTTCTTCTAGCCACTGGAGCCACTTGAGAGACTGGTGGTCGGTCAGCACGGTGAAAGCGTATCCCTCGAGGTAGCCCCTCATCTTCCTTATCCCCCACACGACGGCGAGGCACTCCAGCTCGGTGGCGCTATAGTTCTTCTCGGCCCCATTCAGTGTGCAACTGGCGTAGGCAATCACGCGCTCCCCCTCCTCTAGGTGTTGGGTGAGTACGGCTCCGAGTCTGTCACGGCTGGCGTCCGTCTGCAGAACGAACTTTCGGGAGAAGTCGGAGCAGACCAGTACCGGGGCGGTGGTCAAGGTATTCTTTAGTTCCTGGAACGCGGCCTCTTCTGGGGCACCCCAGGTCCAGCGGACCCCCTTCTTGGTTAACTGGGTGAGCGGGACGGCGAGAGTAGAGAAATTTGCCACAAACCACCGGTACCAGGACGCCATGCCCAGGAACTGGCGCACCCGCCGGACCGTTGTGGGGGCGGGCCACCTGGTCACTGCGCTAACTTTCTCGGGGTCGGCCCGGATCCCTTGGCTGTCCACTACGTGACCGAGATAGCAGAGCTGGCTGCACCCGAATTGGCACTTCTCAACGATGATGTCGTCCAAATATACCAGGACATGTGGTTCTAGCTCGGGTCCTAGTACTGCATCGAGTAGACGTTGGAAGGTGGCCGGAGCGGAGTGCAGGCCGAAGGGCATGACCCGGAACTGCATGAGCTCTTTCCCGGGCACGGTGAACGCGGTGATCGGACGACTTTCCGGCGTCAATACCCGCTCTTGAGGTCGAGGGTACTGAGGTATCTGGCCCCCCGTAATTTGTCGAGCGTTACCGAGACCTGCGGCAAGAGGTCCTTTTCGGTCACCGCGTTGACCTTTTGGAAATCGATGCAGAACCGGTGGGACCCGTCCTTCTTTTTGACCACAACTATTGTTGAGCTCCACGGCCCCTGGGAGGGCTCGATGATTCCCTCCTGCTCCATTTACTCGATCTCCCGGTCGATGATGGCTTGCATAGCCGGGTTCCAGGGCTGATACCTCTGTTTGATGGGCAGTTGTCCAGCCTTTACTCGGATGTGGTGCTGTATCCAGTGGGTTGGCCCCGTTATTTTTTCGAACTGGGCCAGCTCCCGGTCGATGAAGGTGTGGAATCAGTGGTCCTCTTCGGCGGTCCGAGGAGCCAAGCCAATGGTGGCAATGGTTCCGCAGCGTGTTCCGTGGCGTGTGTCCGAGGCGGAGCCGACAAGGTGATTCCGGTGCGGGTCCATAGATCGACGCCCATCAGGACAGCGCTGCTCGCCGAGGGTAGCACTAGGAACTCATGCTGGTACGTTCGTCGGCCGATCTCTACGGGCAATGTCATTGTGCCGGGTATGTCGGCGGCCCCTCCATTGGCCAGACTGATCGAGCTGGTCCCCTGGTGGCGTACGTATCCCAGGCTCTCGGCGTATTGGGCAGTTCGACCGTCGATGAAGGATACCTCCGACCCGGAATTAATCAACGCCTCGAGTCCCCGCTGGGCAAGTCGAATGGTGATGTGCGGCCGCGGCTGGTATTTTATTGTGATGGGGCAGGACGGCGGCGGCTTCTCCTCCGGTCCTGGCGGTGTTTCCCGGTGTCGGGTGGCAATCTCGGGTCAGCACTCGGTCCTTGCCACAGCGGGAGCAAAATTTATGGGGTGGACGTTGGCAGTGCTGGCGTGTATCGCCTCGCTGCTTACAGCTCCAGCAGCACTCTTCCCGATTGTAGATGGCGGTGACGGTGGGTATCGGAGTCGAGCATTCGGGCTTTCGCTCTCATCTTTGTAGCAAGATGGCCTCGTATTCGACCGTCCGGGCCCCCAGGTCATTGACCGTGGTGACGTCATCCAGCCGGATGTACAACTTATAATCCAGACTCATATTCTCATAGAAGCGGTCTAGGCGGTTTTCCGGGGAAAAACTGCCCGCTCGCATGCTCGTCAGCAAGGCGGTGGCGTACTTCTGGAAGGGCTCGTCCGGCTTCTGGAAACGGCCCTGGATTTCTCGGATAAGCTGCATGCGGTACCGCCGGGCAAATACTATTGCCGGAACGCCGTCTCGAATTCTTCCCAGGTGCCCCAGGTGCCTTCGTGATTGCGGTACCAGAGCAGGGTCTCCCCTCGCAAAAGTTCTGGCAACCCGAGTAACAACTGTTCGCCGGAGAAACCGTAGGCGCGGCGTAGTTCCTCTACCCGTTCTAAGAACGCCCAGGGGTCCCTGCCATCGAAGTGGGAGCCCCACCTGCGAATTTGATTCATGACCTTTGCTGGGTCTGGCGAGATGAGTTCGTTGGTTGGCCGCATCTCACGGCTTTCGGCCACCTCCCGGCTGGGTCCGGGCTCATTCTTGTGCGTCGCCATGGGCTCGTCCCCGGGATTGCCCTCCACGAATTTCCGAAGTTGTCGGCGTAGACTGTCTAGTGAGCCGGTCGGGTCGATATCCAAGCGGTCGAGTTCGGCGGTGATCGCGATTTTATCCAGTCGGTAAATCCAACTTGTCATGAGGAGTGTCAGTGGCAAACCAGTGTCTCACGGAGCAGGTCCCTATTCGGGCGCCATGTAACGGTACGCCTTGCCTCGCTAGCTCGGATTAACTCGCCGGTGTCAGGGTCGAAGTAGGCGTGAGACTCTGGTTTGTTTGTGCACTGATCTTAATTGTGGATGGTGTTGATGAGTATTTACAAACGAGTGAATCTTGTGTACATGTGAGTGATCTCGTGTGTGTGTGCGTGAGTGTGTGTTTCGCCGGGTATGTGGCGGGAGGCACGGAGGCCTGTACAAACGGGGCGAGGGTGAGTGTACCTGTGTATAAGTGTGTGTGCGTGTGTGTGTGCGTGATAGCGGTGCGTGCGGAGTAACTCGGTATCGCTACTTCCCGTGCGGACGATGGTTCTTACTAACTACGATGCTTACGGCTACAGATCTTATGGACTACGGGGGTTATGAACTAACGGTGCTTACTGATTACGGTACTTACTGGCTACGGAGCGGACTTACGGATTCTTACATCTACGTGATTATTTACATCGGTGGGCTAACAGAGCCCCGGTTCGGAAGGTGGTGTTCTGGAGCACCCAGGAAAATGCTGGAGCAGGTTGAAGTCGGGCCAGGTGTACCCGGTACAACGGTTGCACTCCGGGTGCATCCGGATGAGGCACGGGTGCGCCCGTGTCTCTGTGCGGAAGATCGGGTGCTCCCGATCTTGAGGATAGTCGTGATCGTAGGCCAGGTCGAGTCAGGAAGAAGATCGGGACAGGACTGGTGTCTCGGTCTAGGCTCGGCGCGCTTATATACCCACTCCGGAGTGAGCAACCGGGTGGGGACGCACGTGCTCGGATCATGTCACGTAGGTGCCGGGGCCGCGTGATAACGTCGTGACGCGGGCGTGTGTTCGGTATGCGCGTCGGCCGGGGGAGAGTTAGTGGCAAGGCAGGCGAATCGCCACAAAGTTAATAAAAAACATTTGCAATAGACGAAAAACAAAATGAATGTTAAACTAGTTCAAACGCTCAGTGAAAGTTGTTCGATAGCTTTAGAGAAACTGCCACATAATAAACATCCAGATTTTATAGGCTGTGCTGCTACTGCAAAATTTTGTCGAATGTGCAATAACGTTTTTGATTGTTTAAATTCAAGGAATACATTCGCTCATAATTTTAAAAAACTTTTAAGTTTAAATAACGCTTCAAAAATTTTTGATCTTTTTACAGAAGCCACTGATTATTTTTCTAATATGAAATTAAATCGATCTTTAATAAGAACAACAAAAATAAAAACTGAATTTATAATAAACATGAATAATTTAAAAAATATGTTCCACAAGTACATAGAGACTGGTTATTTGCAATACATACTCTCGTATAAATTATCGCAGGATCATTTAGAGATTCTCTTCTCGTGTATACGATCAATGGGAGGATATAACAACAATCCTAACTGCATGCAATTTTCATCAGCATACAAACGGTTACTTCACCACAACGAAGTTAAATTATCAGCGCAGGCGAATTGTATTGCGATTGACAATACAAGTATTTTGACAATATCGCCGGGAAAAAAATTATGTATGACACATGATGAGACTTTGGACTCTGTTCAAGACGTAGAGTTTGATGGAATTCCTTTCGCTGATGATATTCTTCTCACATATATAAATTGCAGTTTACATCACGCTTTTTTATACATTGCAGGCTTCGTTGAATTCAAAATTTAAAAAAAATTGAAATGCTGTACATGTTTTCAGCTCTTTAATGAGTGTGATAAAGAGACTCCCAATTTATAAAGAGAAAAAGTTTTAATTTCTTACGATATCCTAGAATTGATACCTACAAAATAGTTACCATTTGTGAAAAAATTTTTAATTTCTTTAAATCAGAAAATAAATTAAAAATGAAAAATATAATCCCTATTATAATTCAAAAAACTTTTAGAAATTTAAGATTAGATACATTATTTCTTAATTTTGACACACACACTAAAGAGCTTGAAATATTAGAAAACCATAAATTTGCTATAATAAAACTAATTATTACCTATTATTTTTAAATAAAATTAAGTTATGAAGGTAAAGTAATTACATTGATAGAACACAAAAATTTATTGAGACGTAATTTAACAAAAACTATCACTTTTAGTGGATAATAATTCAACACTTTTGATTTATTTTTTATTTTATATTATATATATGCACTCATTGCGTTATTTTTAATATATATATATATATATATTGTATATATATAAATATATACATATATATATGCACTCATTGCGTTATATATATATATATATATATTATGTTTTGTTATATATATCATATTAGTTTAATAAGCACTACATAACAAAATGTTAAAGTTTTTAATATTCCATATTTATTTTGTTCTTTTTTAATTTAATAAAATTAGTTTTTTATAATGGGAATATAGTAGCAGAATTGCTTTTATAAAATATATATATTAATAAAATTATTTTTGTTTTTATTTGTTAATTTTCTAAATATATGTATATTCTAGAGATCTAGAATAAACACACAATCTGGAGTAAGTATGGTACAGGATTTAACTTATTCTATCTCTTTCTCTTTCCTCATTTACTACTATAGCTATCTCACTTTTATGTTTCACATTTCTGCCACTTAGGAGATATAGGCGCTACAGATCTTCATTACACGATGAACCATTGTAAAGATGGGAAAAAAGGGGTTACTAGCAGTCCATACTTATATAGTCAAAGGTCTATATACAGTCTATATTATAAAAATTATTTAAATTCAATATCTGTATTTATAATAGAACAATTTATTTTTATTTATA
This sequence comes from Crematogaster levior, assembly GCA_901521435.1. Classification (NCBI taxonomy): domain Eukaryota; kingdom Metazoa; phylum Arthropoda; class Insecta; order Hymenoptera; family Formicidae; genus Crematogaster; species Crematogaster levior. Next base: position 47,731 of record CABEGB010001145.1, read on the forward strand.
TTACATACAGATAAAAAGAAGAAAAGTATATGACATAGAGATAAAAAGAAGAAAAGTATATGACATTAGATATATATAGTGTTATATACACATATTTGTCAAATTGAAACATATTTAGTTTCTATTTATTGCATGTTTGGTATATGCAAAGCCATGATATAATAAAGCTATGCACAAGATGAAATAGACATGTGCAAAGTGTCTAAGAGATATCAGATATGATAAAATATTTATTTCACAAATATATATGTATATATGTGTATGTATTATATATATGTCTACCAAAAGTGTGGAAATATATATATATATCTTATATATATATATAAATACTATACATTTATAAAATTGAAAAAAAGGTTTAACTAAAGAAGAATATACTTTTTTAAATTTCAGCCATATATGATAAATACAAAATTAATTATTTTATAAATTAATATAATACAATTACACATATTGAATATAGTTGTCTTTATTTTACACTTTACATAATGACACAAATAATGAATACAACAGTATATGTAGTTATGTATGCATATTATATTAGGAGTTTCGGAAAGTCTTTTCGTATTTTTCATAGATGTCGTTACTTGTACATATGGTCTGTGTTAAGAATAACTAATATGGCGTTTTGAAGGTTAAACATCTATCATTCATACTTAGTAAGCGAACAAACAAAAAAGTATAAACAACATTATTTTTCATCGCACTAAAAATGTCAAATTACGTGCCAACAAATCAGCATTTGCGGGAAGCGTTACTTTTGTACTTTAATCAAAAAAAAAGTGCAACTGAAACTCATCGTTTGCTCTCAGAAACTTATCCTGAACATTGTCCATCGATAAGAGTGTGTCAGCAATGGTTTGCACGATTTAAAAATGGAGATTTTGATATAAAAGACAAAGAACGCACTGGAAGGCCAAAAAAGTTTGAGGATGAAGAATTAGAAGCATTGCTGGACGAAGATTTATGTCAAACGCTTAAGGAATTGGCTGAATCATTAGATGTTGGTGTATCAACTATTTCTGAACGCTTAAATGCAATGGGAATGATCCAAAAGCAGGGAAATTGGGTGCCACATGAGCTGAAGCCGAGAGACGTTGAAAGGCGTTTTTTCACCTGCGAACAGCTGCTTCAGAGACATAAGAGGAAAGGGTTTTTGCATCGGATTATTACTGGAGATGAAAAGTGGATACACTACGACAACCCAAAGCTGAAAAAATATCGCGCTAAGCGCGGCGAATCTGTTCCATCAACATCGAAATCAACATCAAAACGGGATATTCATGGTTCTAAGGTACTGCTGTGTATTTGGTGGGATCAAGAAGGTGTGGTTTATTTTGAATTGTTGAAACCGGGTGAGACAATTACTGGTGATCGGTACCGACTACAATTAATGCGTTTGAGCCGAGCATTAAAAGATAAACGACCAGAATATGAGCGAAGACACGACAAGGTGATTTTTCAGCACGACAACGCTCGGCCACATGTTGCAAAAGTCGTGAAAAATTATTTGGAAACACTTCGATGGGATGTCTTACCCCACCCGCCGTATTCTCCTGACATAGCACCTTCCGATTTTTACTTGTTTCGATGTATGCAAACTGATTTGGCCGGCACACGCTTCACTTCTTTTGAAGGTATCAAAAATTGGCTCAATTTGTGGATCGCCTCGAAAGATAAGCAGTTCTTCCGAAATGGAATTCGCAAATTACCAGAAAGATGGGAGAAAGTCATAGCTTCCGATGGGCAATACTTTGAATAATGTAATTATTTTTTTTTTAAATTGAAATAAATGCTTTTTTTGAACAAAAAATACAAAAAGACTTTCCGAAACTCCTAATATATATTATATTTTATTCATTATTGTATATATATAAATATATATATATATATATATATATATATAAATATATATATACAAAATAAATACAAATACATATATACAAAATAAAAATAATTATATATTCAATATGTACGTATTTTGTATTTATATAGAGATAAATATAAAGAAAGTATATAACATTAAATGTTAAATTTATATTATATACACATTTCTCAAATTTAATTTATTTACACACATTTTTTATGTTTATTCGTCCTTTACATTTTGATCAGCCTTTCGACAAAATTTTGGTCGAGAAAAAAAGTCGTTTCTTTATAATCATTTGAAACGACACATGTATAAAGAATATGTGTATAAAATATAATTAGTGTGTACTATTATCACACAATAAATATTTCTCTGCGAGCGAACCAAAGAGACAGTAGCAGGAGCGAGCAAGACAGTAATAAGAGCGAGCGAGACAGTAATAGGAGAGAGCGAAAGGAGCATAGCAGCTGGCAGAGAAAACTCGAAAAATCTTTCCTTCCACGCTGTTATTCCCCTCTCACTCGCTCTCATTGCTGTCTCGCTCCTCTCATGCCGACTGTGTCGGTAACATCTTTTTTAGTTCTTTCAAGGCGGCGCTCAAAATCGCGCATGAGTTCGCCGATGACTCCAGCATCCCCTTAAGCCTGTAATTTAAGTAATTTGAAAATGATGAAGTAATCGATGATTAATCATCCTTATGGAAAATTAACAGTCAATTAGTTATCTATAGATTCATCCACGAATGATGGAAAAAGTGATAGAATCATTTCCACTAAAATTGCAGAAGAAACCATTTCTGATACTATCGATAAAGTTAGTGATGATGTATTTTTCAATAAGACATCATGGAAAAATTATCGAAATTATATGATTATATAATTTTCATCACTGATTAATTAATTAATGATTGCTTCTCTTATATATAGATAATAGTGCAGTAATAAATCAGCCATCGACGCCACCAAGTGGTAGGAATATCAGATGCTTTCAAACATCTAAAGCTAAACGCGCGTGTATATTTCCACGTTATATTGGGGACATTACAACGTCCCATATTTCGACACCTAGAAGAGCTAAAAGAACTATAGATATGGCCAACAGGACCATTTTAACACTTAGAAAAAAAATTAAAATTCTATAACAAGATCGAAGAAGATTAGTTACTCGCATACCGACGATGGAAGGACTGATTCGACATTTAAAGAAACAAAATCTGTCAGATTCAACTGCTGAAAAATTAATGGTAATTTCCAATTCATGATATTTTAGTAGAGCCAAAATGATTTTTCGTTAAAAATATCATCTTTTTTATTTTCTACTTTAATACTTTAAAATTTTCACGTTTAAATAAAATTTGTAGATTAATTAATCATTTTTTCTTATATTAAAGAAACTATTCAATATACAAATTTATTTGAAATTTGATGTATAATCTATTTATATAGTACTACTTGTATAATTAAGAGACACGGTAGTATCTCTTGGATGAAGTAAACGCACAGCAGAAAGGTGCGTGCCGAACGGCGAATATCTATTCACATCGTTTGCATGCGAGCCGAGTTGAGAGGAGTTGAAATTATTGGATCTGAATTATAATAACGTGATTGATTTGTTTGTTTTTCAATTGAAAAAATTACTTTGGCTCTCTCCCCCTTTCTAATGAGGATTTAAAAAATTTAAATCATTCCATTTTCAGTATGTTGAATGGTAGCAAAGTAAGTTTAGAATCTTCTAAAAAGTGACACAGTGATTTGAGAAAACTGTATAATTGTACATATATTGATCAATTTCAATAAAAATGATTATATATATATTTATATATAATTCATATGCCTTAATCATTGTCATTACATTTTTATTATTTGTCAACACTGGATCGTCATCATTTTTCATGTAAGAACGACTGTTTTTATATTTTTCTAAAAAAAGTAGTGATTTTCATATTCGTGAATCTAATATTGTACTGACACTAACTTATTAACACAAATTCATTATTCATTTTACTATTTAAACAGGATACATGAAAGTGATAAAAATGTAGGTAAAAAGGCATAAATATACAAAACCAGCGATCCCACTAAATATTTTGGTCATTATTGGTCAAAATGTTTAGCGAGAATTAATATATTTTTTTGTATATTGTATCTATTTTGTATGTTCTGTGATATAGGGTGAGCTCCCTGCGGTAATGAATCATATTTTTCGACGGAGAAAGAGTGCAAGGAAAGAGTATTCTGCAGAGCTGAGAGCATTTGCTCTTACTCTAAATTTTTATTCAGCTAAAGCTTACAGATATGTTCGTAAAACGTTTCACAACCTCTTCCCTGATCCTTCAACTATCCGAAAATGGTACTCAGTGATAGAAGGCCGACCAGGATTTACTAAGGAAGCATTGGATGCTTTAAAATGTAAAGTACAGAAATCTAAAACTGCAATTTTTTGTAATTTAGTAATGGACGAGATATCAATTCGCGAGCAAGTCATTTACGATGCCACTCGATATTATGGACACGTAGACATAGATATAAGTTCTAATGATGTAAACAAGCTTTAAAAAGCAAAGAGCGCATTAGTTTTAATGTTAGTTGCATTAAATGGGCATTGGAAAATTCCTATAGGCTATTTTCTCATTAACTCAACGAATGGAAAAAAAAGAGCCAGTTTAATTGAAAAATCTATGAAATTAGTTCATGAAACTGGAATCATATTGCACTCGTTAACTTTTGATGGCGCGCATGTAAATTTGGGCATGTGCACTTATTTGGGTGCAAATTTTCAATTAGGAAAAAATTTCAAGCCCTATTTTAGTGATCCTGCAACTAAGGAAAAAGTTTTCTGTTTTTTGGACCAATGTCACATGTTAAAATTAATCAGGAACACATTAGGCGATAAATTAGAACTCCGTTATAAAAGAAAAAGTATTTTTGGGGAGAATATTGTATCCCTACAACAGTTACAAGAACCTGAGAGCTTAAAATTTGGCACAAAACTAACAAAAAAGCATATTATGTTCCATAATTCACGAATGAACATAAAATTAGCTATCCAAACTCTTAGCCAAAGCGTGTAGCTTTAAAATATTGCCAGAAGTATGTTCCTGAGAAATTTAAATATCCGGAAGAAACTGCTTTATTTTGTACAATGTTTAATAATGCTTTCGATTTATTAAATGTAAGATCTAAGTTTTCGAAATTAAATGAGTGCAATATGGCTCTCTCAAACGAAAATTATGAGAAATTAAAAAATTATAGCAAAAGTATAATTGAGTATATTATATAATTGAAGAATGCTAAAAATATGTCTATTTTGGACGGTAATAGAAAAACTGGCTTTCTTGGCTTCATTGTTTGTTTGACAAATATGTTCGAACTTTTTAATGTTTTGAAAAAAAAAGGTCTTACGTATTTGTTGACTTTTAAACTAAATCAAGACCATCTTGAAACATTTTTTAGCGCGTTACGCAGTAGAAGAGGTTTTAATGATAATCCAGAGAATGCCAGAGAATTTGAAAATAGTTACAAAAAATTACTAGTTCGACATGAAATTGACGCGTCGGAAAAAGGGAATTGTGCAATTAATAATGTACAAATTTCAAGATTTGCAAAAGCGCGAAGGATTGAGTAGGAAAAAGGGGCCTGTTCTATCTCAGGTCCTCTGAAGGGGGAACGGGGCGCGGGGGTACTCTGCGGGTGCGAGAGTATGACATGACGCAGGGAGGGGGTACTCTGTGGGTGCCAGGTATGTCACGCGGGGAGGAGATACTCTGTGGGCGCGGGGCACGGCGCCACGCGGGAGAGAGAAGCGAGTGCAGGTGTACGTTTTGGTGTACCCCCCGCTGTGAACCCTCTGGAAGAATCATGATAGACATCTCATTTTCCAATTTTCTGGCATGTTTACACACGTTTTATGATTGTCCTCCTTAAGATCACACCTCGAGTCTCACGGGAGGTAACATTTTGCGTCACAGAAAAACGCTATAAGTGTCAAAATTAATGCTATAAATAAATAGCACCGCAGAAACAACCATCTCGGACACCTTCTTTTCTAAAGTGAATCGTAATAAAAAAGTCGTATTTTTTGGTACGCGAATGCCACCCACGTTTCAAATAATAGTTCATCAAGGCTAATGCTCGTCTAAAGAAATTAAATTGGTTTTTATGTCCCAAAACTATAATATGCGAAAAGTCTACGCAGTGGCGGATTTAACACGTTTTTGCGCGGAGCTTTCCGCCCGGGCCCCTGCAATTCCGGGCCCCCACGGGCCCCAAAAAATTTTTTTAGCACATTTAAGTTAGAGAGAAATTGTTTGACATGACTGTTCAAGTAGAAAAAACTTAAATATAATTGATTTGATTGTAATCCTATTGCATCATTCACAACGCGCCGAGACCTTAGAACATATATACTGGAAGGGGCATAGCTGACTTGCTGTGTCCCCAACATCTAACTATCCTTGTCTGTCCGAAATCGGTCAATGCGCTTGCGCGAATGAATAACCGCATACACACCATACAGTATTGTAAGGTTTCGGTTAGTATCTGGTGATAAAGCTAGTGACATGTGCTAGTAACACGTTAAGATTTGTCCACATTCGAATTGCGGTTCGTTGCGATATCGGGCCTAAGGGCTATGGTCGAGACATGCGAACGAGGCCGTAACTCGAAGAGACAGGGTCGAGAGAGGGAGTCGCCGAGTGAGTATGGCGGATTGAAGTTCGAGGGCGAAGGTATCTCTTATGCGTGCCGTACCAAATACGAATTTGTGAGTTGCTGAATAAAGCTTTAATAACTTGGTGAAAATACGTGCACCTCAGTCTTACGCCTTCCCAAGAATTCCTGACAAGATTCCCTAACCAGTTAAAACGATATAGAATATATCGTTCACAGCTTCAGAAGTGGGATTACTTCTACGGATCATCGCCGTGAGAGTCGTCGTTTTGAGGTCGTTTTCGACGCTACGATTTCGACGCTACCGTTTTTATACGAACCTCAGTGGGCATCGTCGCGGTAGGCTTTGATGATTCCGATCCCGCGAAATTGACTGTTCGGAAGTGCATTCGTTTAACGTGGGTTATATGGCTAACGCCCTGGTACGCACGACATCGAGGTTTGAGTGATCGTGCGGTTTCGAAAGCCGGTATTGCATCACCAACCCGCCATTTTGTAACGGGGAACGGCGTGGTGACGCCATTTTTTACGGTCGTGTTCGTGACGACACAACGTCTTTGTTTTGGTCGAGAAAGTTCGGACGAGTCGTTATAGCGGCGTAGTGCGGTAACGCTGTTTATCAGTAATTTCGGTTGTTCGGTCAAGATGAACAGACAACAGATTGAACAGATGTCGTTCAAAGAACTCAAAAGCGAAGCTGCTAAATACAGCCTTCGATCACCTAAAACTATAAAGGAGGGTATCGACATATTGTTGGCTCATTTTGGAATTACACCGGTCGATCCGCTTAACCTCGAAATAGTGGGCGCGCCAATATCTTCAGACATGTCTTTGCCTGATATATCTCCTGGTCCACAGGTGGCAAGCGCGGGTCTATCTTCAGGCGCAGAGAGGTCGTCAACTCAAGCAGATTCTGGAAATCATGCCATTCTTGCAGCTGTGGTCGATCAGATGAGACGGCAACAGGAAATGTTTCAACAGTTTATGACAATGTGTATCAATAACAATGGGTCGAGAAATCAAATGGGCCCTCCGCTCGATGCAGCTAATTTTGGACAAAATAATGCCGAGGGAGCTACAGCCCATCCACGAGGTCCGGTACTGGCTTCCATCTCTCCGGCTCAAGCCATTCAAGTGCTGTCAGCGCAGATTCCAGAGTTTCGAGGTGCTGAAGAAGAAGATGTCGAGCTGTGGATTCAAAAAATCGAAAAGGTTACCGGAATACATGGCGCGTCACAAGATGTCATGTTGCTTGCAGCTTCAAGCAAACTAAGCAAAGCAGCTCGCCGCTGGTTTGATTCGTCTTTCGGCTCCGTTAATGAATCATGGCATAATTTTAAAATGGAAATTACTGGCCGTTTTAAGAGAACCATTCCTCATCACATTCTTATGCAACGGATTGAAGCGAGAAGATGGATCCCTAGTAAAGAGTCATTTAGAGATTACGCTAATGACAAGCTAGCATTAATGCATTCACTTAAATTGACAGAAAGGGACGCAATATTGCACCTTATTGTGGGAATAAATAGTATCAGTCTTCGTAACCTCGCCACTTCTTTGAGGGTTGACACGATAAATCAGTTCCTGCAAGAAATGCATGATATTACAATAATGAGTGCCGACTCATTCAAAACACCTAATTTTTCTTCAAACAAAAACGAGAAATCCACCAAGGATATCAAGGACACCAAGGATACATCGACAAGGAAATCAGGCTCACCGAAACAACCCAGGAAGGACGTCTTCTGCATATACTGCAAGACGAAAGGCCACGTGCGCGCTGATTGTTTCAAGCTTAAAAGGAAGGAGCAATCATCTCAGCAGACGTCGACAGCGACGGCGGTCGCTCCAGTTTCAACCAACGAGGAGGAATCGGAGCTCTCCACGGCAGTAGCAAGTGTCAGTGAAGAATCTTCTCAAAATTTATATGTGAACGATGCCGTTTTACACATAGACCAAATTAACGGCAATGATAGCGAACTTGTTGCATTGTTGGACACCGGTAGTCCTATCTCGTTTATTAAACTTAAAGTATTCAATAAGGTTTTCAACAATAACACGATTATTGACAAGGGATCGGTTGATACCTTTAAATCTATTAACAACATACCTATTGCGACTCTTGGGTCGATTTGCACTACGCTCAGATTAGTTTCTCTTCCAAACGTTATCACAAAGGTTGAGTTCCGTATATTAAAAAACGATACTTGGCCGACTGATTTAATTCTTGGTCGCGATTTCCTTACTGGTAATGATATTACCGTCGTCTATAAGTTGCCCAGTGATGGTTCGAATTCTAAATTAAAATTATTTTCGGAAGTAGCATGCGCGAATTCCGCTGATTTGCAATCCGAATATGGTGATTTTTCTCTATCGGATATTGAGATCGATTTTGATGGTCAAACTAAAGATCGTTTGATTTCACTAATGAAAGAAGTCAATGACACTCCGGTTGAAGAATCCGATCATAACGAATATATGGTAAAAGTCACATTAAAAGATGAATCTACCTTTGCATACGCGCCTAGAAGGTTTGCATGGACTGAGCGTATGCAAATTCGACAGATTACAGACGACCTTTTGAAACGCGGCATAATTAAGTATAGCCATTCTCCATATTGCGCTCGAGTGGTTCCGGTGCGTAAAAGAAATGGCTCATTGCGTCTTTGCGTAGACTTGCGACCGCTAAACGATAGGGTTGTGAAACAGAAATACCCATTTCCTTTGATAGAAGACTGCTTGTCTAAGTTAAGTGATAAGTCAATATTTACACTACTCGATCTAAAAGATGGCTTTCATCAAATCCAGTTGCACCCGGATCACACTAAGTATTTCTCTTTTGCTACGCCCGATGGGCAGTTTGAATATACGAGACTGCCGTTTGGATTTTACGAGTCCCCGGCTGAGTTCCAAAAAAGATTGGTTCAAATATTACAACCGCTCATCCGTGAGGATGAAGTTATCGTATATATCGACGATATTCTTATACCGTCTAAAACGGTCGAAGAAAACTTAGCCATTCTTAAGCGGGTACTGTTAATATTGAAGCAATTCCGATTTGTACTAAACTATAAGAAGTGTCATTTCCTTAAGACAAGCATCGAGTATCTGGGGTATATAATTTCACCCGATGGGATTACACTGAGTAAGCGTCATGTAGAAGCTGTTGATAGTTTCCCGGTGCCAACTAAAATCATCGAGTTGCAAAGGTTCTTGGGGTTTACCAATTACTTTCGCAAATTTATTCCTCAATACGCCAGTAAAGCAAAGGCATTACATAATCTTTTGCGTAAAAATACTGAGTTTAATTTCACTGAAAGTTGTCACTATGCTTTTAATTCGCTAAAGAAGGAATTAGTGACATATCCAGTCTTGAGATTATATAACCCCCGATTAGAAACCGAGGTCCACACCGACGCAAGTTCAATCGCGTTGGCAGGAATATTACTTCAGAAACAGGATTCCGGTAGTTGGGCCCCGGTGGCGTATTATAGCCAAGCTACTAATAAGGCTGAAGCCAAGTACCATAGCTTCGAGCTAGAGATGCTTGCGGTGGTCAAATCCATCGAGAGGTTCCACATATATTTGTATGGTCTCTCTTTTACCGTGATAACTGACTGTAATGCATTAGTATACGCTTTAAACAAAGCACATCTCAATCCCCGGGTGGCAAGGTGGACTCTCCGCCTGCAAAATTACACTTTTAAAGTTTTTCATCGCGAAGGACGTCGAATGTTACATGTAGATGCCCTTAGCAGGATCTCAGCGTATGTGGATTCAATGCCCTTAGAGAAAGAACTCGAGTACAGGCAATTGTTAGATCGTAATTTAAAGGCTATTGCTCAGCATATGGAAACAGCCGAACATGAGAAGTATCAATTGATTGATGGTCTTGTCTTCAGGAAGTGTCACGACAAACCACGGTTTGTGGTGCCAGAGGTCATGATAACAAATATAATTCGTATATATCATGACGACATGGCTCATTGCGGCCTTGAAAAAACTTTGCAGGGTATTTGCGCTAATTATTGGTTCCCGTCCATGCGAAAGAAAATTCGCAATTATATCGAAGATTGTATTGTATGCCTTATGGCTAATGCTTCTGCCAATTTGAGAGAGGGCGAGATGCAAATTACGGACAGTCCTACGGCCCCTTTTCAAATACTTCATATGGATCATTTTGGTCCCCTTATAGAAACTACTGAAGGATTTAAACACATTTTGTTAGTAATTGATGCGTTCACTAGGTTTACTTGGCTTTGGGCCACTAAATCAACTAGTTCAAAAGAAACAATCAAATGTTTGTCCCGTTTATTCGACTTTTTTGGTTGTCCACAGACTATTGTGTCCGATCGGGGAACGACATTCACCTCCCTCGAATTTGCTGAGTTCATTAAGAACAAAAAGATAACGCAACGACAAGTGGCGGTGGCCGCCCCATGGGCAAACGGTATGGTTGAACGCGTCAACCGATTTTTGAAGTCTTCCTTGAGGAAAGTTGTCGAGGAACAAGGTTCTTGGGCTAGTCATCTAAGTGCAATTCAGTATACTATTAATAATACTTACCAATCCTCTGTAAAATCGTCCCCGTCCAAGCTTTTCTTGGGATACGAGCAACGAAACCATCTGGACGCCGATCTAGTTCAATTTCTCAATAAATTAGCTAAAACTGAATTAAATTTCAGTCAAGAGCGAGACGCAGCGCGCGATTTAGCGTTTGAAGCTACAGAGAAGGTTAAAAATTATAACAAGGTCTACTACGACAAAAGACATAAAACGCCGTCGAGATATAATCCAGGTGACTTCGTAATGATTCGGGACACGATGGTGAAACCAGGCGAGGATAAAAAGTTGAAACCGGTTTATAAAGGTCCTTACCTCGTAGCAAAGGTCTTAAATAACAACCGATTTGTTATTCAAGATGTGCCGGGTCACAACGTGTCTTCCAGACCCTACAATTCCATTTTATCGCCGGATCGATTAAAACTGTATCAAAAATCAGAGGCGTTATAACATTGTTCGAGTCTATATTACCCTTTGCGTTGTAGATTTAAGATTTTATTGTATTTCGATTCTAGATTTAAGAGATTTTCCTAGATGTAAGATGAGTAGTGAAAAGATGCGCCATTCTGTGATTCATAAGGCTGAGTAGAATATGTTTTGTTGCGCAATAATTTGATGGTACAAAAATACGTACTACAGGTTACTTGAGGCCTAATTTTGTTGTGGCTTTTCAGCGTCTTTAATATAATTCTTTTGTTAAGTTTTCCTTCCACTTTACTAAGAAGGCATTCAGAGTTTAAGTTCAATCATTTTTTATGCGTTTGTTATAGATTTAAGTAACATTTCTACCGATTTAACATTCGGGACGAATGGTCCTTCAGGCTGGCCGAGCTGTAAGGTTTCGGTTAGTATCTGGTGATAAAGCTAGTGACATGTGCTAGTAACACGTTAAGATTTGTCCACATTCGAATTGCGGTTCGTTGCGATATCGGGCCTAAGGGCTATGGTCGAGACATGCGAACGAGGCCGTAACTCGAAGAGACAGGGTCGAGAGAGGGAGTCGCCGAGTGAGTATGGCGGATTGAAGTTCGAGGGCGAAGGTATCTCTTATGCGTGCCGTACCAAATACGAATTTGTGAGTTGCTGAATAAAGCTTTAATAACTTGGTGAAAATACGTGCACCTCAGTCTTACGCCTTCCCAAGAATTCCTGACAAGATTCCATAACCAGTTAAAACGATATAGAATATATCGTTCACAGTATGGTGTGTATGCGGTTATTCATTCGCGCAAGCGCATTGACCGATTTCGGACAGACAAGAATAGTTAGATGTTGGGGACACTTTTGTTACGTATGTTAGATAGGCTATGCCCCTTTCAGTATAAATGTTCTAAGGCCGAGACACAGATCACTGTATTAGGTAAATCGAAATTGGCGACACTGTATTAGGTAAATCGTCATTTCCTTTTTCCAAATAATTTCAAGTAGAGACACGATAGATACGTACCTATATAGTGATATATTTGCATTCAAGTTACTGATATTCGAAAAAATTTTCACCTGTTAACGAATTTCTGACTTTTAATAAATGATACTTGATGAAAATTTTTTAGTTTAAGTAGGTAGGTAGGTAGATACTAGATAGACCTGCTTGGGCACAGTTCGTAACAAAATTAATTTTTATTTCGCAGGAATTTTTGTGTACCTATCTAAAAGTGATTTGTTTTTATTGAAAATGTCTACTTATCAGCACAAAAGTGGCAGTGCTAAAAGAAAAATTCACGATCAAAAGCTACTAGAATCTGCCGCACAGGATTCGAAGCAACAGAAATTGACATCATTTCTTCGTAGTTCAGCTACAACCTCATTACCAACAACTGAATCAGCTAATCTTGCTACCGCAAAAGTGCAAGTAAGTTCTACGAAAATTCAAGATCCAACAGAAAATAAAAGTGAAAATGAATTAGATACGTGCAATATGCCATCAGAAAAGGAGCCTACTTTAAACGAATCGATAGAAAATCAACATGATGAGGGTTCAAAGAATCAAAATGAATCATCTAATTCGATTCTTATAATCAATGATAGAGGGCATTACGATAACAGAACTTTGGATAATCATACTATAAAGCGTCTACTAATGGAAGGTCCTAACCAACCGCAGAATATAAAGTTCCCTTGTAACCAAAATGGACTGTGTTTTAGAGCTAGTATGTACCATGTAAACCAAACCAAACATTTTTCTGGAAACAGTCGCAGCTCTTGGTTAGGTTATTCTTAATTGAAGCATTATGCATATTGTCAAGTATGTTGGTTATTTGGAGATGATATAACTAAAAAAAGTTCTTGGTATACCGGTTACTCAGATTGGAAACACATATCTATCTCCAGCAAACAATACGCTCTATCTCAAATTCACATCAGAAATACAATTGCAGCATCGCGTTTTCTAATGCAGCAGAGTATTGAACATCAGTTATGCAAACAAATTTCTGAAGAAATGAAGAAATGGCGGGAAATTTTATCATCGCTTTTTGATACAGCGAAAACGTTAGCTGGTCTTGGAGTGGCCTTTCGTGGTCATCGTGAAAATCTGAATGACGATAATATCAACCCTGGTACTTACTTGACTATTATCAAATTACTCTCGAGGCATAACCCTACTCTGAAAGCGCACATCGAATCCCCTAATAAAGTAAAATACTTGAGCAAAACTATTCTGTATGAGATACTGGAAATTTTAGCTGACGAAACCAGAAATGTGATTTTACAAGAATGTAAGCAAGCGAAATTTTTTAGTTTAATAGCAGATTCAACCACCGACGTTGCACACTTGGACCAGATGGCGGTTCTCCTTCGATATGTTCTTATTCAGGCTGAAGAGCCAAAAGTTCAAATAAAGGAGTCATTCTTATGCTTTATTCATTTAGAGAAAGGAGATGCTGCATACATCTCTGAAATCCTAATTAAGTTATTGTTTGAACAGTACGGATTAGAAAAAGCTGGATTATGCGGACAAGGATATGACGGGGCGGCTGTTATGTCGGGTTCTCAAGGCGGAGTTCAAGCTAAAATAAAGCAGCATCTTGGAGATGACCAGTTTCTTCCTTATGTGCATTGCGCAGCTCATCAGCTTAATTTGGTTCTTGCCCATGCTGCTGAAGATAAAACCTCAGCTCCTATAAAAGTTTTTTTTGCAACCGTTCAAAAAATTTTCAATCATTTTTCGTCGTCTCATCGATTATGGGAACAAATTTTGAAAGTTTCTTCTTCTCGATCGTCTAATTTCGGAATTCTTCTTTTGACTGAGTTAAGAAATGAAGTTTTCCCTCCAAATGATAAATGTGATGAAGAGAATAAACGAAAACCATCAAAACCACGGATTCTTCATTTGAAAGGTTTAAGCACCACCAGGTGGTCTGCTCGGTTGAAAGCTGTCGAAGCTTTGATTCAAAACTTTGATGTAATTATGGAATGCTCAGAAATGGAAAGTACACGAGAAACAGCTTCAGGAAACGACATTTTGACAGCTAACTCTTTGATATCAAGCATGAACTGGACTTTCTTCCTCAATTTGTTATGGTGGCATGCGGTTTTATCCATTATAAATTCTGCAGAAATAGTCATACTGTTGCAAAAGAACGAAATAGATCTTTTTGTAGCACAAGACGCGATGGAAAATGCCGATACGAAGTTGAGAGACCTTAGAAAAACTGAACATGGTAAATTTATCGAGAAAGCCAAAGAAAAATGGGAGGAAATAGGACTTGAAAATCCTGATTTTCCCATAATCAGACAACGAATCGTTAAGAAAATGCCTGGAGAAAGCGCTTCGGATACGCAAAACAGTCCAAAAGATAAGCATCGTGTTGAATATTTTTATATTTTGGACGGTATGTCGAATGAATTACAGCAGCGTTGTAATGGACTGAAAGAAATCAATGAAATGTTTGGATTTCTTAAATGCGAGAAACTGAAAAACATTCGTAATATTTCAATTGATGACAATATCTGCGATCTTATCAAAAAATTCATTTTCAGCACCGACTTGAAACAAGAACTTATTAGTTTTTCAGATCATTTCTTTTCGTATCCTCAAATTTCACCCTCTGTGTACGATTACTTGACATTTATCATTCAAAATAATTTAGACGAAAGTTATGTTGAACTTTGTATGCTTTTTCGAATTTTTCTAACGTTACCAGCAAGCACGGCTAGTGCAGAGCGAGTGATGAGTTCCCTTAAATTAATTAAAAATTATCGCCGAGCGTCACTAAGCGATAGAAAACTGAACGATTTTGGTATTTTATGTATTGAAAGAAATGTAGCTGATAAGCTGGATTTTGATAAGTTGATTGAAGTGTTTGCCAGTAAGAAAGTCAGAAGAGGCGTAAAATTGTAATTTTTCAAAGCTACGTTTTTTTTCAAAAATTTTGTATGCGTATAATTAAGTATTTTGATCCGATTTGAAAATATAAAAGGTGAATGTATTTTTCATGAATTATTTTATAATATCCACCAGCTCTAATTTAAAAAAAAATCGATTCAATGCGTTTATACCCCCCCCTCCAAAAACTGCGACTTATTTACGGGCCCCTAACCTAAATTCCGCCCGGGCCTTTTTCCTTAGATCCGCCACTGAGTCTACGCAACCTTGACCGTTTATATGCTCCAAAAAGAATTGCAAATGAAAATCAAATATTTCAATGAGATCGGTGCCTCGAGCGCTGATACTTCCAAGCGGCTGCTTGGAAAACTAGAACGCTCCAAGACTGTACGATACCTGAAAAAAATTCAGTACGAAAACTGAATTTGAACCATTCACAAGTTTTCGTGAAGATTTCATCAAAGAATGGCTGAAGAACATTTAATTGATCTCCCTGATGTAAGTATAGTGATTTGTACGTGTGTGTGTGTGTGTGTGCGCGCGTGCGTGCGTAAGTGTGTGCTCTCGTATAGCATGGTATATTGAAAATTGTGTTTTATATCGAAATTGTATTTTTGATATACCATGTTATAGGAGAGTTAATTATAATTTATATTTTATATTTTTTAACCGTGTGTTGTGTGATTTTTTTGCAGTGGGTAGACGAAATACAAATTGTAGAGCTACCGCTTAGGCACGAAGTTCGAGTGAGGATCCCTCACTATCAAGTATGTATGAAACATGGTTGCACTTCTAATTAATTTTTTTCAGAAATTTTAATTTTTTTCTTTTTTCAGGATTACCTTCAAATGGATATGCGGATTCGAGGATTTGTAAATATTGCGGCAAGACAGTTCATCCGCTCATGTAGGCGGCATAAACGTCGTTTCTTGCAGTCATTGTGGTATGATTTACCTGAAGATAGAGAATTGGAACTGATATATTCTTCCTCATACGATATATTTGATTTGACGCGGTTGTTCGGTCTGCGACCATATGAAGAATATCAGCCGGAGGAAAGTTGGGTGTAAAAAAATACATATATTACATAATAATTTTTTAAATTTGATTGATAAACATTTATACATTTTTTTATTTTTATAAATAAAATTTAAAAAAAATTTTTTTAATTAAAACAACATGTAATATATTTATTACACACAGATATATACATATATGTATATACATAATTATTATTTCTAATAGCAAAAAACATGCAAGGAGTATTTAACACGGAGATATCTTCTTGAAACGGCTTCGTTGCAAACCACAAGTATTTTGTAAAATTTTACCAAGATAAAAATAAAAATAACATTAATAATATTACATTACATTATATTAATGTATAAAAGTAGCATTAAAAAAGTAAATCATAATAAAAATATTAAAAATAATATTTAATAAAATTTTTAATAATTTAAATGACCCGCTTAAGTATAAACAGATCTCGATTTTAATGGCGGATAGCAATTTCCGTTGTTCTATTGGTCACAGCTTTGAGTCGCAGATTTATGTATATCCCCCCCATATCCAGATAGTATACAGATCAGTGAATGGCACCATATTGAACAGCGAGCAGGGGGGTGGAGAATATACTGACGCATGACGCATTACAATCAATTGGGAGTCTCTACCCCTCTCTCTCGCACAGACGCTGGCTTCGGCAAGATCAAAGGCGACATGGACAATTCCCCTTCCATTAATGTATGTTCTAAGAACACGACAGAAACCAGAGAGAAGATAGAATAGAGCGCGGGAGCCATAAGTAATCATGTAAGTGGAAACATCAGGCGATTAGAAAGAGACAAAATCAAGTGACTTGGCTGTCATTGTCTATTCGTGCATGCGTAATGTAAAGTTTTTGATATTTTAGAGCGGACCCAGACTCAGACTCAGACTACCCAAAGAGATGAAGAGGACAGAGCCAGAGAGATATAATAAAGTCTTCTCTCTGGAAATATATATAAAATTGAACTGATAAATTTAATTAAAATTTAAAAAGTGTATAAGGTGTGCAATATGGCTCGAAGGTGCATAATATGTGGGAAAGAATGGAATCCATTCAATTTAGATCGCAGTTTTTATAAGTTAGTTTATTTCAGTATTGTTTTTATAAACTTTTTTGTGAAAAAAATGTTAAATAGGTTGTTTTCTAGCTAGGATACTAAATTACACTGTTACACTGTGTAAAATTCTTGTTGAAACGGTTGAATTAATTTTTTGAAAACACATTACTGCTTTTCAGGTTTATTATTAATTTTATCAATCTTTCAAGTAATTTACTATTATATAGTTTTGAATAAATATGTATTTCTTTTATAATACAATACGAAGAAAATACATTCAAAAGAAAAATATATAAATGCATTATTATCATAATAATAATAATAAAATAGAGGAATTATGATTTCTAATAATATAAATTTATCTATCTAATTAAAGTTAAGTTCTGAAATATAGTTATCTAAAATATTTGTAATAAATATTACTACAATGTTTGATATAAGTTTTAAACACTTGTATACTAAATTTTTTAATGTGTCGAGTGTGAAACACTGTATCATTGTTGGAACATTTCATGTTAGATACAGTGTTGCACTGTGTTGCCTGTTGCTGGAAAACATCCACAGATAGCAATTTATTGAAATATTTCCATAATAGTATAATTACATTTAAATTTTATTTTTATATTCGAATATAGATTTCCTTCAAATATTGATATGAAAAATAAATGGCTTCATGCCCTTGGACTGTCTTCTGCTGCAAAAACTGCAACAGTTTGCGATGAGCACTTTGAAGAAAAATCTTTTCATTACAGTGATGCATACAGAATAAGAAAGCATTTATTTGCAAATGCTGTACCTAAAAGTCACTTAAAAGAACAAAATATTTCCTTATAATAGTGACATGGTGCTAAAAGATGACGTACTACAAAATGATGGCACGCAAAACGACATAGTACAAAATGATATGATACAAAACGATAACATATTGCAAAACAAAAACGTGATGCAAAATGATTACATGACTCAAAATAATAATGTCATTGATGATGTCAATAATCGTTCTAACAAAAGGTATGATAATCAACATGGTAATTTCTGAACTTCAAAAAAATTGTGAATAATATTTTACATTATCTTACTATACGACGGCCGCACAAACATATTTTGTTTGACACGTTTCGCGTCAATATACCAAATATACAAAAAAAAAACCAAAACAGCCCGCCACAGCATGATATCGACTCATCGTTACCACGAGATAATCAATTTGATAAAGTTCTAGAAAACTCGGCAAAAGAATACAAAATAAAATAAAATTATAACGCAACCAACAAAAAAAAAGTAATATAATTAAGAAAAAATAATAATGGTCACTACAATATTATTCTGGAAACAACTCGTCCAAATCATTTTATGTATTGATAATATTCGGTGAGAGGCAGCACGCGGGCGCTGCGTGCCCGCATTCGCTCAGTGTATTGCGCCGGACAAATTAATTAATTTCAGGTAGTATCCATAGAGTCCCCATTTTTTAAAAATACGTGTTCTTTAGGAAATTAAACGAGGAATACGATGCTATTTTTTTAAATTTTGTATCTGTTGGGGGCGACTATGTAAATCAACTTCAAACATTTAATTTGTTTATAACAACAATAATTATAAACAAACATTAATCACAAGTAATTTTACAAGAAAACTCATTTTATTAGCTTTAAAATTAAAAAAAAAGAAGTTTCTACGATAAATAGAACCGAAGATATGACGATTTGAAGATCAGCGTAATCGACGTATTGTCAAAATTTTGAACCCCTATGTATTTTCAAAAAAAAAGAAAAAAGAAAAAAATCCCCATACACGTGTCCACTCATTTTATGTGTAGAACACGTAAAAAAATTTTCAAACAGATTAAAAATGGGTCGATCAATTATTGTCCGATTTGTAAAAGAGAATGTCCCATATATATAATATTATCTTATTAACTTAATATTGTTAGTTTTTATAAACACAATTTTTTAGGATTTTTTAGAACAAATGTCAATCTTGCTGTAAAAATACACTCAGTTGTGTTGTTCATTTCTACATTTTTTTCTTTTATGTTGATTTGTTTTTACAATTTTTTACAGGATTTACCTATACATGTACAACAGTTAATACAACGAATGAAAGAAGAAAAACCTACCATTTCTTTTCCTGAACATTTAAAAAGTTTTGCAAGAACTCTCCACTTTCACTCTCCATCTGCCTACAAATATGTCCGTGAAACATTTTTAAAATGTTTACCATGTATACATACTTTAAACAGTTGGATTTATTCAAAAAACTATAAGTCAGGTATTTCAACAGAAATGATTAAACATGTATCAAATATAGTGAAAGATCAATTAGATAGATTAAATAAAAAAGTAATATTTAATTTAACATTTGATGAAATGCATATAAAAAAGAGCGTGATTTGGAATAAAAATACTAAAGAATGGGTGGACACTGTTGATACGGGTGGCCAATTGTCAGAAAAAGATAAAAGTAACCGTTTTCTTCCAGCAACAAAAGCTTTAGTTTTTATATTAGTAAATATCAATGGATATTTCAAAGCACCAGTTGCATATTATCTTGTAAATTCTCTAAATGGTCATGAAAAATCAATACTTTTAAAAGATCTATTAATAAACCTCGATAGAGATGGTATAGATGTAGTCAGTACTACCCTGGTAGCACCGTTTATGCAAGATTGACGCAAGTCTTACGCAAGATTTTTAACATTGATTGTATTGCGTAAGACTTGCGTTAACCTGTGTCCGCAGACTTGGGACAGACTTACGTCAGAAACTTGCGTCAGATGTCTTGCGTAAGTCTTGCACAAATCTTGCGTAAGATATCTTACGATTAAAAAAAAATATTTTCGCAAGATTTCTTACGGCAGACTTGCGACAGACTTACGTCAGAAACTTGCGTCAGATGTCTTGCGTAAGTCTTGCACAAATCTTGCGTAAGATATCTTACGATAAAAAATGGAGGACACAATCACTATTAAAATCGATTGAATTTTAATCGATTATTGAATTAACTTCAATTGACGTTAATCGAATTTTTCCAGTGGGGTTGTCACTAAAAATTATATAAATTAATAGAATTATTTAATTAATGATTTTTAATAATCTTATTTATAATAATATTGATACCAGTAATAGTTGTATCGTGTGTTCCGTAGAAGGCGGAACAGTGGGAGAAGGAGTGACGGGGAAAAGTAGGGCCTGGGTACGTTCCTGTCTGGAGCGGGGCGACAGGTTCAGGCGATACGGCGTTGATGTCGTTTTCCCCCCCGTGTATTTTTTCTATTCGCCGTGTTTATTCCCGGAGCTTACAAAGGTCTTTAGCATGATGTAAGAAGAAAGGTGAACCATTGCGCATAATGGCGGAACTCTGAGATCTTGCCCAATCAGAGCTTGAGCATTTTTGCAGCGCGCGCTATTTAAAAGCCATATTTTTACAGCCATATTGAATTTCGCAAAACTGCTCAAAGCGTAATTGGCTGACTGTCCCCCACTACTTTTAGGCCGGTATTCATAGTCGGAGCTTATAATTAAGACCGTCTTAAGTTCATCTTCAGATACTCCGTGACCAATCAACTGATTCGTACAGCATCTAAAGATAAACTTAAGACGATTTTAAATATAAGACCCGACTATGAATACCGGCCTTAGTCTACGGCGCATCCACTGGAATGGTTCACCTTTCTTCTTACACCATGGTCTTTAGTGTCGCACTTGGAAAACGAGTAATCAATTCTTAATGTAATGAGAATCTTCGAGAGAGTATTAGAAACAGAATAGCGAGAAAAACAAGTTTAATCTTACTCTAATGTAAAAGTTTTTTTGGAAATCCAGTTCAGTTTTATTCACTGATATATATGATATGGATAGGGCACGCTGTACTTTAGATATAGCTTAGACTTGTGAGCAATAGAAGCTGGTAGATTTTGGTCCGAGATGGCGACGAGATAGCCGAAGTAGCCCGAATGCGCCTCGTATCTACCGAGTAGTAAGGAATTACCGCGATGGCACTTCTTTTCGTGGCACTTCGGTTGACTTCGGTGTCATTCGTTAGTCTTCGATAGAGCCGCCATCTTACGTAGACCAAATTCCACCAGCTTCAATTACTCACAAAAATTTCCCGCTATGCCCTATCCATATCATATATATCAGTGGTTTTATTATGAAGTTTTGTATATAACCTTTCTTTTTTGTTGTTGGTGGTTATTTGTGATTTTACTTGGTTAAGTTTTGTTCATTATAAATCTTTAATCTAGTATTGTAAAAAGTTATAATTACCTTTGTAATTAATATTAATACTAATTTTTTTAATTTGTTGTTTTGTAAAATGAATATAGGAGCTATAGTATTATTTAGTACATTTGGGAAGCGGTATTGTATTTCATTTATGGTTGAATATTCATATTAGCTGTCAAGTTGAAGCGATAAATCTACGTTTTTCTTTATATGATGATCAAGTTCAGTATATGAATTTCCATCTACAATTTAATACTTCTTACAATTGCAGGTAAACATATTTTTCATGATGTAAGAATTTCTTCTTTTTTTTATACTATATTTTTTTCATTGTGTAATTTTTTTCATTATGACATTTTTTAGATTGACAACATCTTAATATATATTTAATTAAAATACACAATAAAAAATTCTTTGTTTTTTGTGCTTTTCTTTATCTTTTGACTTCTTTTATAACAATCATATTCATAAAATATCTGAGTAGCAAATTATGTTTATCTGTATTTTTATTTTGTTGCAGCTTCATTTACTTTGATTAGTGTCGCACTTGGAAAACAAGTGATTAATTTTCAATGTAATTGTGTAAAATAACATATCAAGTTATAGTTATATTTCATTTTGTCTCACTAAATTTAGAGGTAAGCAATTTATTATTTTAAAGTTTTGTTAATGTATATTTTTTTTAAAGTCAAAAGACATTTCATTTATTCATTTTAAAATATATATGGGAAATATTTAGATTTTACAATGCATGTACAGGAAAAAACATTTTTTTTATAGTTTATAAATTCATTTAAAAAAAGAAAAAAAATAATTTAATATTAAAAAATACAACTAAATGTATAATATAACTTTGATCTTTGGCATATAGCTTTTAAAAAAAACACATGTATGTGTGTATATATCATATATACATCCATGTTGTAAAAATAAAAAGTATGTTGCTCTGTATGATCAAGGTTTGATTATTATATAATAATCAAACCTTGATCATATATAATATATACAATATATTGACGATTAATTTAATGTATTACAAAAATACAGTAAACTGAGTGAAATATTATTTTCAGTGTGTACATGCATATTTTAAAAACAAAGATTATTTTTAATAAAACATGAGGTCAGTACTAAGAAAAGAAACTTCACAACTGTGTAGTAAGAGAAAAACCATAAGACTGAAGAAAGAGTCGTTATGGAATTTAAAAAGCAAGGAAAGACGATTGGCTTATTTTAAAAAATACCCGATGGCCGTTCAATCTCAGGACTCAAAACAAAATTATAATTTATCTAGTAATCAGAATGATAAAGTAAAGGTTGCTATGAACCATAATATTAATATTTCAGAAGTTAATAATTTATCTTTACACAACAAACAATTAAACTGTTCACACGATGACTCATGCATCGAAAGTTTTCAAAACGATGTTAATTTAGGAAATAGTGACAAGAAATCTGACAAGCTAATAAGAGATAAAAGTCTGACGTATAACTTTATTGATTCATTACGTGATTGTTTCTTAAATGCTGATATCAATCACTTACAAGGAAACAAAATTCTAAAAGTCTTACGGACTCACGATTGTTTTAAATACTTGCCTAAAGACAGTCGAACAATTTTACAAACAAAGAGAGATAAAATAGAAACTATTGTAATGGAAGATGGTTTCTATTATCACATTGGTTTTATCAATACCTTACAGATACATTTAAATCTATTTGAAACAGTTCCTTCGCTATTGAAAATTGAACTGAGTACCGATGGTTTAACTTTGAGTCGAAATAACCCTCATCAATTTTGGCCAATACAATGTTTAGTAAAAAATATAGATGGCTTTAAGCCACTGATAATTGGATTATATCAAGGTCCCGTTAAACCATCGGATGCCACGATATTGTTTAATTTATTTCTTAATGAAGTTGATTTGGCACACCAAAAAGGAGGATTACTCGTCAACAACGTTAGAGTACCCTTTGTTTTTACTAGTTTTATCGCAGACGCTCCTGCAAGAGCTTTGGTTTTAAATCATTACGGTCATAATGCAACTCACCCTTGTTCTAAATGCAATATCGAAGGTGAACGATATGAAAACAGAGTTATGACGTATATGGGTATTGATAACGCACCAAAGACAGATAATGATTATTTAAATGAAGCTTACGACGGTCATCATAAAGGTAAAACAATTCTTGGTAGATTAGGAATAAGCCCAGTAACTCAAGTACCTTTCGAAATTATGCACTTAGTATATATTGGAGTGACTGGGAAGCTTCTTGAGGCTTGGTTTACAGGAAAGTATGGCTATCACGCGAAATTGGATTCTCATTCTATTAAAGAGCTATCAAATAGATACATGAATTTGTTAGCGTTCTGTCCGAAAGAATTTGCCCGTCGACCCAAGCCTTTATTAAAATACAGCAAATTTAAAGCTACAGAGTTAAGGCATTTTTTGTTATATGCCGGTCCTACCGTACTACGTGGTATTTTGTCCAATGATCTTTACTATCATTTTTTAAATCTTCATACTGCTATGCGTATTTTAACTGCTAAAAATTTAACAGAAGATGGTTTACAGCTAGCTAAAAAATGTTTGCAATTATTTGTACACTTCGCACCAATTTTGTACTGCCCTTATTTTGTTTCTTACAATGTACATGCACTTTTGCATATAGTAGATGACGCTAGAACTTTTGGTCCTTTAGAAGAGTGCTCTGCGTTTGTATACGAGAATCGTCTACCTTATTTCCGAAATAGCATAAGAAATCATCCGAAACCATTACATCAATATATAAAACGACTTCAAGAGAAAAAATTTATACAATTCAAATTGGAAAATAATTCAAAACCAAGAGTTAGTTGTAGACATGTGACTAAAGTTCCACGTCGATTGGAAGGAGTAGAGCAATACAAACAATTCAACTCTAAATTAATCAATTTTTCCTTGAATAAAGCTGATTGTTACGGCGTGTTAGAAAATAAAGTTATTTGTAAAATCGAAAATATTTTATTAGTTGGAGGCAGAATAAGATTTTTAATTCGTAAATTTCGAAAAATAACATCACTTTTTACATCACCAATCGTATCTTCAAATATTGGAATGTTTAAATGCAAAAAACTAAGTAGAAAGTTGATAATTGTACCAATCAGTAAAGTTAGAGGAAAATGTTATTTAATGCCTCTATGGAATGAACAATTTGTTTATGGAAAATCAAACATGCAAGAAGAAAAATATGTCGTTTCAATTTTATTACATCATTTAAATTAGATTAACAAGATGTACGTACTTTTTACATAGGTATACTATATTATGGTACGTATTTATTATATAAGTCATTTGTACTTTCTAGTATACATTACAAGTATCCAACATTCCTCCGTATAACATACATAAAATGAGTCTCGAATACAGGTACAATCCTTTTCTTCTAATATCATGGTTTCTTTGTTTTTTAAAAACTTATCGTAATAACTAGATTTTTATGTACAATTGTTACAAATATTGTAGGTCTACGAATATCATTAATATATAACAATTGAACTTGCAATCATCAATATAACACAAACGTTTTGTAACTTCTGCAACCAAATTATTCTATTATTACAATACGTTTTAACTGCTATATAATCACTTTATTACATACGATAACACAGGTTATTATAATACTACATACACTTTGCAGTATGCGCACTATATATTAGTGTGTAATAGCCTGTTTCTGATTTCTTATTCTTCTTTACACAGCTTAAAACATTCCTCTAAAGCTTATAATCCACAATAGACTCTAGCACTTAAGTCTCTGATCAGTGATTGGTGCTGCTCTTTTATTATAAAAGTGGCGGTGCTCTGATCCCTCTGAAAAAGATCTTTTTTACGAGATTTTCTAGAGTTCGAACTCTAGAAAATCTCGTAAAGATGGCGTCGCCCACTAAGCCATCTCCCTTTTAGTATAGTATATAGGATTAGGCACTTTGTAACGATCGTGCTTTATATGCAAAACTTTAGTTTTTGTATAATTTTCTAGCTTGTTAAAATTATTTTTAATCATGATTAAATTTTATATAAATATTATTGATCATTTTTATTCATTTCTTACGTTAATACGTTACTTTCAATATTGTATTACTTAGGTCCTGGTAATTTAAACTCATGACATGTTTTACCTACCAAATTGAAAAACGATACTTCTGTAATTATACTAAATATTTATAATAAAAAAAAAACACTCCAGATCTTTAGAAGAAACAGTGTTTTTGTACAGATGTCCTTGATCTTTTTACGTTTTTTCTAAAAATTTTTGTCAGTACCATATATGTACAATAAAACCTTCACTCATATCTGTCCACTCATTTTTGAAAAGCGCATTACATCTATGTAATTTTAGTTTATGGTAAGTTATATCAAATGTTAAATAGTCGGGCCATAAAGTAAAATTACATAGATGCAATGCGTTTTTTTAAAGTAAGTGGACAGATATAAGTGGAGGTTGTTGTATATACACTATACAATATCAATTTTTTAAATATTTAATACTCATTAATTTTTTATATTATTTTAAATGTTCACAGAAAATAAATTTTAATTATGCCAAAGATCAATATCAAACAGTTAAAATTAAAAGAAACAAGAACCAGAAAAACAATTAAAAAGCCTAAAAAATATGAAAGTACTTCATCTGAAGCTGAACAAAATAAAGTCAATAAAAAAAAGGAGGCTTTATTGAACAGTATGAAACAATATCTTGGAGAACATGAGATTTTGAAAAACATACAATTAAATAGGAACAGTACCACAAACTTAAACGTAGAATCGATAGATGTCACAGAATTAGTAGATAATACCAGTTTAGAAGTAAGTAAGGATATTATGGAAGATCAATTAACAATAAATAATGTTACAATATCTGATGGACAACTTGACAATAATGGTGATGATGATATTGATAATGACGATGTCGATGATGATGAGGATGATGATGATGATGACGATGACGACGACCACGAAGATGTCGATGATAATGAGGATGATGATGATGATGACGATGACGACGACCACGAAGATGTCGATGATGATAATGTTGATGATGATGAGAATGTTTATGAAGATTTTAAAATTGGAGATGATAAAAGTATGTCTCAGATAAGTAAGTCTCAGATCGAGAAAATAAATGAAAAAAAAGAAACAAATGCTGGTTTGAAACAAAATCAGTATCTTAACGTTTTATCTCGCTGTCATCTAAAGTCAACAAAAGGTAAAGTCAACAATAGTAAAGTTCTATATATATAGAATTTTTATTATGCGACGAGTGAGTAAAGCAGGTGTTATTCACGAGTGTAAGTTGTTATCCAAGCGTAGTGAGGGTGACAATCACATGAGTGGAAAAATACTTTACTCACGAGTTATATATACTATTTTTTGCTACGAGGTGAGAAAAGTCCTATCGCACCTAAGAAAGGTACAAGCGCACGCACATACAACATCTATACCACTTTTCCTCTAGTAAACTCAAAAATATTTATTTTTAAATTTCATTGCTTTTTTTTGGGTTTTACTCTTTAATTTTTCATTAAATATGTAGCAAGCTTTACAAAAAAATCCGAAGTAAAAGCGATTAAAAGAACAAGATTTACGTTACTCACTAAGAGGCGTAACTAAAAAACGTTCTTTAGTCATTGGTGGATAAATGACGCGCTTCAACCACTGTTTTTAGAAAATAAAATACCCACTTTACTCACTGAGTGGCAAAAACATTATTTATTAATTGCTATATAAATTTCTGATAAAATCGAATTTTTCTTAGAATCTAGCTCGAATTCCGAATCATTAAATAATGTTTCTTTGAATAAAAGTAATCAATCCACTCTTGCTTCAAGACCAATTTTACAATATAAATTATCTGAAGAAAACATATACTCCTTTAGTGAACAAAAACTTCTAAAGTTCTTAAATGAACAGGAAGATAGAATTATTTTAGGCGTGAAACAATACATAGATGACAAATTTAATGATTTGAAGGAATTTTTTCTGTAAGTATCTATCTAATAAACTCCGTTATTTTTACAATAAAAAAACACTCATACACAAATAGAAAAAATTCCTAAAACTTACAACTACAATAATATATCAAGTGGTGCGGGAGCGCCACGCAGGCGAGTTTGAAAAGACGATGGCGTGGCGCCAGCGACATATTTACTTCTATTTTTGATTCCGAATTTTTTAATTAACTAAAATAATAGATTTTTGCCGATTTCTGTAATATTTTAACTTACTCCTATACTTCTTATACTTAGTTATTATAAGTAATTATCCAACATCATCGAGAAAGTCGTTTAAAACGTATTAAAAACGAATGTTAAGAATAGATGTATCAGATCAGCAGTATATATTTTATGTATTTAGTATATATTATATATATTATATGTGTTTAGGGGGGGGGGGGCTAAGAGAAATATGTACAACAATAACAATAAATAAATATTACTTTTTCAACAATAAAAACACAGACGAGTAGATGACGATGCGTGATGAAAAATACATAATTTTAGAAAAAGGTGTTAAATACAGAATAAATCAAGTTTATCTTGTAAACTCTTGAATAAGACATTTTACATATCAAAGTTAAGAGATGTTTATTATAAACTATTGCATTTTGCAGCAATCAAAATACCGACTTGCAACGAAACATGGAAAAACCTGAATTCTTACTTTTTAAGAATGACCTTGAATTCCACGATTTCGAGGAAGATAAAAGTAAACAAGATACAATGGTAATAAAAATGCAATTGAATAATTTACTTTTAAAAAAATTGTTAAATTAATTCTCTTAAATATTTTGTTTCAGCTTCAATTTTTTAAAATCAATTGCAAAGGTGAGAACGTCAATGAATTGTGCCGTCAAATAATAAAAGATTGTTTTGAAGTCCATTATATAAACAAATTCAACTGGAACAAAAAAAATGAGAATCAAATCATGTTATCTAACACTAATTTTTGTAAAACTACATGGCGTAAGTAATATTTTTAAGATACATTCTGAAGTTGACTGTAATAACCATAAAATATTTATACTTTCAGTTACTGTACGATTTCATTATCCTGAAATTTTAATCAAGGAATTCAGCAACACTATGATAGAAGCTTTGAGGGTGTCAAAACAAAGATCTCGTGACAAAGCAAATAAAGATAAAAGAATTAGAGGAGCCACTTTTGAAACAAATTTTGAAGCTTTTCTAAATCAAAATAAAACATGAAACAAATATTTAATCATGAAATATTTTTTATAACATTCAATTTTTCTAAAAGTTCCTAAATTTTCTTAAATTATTATTATTTTTTTTTTAAATATAATATGACTTTATTCGACAATGAACACACTCTACAATGTAGACACTCACAGTAACAAGTAATTGTCATTATAAATAACACAATAAAAATTTTTATTTGAAATAAATTTAAATTATATAAAAATCTTGTTTCTTTTGCAATGACATTATTCTCATTAATATTTTACACAAGATTTGTGCAAGACTTGCGCAAGACATCTGACGCAAGTGTCTGGCGTAAGTCTGTCGCAAGCCTGCCGTAAGAAATCTTGCGAAAATATTTTATTTCTATCGTAAGATATCTTACGCAAGATTTATGCAAGACTTGCGCAAGACATCTGACGCAAGTTTCTGGCGTAAGTCTGTCGCAAGTCTGCGGACACAGGTTAACGCAAGTCTTACGGGCGGATCTTACGCAAGACTGTGCTACCAGGGTACTTTTGATGATGATAGTGCTCATAAAACTGCTTGTGATTTACTAGGAGCAAATTTTGATGTTGATGATAATGAGAAATTTAAACCAAATATAGACCATCTGTCCACAGAAAAACCTATACATATATTTTTCGATCCATGTCGCATATTAAAATTATTAAGAAATTATATAAGATCAAAGAATAAACGTTTAATATATGATAAAAAAGAAATAATAGATTGGAAATATATAGAAAAATTGCATGAAAAGCAAATTAATGAAGGCTTGCACTGCGCTGGTAAAATTAGGAAATATCATGTTAATTTTGAAAATGAAAAAATGAGTCTTTCTTGCAGCTCAGGTTTTAAGTAATAGTGTTGCAAATGCGTTACATTTTCTAGAATTTAATTTGCAAGATCCAGACTTTAAAAATGCTTCTAGTACAGCTAAATTTTAAAATTGATAATGACATGTTTGATATGTTAAATACAAGAAATAAATTTTGTAAAATTCCATCACGAAAAGGTATAACAATAGAAGATTTAACAGAAATGAAACAAAAAATTGATGAATATATTGATTACATAAATAAATTAGAAGTTGAGGTACGAGTTCGTAAAAAAAAGAAAAGTAACACTGATGAATTAAATAAAAATAAAATAACAAAAAATAATAACGAATTTGAAACAGTTACTGTACGTGAAAAAGTGACACAAAATAAATACGTTAAAGTGGGGTTTCTTGGCTTTATTGTTTCTTTAAAAAGTCTGTATAATCTATGTAATCAATTATTTTCAGAAAAAATATGTTGTGTGACTATGTATTGTCTTAAAAAATTTCACAAGATCATATTGAAATGTTATATACGTTAATTAGAGGTATGAACGGATATTGCAATAATCTTACTTTTGTACAATTTACATCGGCTTATAAAAAGTTATTATCAAATAATATGAATGTTTTAGTATCTGTCTCTGCTAATTGTAAGCCTGAGGATAAAACATTGCTTATCAGTGCAAAAACTAATGTAGATACTCTAGATAAATGTAATGAGATTGATGAAAATATTAACATTGAAAATATAGACAATACAAAAATAAAAAAGAGAAAAAGACCTTAAAAAAAAAACAGTGCTTTTTCTAATACAATTAATGTATCTAATTTTTTGCAAAAAGACTATACTTTTTTTGACTATACGAAACAAGAAGGTTGATGTACCTCAGAATATATTGATGAAGTTGTCAAATATATAGCTGGATTTGTAGTTTTTGCTTTACAGAAAAAAATTCATTGTCATCAATGTCTTTCTATGCTACAAGAAAAAGATAATGTTTCAACAAATTCAAAATTGATTGAGTTAAAAAATCGTGGAGGCTTATTTTTTCCATCTGATGATGTTAATCATATATGTTTAACTGCTGAAAAGGTTTTTCGACAAAATAAACATTTAATGTTTTCATCAACCTTTTTGCACTTAGTTCTTCAAGAAACCTTAAAAAAGTTGCCAAATACAATTTTAGATAAAGATGAACAATCATTTGAACAAGATCTTTTCCATAACCACAGACATCAATTAATTTTGCTCATTTTAAGTAAATATTTTGATATACGAATGCATCATGAAGGTTCTTCCTTAGAAGAAACTATTGACCGAATAAGAATACGAAATAATAAAATGACAATATTTAGCGGACAATAAATATATTTTGTTAAAGTTTGATAAGATATATTTTATCAAAAATTTTACGTTTTTAATTTTAAATATAATTTTAAATATATGTTTTTTATTCTAATATATATATAATATATATATAATACATATGTTTATAATTTTGTTATAATATATATACTTTTAGCGGAAATATAGTGGTATGTGTGTGTGTGTGTACGCGCGCGCGCGTGTGCGTGCGCGTGTGTGTGTGTGTGTAGTTTATAATATAAGTAAAGTTTATATTAGGTCGTTCGATATGAAACGGGGCAAACTTCATATCTTTGATTTCAATCGCGTATAACTTCACTTTGTATTATCGTATCGAAACAAAGTAGGTATTGTTTTAAAGGTACATTTTTCTTCTTTCAAAATCAATTTTAAAATTTTAAAAATATTGAATAGTTTTTTGTCAACAAACGATCAAACGGGGCCATGGAAATCAGTGAAATTCGTGTTCTAATGAAATATGAGTTCCATCGTGGAGCCACAACACGGCAGGCAGTTGAAAATATCAACAGTGTGTTCCCTACTCAAGTCGCTACGAAAACGACAGTAGCTCGTTGGTTCAAAAGATTTCGCTCTGGGGATTTTGACCTGTCCAATGAGCCGCGTGGGCGACCTAAAACTCAAGTGGATAATGATGTCCTGAAAGCCACCGTGGAAGCGGATCCCAGCCAAAGTGCTCTTGAATTGGCGTCAACTTTCGGTGTTGCAAAATCAACAATCTTGATTCACTTGAAGCAAATCAACAAGGTGAAAAAGCTGGATAGGTGGGTGCCGCACGAATTGAACGATGCGCATAAACAACAGCGACTTGATGCGTGCCTTTTTCTTTTGTCTCGCAACAAAACTGAACCATTTCTCCATCGAATCGTTACTTGCGATGAAAAATGGATCATGTACGACAATCGCAAGCGTCCATCGCAGTGGTTGGACCCAGGTGAGCCACCAAAACACTGTCCCAAAAGAAAAGTCCACCAGAAGAAGCTGATGGTGACAGTTTGGTGGTCTAGCTCTGGTGTCATACATCACAGCTTTATGGAACCCGGTACATCGATCACGGCGGATGTCTACTGTAGCCAACTAGACGATATGATGGAAAAACTTGCAATTAAACAGCCGAAATTGGTCAATAGATTGACTCCAATCCTATTGCACGACAACGCTCGACCCCATTCGGCACAAAAGACCGTGGCAAAGCTACAGCAGTTGGAGTTGGAGACTCTCCGCCACCCACCATATTCGCCAGACCTTGCACCCACCGACTACCACTTTTTCCAAAGTTTGGACAACTTCTTGTCAGGGAAAAAATTTAATTCCGCAGGGGCTGTGAAAACGGCCTTTCAAGAATTCATTGACTCCCGTGAACCAGGCTTCTACAGTAAAGGGATAAATGAGCTATCGTTGAAATGGCAAAAGTGTGTTGACAACATGGGGGCATACTTTGATTGAAAATAAAAAGTTTTTATTTTAAAAAAATCGAGTTACATTTTACTATAATTTTGCCCCGTTTCATATCAAACGACCTAATATAATAATAAACGAGTTAATTAATTTATTAAATATAAACCATTTTACATTCTTTTTGACCACAAATTACATAATAGTAATAAATATATCTAAAATCGCCAAACGGTCCGAGCTGGATCTTAATAGCCAATTAATGCGTGTTGACTTGATTTGTCGGACTCTAAACGCAGTAATTTATCAACTTAAAATCAACATCGATTTCACATATTGGTGCTAATAAAATGTCTACATGACATCTAGATGATATATCAATGCAATATTTTACATATGTCCACTACGTATATAAACTTATAAATATCAATATATATCTATATTAATATTCACTGGATATCAATATTAACGGATATCTATATTAATATTCACTAGATACTGATGAGATAGATATCTAATGGTTATTGGTATACAATCATTAGCTTAGGATAAAGATTGTTACGCAGAATTCTTTTAACAATGAGAATATTATCTTTGTGGAATCTATCATTGGAAAGAAGGATGGCCCTGTCAACAAGGTTAATGATAGTGTTTTTCTTATATTTTAACGGATGATTAGATACAATCAATTCTAAAAAAAGACACAGAAAATTTGACTGCTGTTTATGACGGACTATTAAATATTCTATAAAAAAAATTTTCCGACATATACAGTACTGGACAAAATAAAGTACGCACCTCAAAAATTTTTGTATTTGTGTGAATAACTCGCTAGTCTTAACAGATAGAATAATGATGTATTCAGACAAAAAGAAGGTTTCTTTGTCTACTTTTAAATTCTGATTGGAAAACTTCCAAAAACTTTCAAAATCTTTTAATAATCAAGTTTGTTACATTTATTATCATATTTATCTAGGACAAAATAAAGTACGCACATGAGTATTTATTTATTTTTATTAATACGACATATAACCCATCTGTGTATATAAACAAATGAATAGTGTTATTATTCTGTTAGATATTGGTGTTGTTAGAAGGAATAACATTAATTTTTCACCAATGGTCATGGAAACTAAACAAATTTCTGTACAAATTCGAAACTTGATAGTTAAAGACCGGCAGAAGGGACTCTCCAATAGAGAAATTGGTCGAAAGTACGAAGTAAGTGAAGTTGGGAGCTGCAGTTAGGAAGATCTGGAAAAAGTTTCAGGAGTTCGGTACAGTAATGAATATGACCGGACGCTGTCGGAAGAGGAAGATAAATCCAATTGAAGATCGCAGGATCATCTAAGAAACAAAGAAAAATCCAACTATTACTAGCCGTGTGATCCGAGAAAATGTTCAGTTAAATATTTCTGAACAAACCGTGCACAGGAGACTTCGTGAAGCTGGGCTGAAAAACAGTTTTGCTTTGCGTCGCCCTTTGATTCGGAAGGCCAATAAAATCAAACGTCTGGAATTTGCAAAGAAGTACGCCGACAAGCCAGTGGACTTCTGGAAGAAGGTCCTTTGGAGTGACGAAAGCAAGTTTGATCTCTTCGGTCATAAATAGCGACCGCGGGTTTGGTTAAAGCCGTGCGAAAAACTTTTAGATAAAAATGTTCAAAAGACGATCAAACACGGAGGAGGCAGTATTATAGTGTGGGGATGTTTTGCGTGGTCAGGTCTGGGAAATCTGGTTGATATCAATGGTATAATGACAGCAGACGTATACATTGATATTCTCAACAAAAATTTGGAGGAGTCTCTGCTAAATGTTGGTCTGCAGGATGACTTTATCTTCCAACAAGACAATGACCCAAAATATACTGCTCGTAAAACTACTGCATTTTTCCGTGCATCACGAATTAAACTATTAGATTGGCCAGCGCAATCGCCAGGCCTAAACCCCATAGAAAATTTATGGTCCATTTTGGACCAAAAAGTTGATAAAGGCGATGTAACGAATAAGGTCAAGTTGTTTGAAGCTTTGAAAAAAGCGTGGGAAAATATTGACCAGCAGCACATTCAAAACCTCGTCGAGAGTATGCCACGACGCTTGCAAGCGGTCATACAATCAAAAGGCGGCCATACAAAGTATTAGTTATATTGATTTTTAATTTACTTCTTTTTTCTTTAACTGCGTACTACTTTATTTTGTCCTAGATAAATATGATAATAAATGTAACAAACTTGATTATTAAAAGATTTTGAAAGTTTTTGGAATTTTTTCAATCAGAATTTAAAAGTAGACAAAGAAACCTTCTTTTCGTCTGAATACATCATTATTCTATCTGTTAAGACTAGCGAGTTATTCACACAAATACAAAAATTTTTGAGGTGCGTACTTTATTTTGTCCAGTACTGTATATATAATATCTTTAAATTACGAATTTATATATAATATATAATATACATTCGCACCTTTTTACTTTTAATGTTTCAGTTCATTAACCCCCCTTTTTTATACATATTTATTTATTTCACTTATTGCTACTCTACTTTTGCTTAAGTATAAAGTAAAATAATATAAAATTAAAGATATAAAAGTAGGAATAAGTATAAAAATTTAAAAAAGTATAAAAAAATTAAAATATATAAAAATTATAAAATATGTATATGTATAAATATGAAATTATAAAAAAATTTTATTAAAATAATAGCTCATTCTCCCAATTCTCCTCCGGCAGCGGCTCCATGCCGAAGAGCCGCCGGAGCTCAAAGAAATCGTCATACAAGACTCTCTGATTTAAGTCATTTTCATGTCTATCTTCCCGACGTTCGTCGCGGATCCGCTTCATTTCCACAATATTCATAAACCCGCGGATTTGGATTTCATGAAATTCAAAGTCTTGCTGGAAAAAAGAAAAAATAATTTAATTATATAATTATATTTAAAAAAATATTTAAAAAATATCATACATACGGGTAAGTGAGAGATCCGCACCCTCACCATATTGTATACCGGCACCTCCACCACCGGTATATTATCAATTCAGATCCACTGAAAATTAAAAGTACATATTAATTATTGCACTAAATTACACACTATATTCACCACGCGTATAATTTTACTTACCCCCCGCGCCGGGTGGTACACCTCTAAAAATGCCTCAGCATGTCCTTCTTGCCGTTCCATTTTTTACAAGTTTTTAACACACTGTCTTCACTGTGATTTCACTCTTCGACTGTCAAAGGTGAAAGAAGATACGACAGTAGGAAAGATCTACTGAAGTGCCGCTCAATCTCTCCTTATACACTCTTTTCATAAACAGAGTTTATCAATAGCTCGGGTTCGATTGGAGAAAAGAGGGAAGGGAATTAAAAAATTGACAACAAATTTATAAATAATATACGTTTATTTTTTATGGTTAGACCACCAATTGAATACTTTAAATACATTTTGTAAAGCGCAGTTTGATACATGTTTTTGACAACGCAGCGTATGCGTAACGTTCAACGATTCAGAGATTCAATCCCGAGTGGAAATTGAAACTCGTCACTACCCAGCCATTAACTAGCCAATTTGTGTTTTATCTAGCCCTTAGCCAGTAGTTTTATCGCCTTTAGCCAGTAATGTAACGCTCAAAAGTCCTAGCTACTGGACAAACATTATTGTCTTGTGACGAGCTTAGAAAAGCTATCTAGCTACTAGGTAGCGTGGGCTAGATAAAAAGTATACGAAAAAAATTGTATTTACTCTTTTTAATTATTGTATTTTTTTACAAGATATTTGTGATAATTCCTGAGAATTTTACTATTTAACACACGCACATGTATAATTATATTAAATTAACATATTATTTAAAATTTCTATCGATGGCAGTCGGGATTCGAACCTGGTACCCTTGTCGAGCTGGATTACAAGTCATTCACTCTACTCACTACGCTATTAGATCTTCATAACATATACGTTTTAAATTTTCCTTTTATGATACAAAAATTTTGTTAATTATTAGACAACTTCATTTAATATTTAATTTCAAATGTTCAATATTGCTTATATAAATATGAATGTGTTAAATGATAAAAATTTTAATTCTATATAAAAGAGTAAGTTAGTAAGAGTAGTTAGTAAATGTTTAGAAATTACCAAGAAATTTTTCTTTTTTAAGATATATATATATATTTATGTAGAAAGCAGGTTTCAGGACGGTTTTTAAAAATATGATTTTTGTGTATAACAGTGAAGTAAATTATGTTTGGAAAACTTTTCCGTTGATAGAAATCAATATTTTTGAAAATATTTAGAAATCTGTATGAATTGGTAGTTATCAGGTCAGTTATATTTTTAATTAAAGCAGCAAGTATCTTTTTATTCATCGGTTGTATTCTATATATTTGATACTAATTAGTAGATTTAGGTCAATTTTATATTGTAAAATGAAAAAATTAGTAAATTATATACGATTATTTCGTAAGTCCTTAAATCTGTCATTTCATCGAATTATTCTTTAGAGAAAAGGTAATTTTCAGACCCTTCACTTTTTCAATAAAAAAAGCAAATAATTTATTATATTTGAATTTTTTGTGATTAAACAAAACAAATTACTTTAATTATTAATAAAACAAATTACTAAAATGCAATATTAAGTAAAAATAGGACAACATTTCGTATAAAAATGCAGGTTCTGAAATCCACTATTTCGATAAAAGTAAATTGTATTTTGGGGCAGTTTTCAGGTTTTATAACATTTCATTCAAAAATTCCGTTAAACTTAACAACTGCTGCATTTGAATACAGAAAAATAAATGTAAAAAAAAATACAATTTTGGTTTACTTTTCTTCAAACATTTTCCATTACTAAACTAAACAAACTGAAAATTGCCATTCCATTGCTTTAAATAATTAAAAACTGCCATTTTGCAGCTATATATAGACCTGAAAACTACCATCCGTTATTATATGTAAACTCGAAACTGCCATTTGAGCAAGAACTTTTATTTTCGATCTTCTACACATTTAAATTCTTTACAAATAGTACTGGAGAAAATAAAATACTCGGAACATCAATGGAAGATTTGCGGTGATCTAAAAATTGCAACCCTGATTCTAGGTCAACAATCGGGTTTCACGAAAAACCCCTGCTTTTTATGTTTGTGAGATAGTAGAGATAGGATAAATCACTATGTTAAGAAAGATTGAACCAATAAGAACCGAGTTTCATCCAGGATCAAAGAACATCATACGCGAACCATTGATTGATCCCTCCAAAATTTTGCTACCGCCTCTTCATATCAACTCGGACTGATCAAACAATATGTCAAAGCTCTAGATAAAAATGGTAACTGTTTTGGGTATTTAGGACTGAAGTTTTCCGCTATAAATGATGCAAAATTGAAAGAAGGTATTTTCGATGGTCCCCAAATTCGTACGCTTTTTCAAGATGAAAACTTTATTATGCAAATGAATGACAAGGAGAAAGCAGCATGGCTAAGTTTCAAAAGTGTCTCTCAGAATTTTTTGAGAAATCAAAAAAGTGCCGATTACCGAAATTTGGTTGAAGATTTGTTGAAGAATTTCAAAAAGTTAGGTTGATGAGTCTAAAAGTGCACTTCCTACACTCGCATCTTGACTACTTTCCTCAAAATCTCGGAGACTACAGCGAAGAACAAGGAGAACGATTCCATCAAGACATAAGTGAAATGGAGCAGCGGTACCAAGGAAGGTGGGATATTAATATGATGGCAGATTTCTGTTGGACGTTAAAAAGGGAAACGATTCAGACCGGAGTGAAGAGGAAAAGAAACCCGCTACATAGATCATTCGAAGATAAAAGAGTTCGTTACAAGAGAAAAAAAGCATAAGAAAACAACGATTTTTACGCTCGCTAACGCGGTTTTTTGCGATTTTCGCTAAAACCTGTGGGTAACAGAGCTCAACAAAGTTGAAAAACGGGTTCAGGGCATCAAAATACATAATAAATATACCTCATT
The DNA here is from genome assembly GCA_901521435.1 of Crematogaster levior. Classification (NCBI taxonomy): domain Eukaryota; kingdom Metazoa; phylum Arthropoda; class Insecta; order Hymenoptera; family Formicidae; genus Crematogaster; species Crematogaster levior. Next base: position 86,313 of record CABEGB010001145.1, read on the forward strand.
AAGGTCAGAAAATTTTTTCCCGAATTGCTTTACGCTCATAAACGCGATTTGTTGCGATTTTAATCGTTTTTTTTTTACTATTTGAGCTATTTTTCGCGATTTTCGGCAATACTATGGATGATAAAGCTCAATAAACTTCAAATTTGGGTGAAGCACATCAAACTACATAAGAAATTTACTTGTTGAAAGTCAAAAAAATTTTTTCCTAATTTTGTCGCACTTACTAATGCGATTTTTCGCTATTTTTTGCGATTTACTCAAAACCAAGAGGTAGACGGGCTAAACGACCTCCAGATTCGGTTTCAGCGAGCCAAAATACATATAGATAGGTGGGTTTGGTCAAAAGTACAGACCACTTTTTTTTTGTGTGCCGGTGTTATTATACATTTTAATTTCAGAAGATATTTATGAAGATAGTAAGAATTATAATAATGATCCAAACTATGTTTTCAATGATTCAGAAAGTTCAGATGATGAATCAAATACTTCTATTGTTTCTCAAAACTTTAATGAAAAATCTAATACTACAAATAGTAGTCTTGATACTTCAAAATATACTTTTGAAGGAAATTGTGATGACACAAATCTTATTGTGCTTAAATCTCAAGAGAAAGGAGCAAATAAAAAATACTTTTGCATGTATTGTAAAAAGTTACAAACTAAATTCGCAAGACATTTAGAGACTGTCCATAAAAATAAAGCAAAAGTAAAAAAATTTATTTTGCTTCCTAAAGGTAAATATAACAATCTATACATATTATTTTAACTATATCGTACGATCATTTTCTTTGCCAGTAGAAATTAAAACTCAAATGAATGTGTCTTTAAAGAAAGAAGTTCAGGATTTTTCATCACAGGTAAATTTTGATTATCCTTTGGAATTACCTAGTACATCATCTAAAGCTTTATCTGTTCAAGGAGAAAGCTTATTTGAAGCAGTTTTAGAAGAAGATTTAGAATTAGAAGAAGTTATAAAAAGGTCTGTAGTGTCTCCTATAATTGTCAAAAGAAAGTATAAGCAAGCAGAATGGCACAAAGCATCTCAGATAGAGTAAAGAAAATTACGAGAGATAAAGATTATGCTTCATTATTGACTTCAATTATAACTGAAAAGTCATTAAATGATACACTTGCCAAACAAGTTCATGACACTATCAATTTAGACATTGCCACTGCACCATCTGATTATCTTAAAATTGTTAACGAAATATGCAAATATGAAGGATTTAATCCTAGAGATATAATTGCTGATTTGTTACACAAATGGGAAGTAGTTAGAAATGGATTGTTAGCAGATCCTGGGGCTACAGAAGAGGTCACAATCAGAGTTGAAATAGAAGGAGAAGAAAAAGAATTACAATTCACAAACAACCAAAGTTTTGCAGAAGATATGCAATTTATCTGTTTAATGTTTATTACAAGAGGAGCAGCTTTTGAAAAGATCTTAAAGAAGAGTTCAGTGGGCATGAAGGAGTGTATGAATTTGATGAAAGCTAAATATGATATCAATGTTATGAGGCGAAGACCAGGATCTCAATTAGAGGCCAAAACTATTACCATACCTAGAATAGCAGCATCTTTTCCAGGAATAACAGTTGGATTATTTGAAAAAGGTTATGCAAGACCTATTTTTGATGTTCAAGAATTATATCCTCAAATTGACGCCCCAAGAGCTATAATTCTCTCCTATGATTTCTTCTGTTTTGCCATCATCTGATGTCAATCCTATAGCAGTGGTTGTTGCTATTGCTGTTAAAGTAGATGATGTACTTCATCAAATAGACACAAAAACTTCTTTAAATGCATTATATCAATATGTTTTGGCCTCTTACAACTCTACCCATACTTCAGAAATGGTAAAACAAAAGTATTGTGAGAAATGGAATTTGGATAATAGACAAAATGGTGCTTTTATTCATTCTGATACAATAATATCAATGATACCTCTTTCTAAAACTTTCATAAGTAAGTCCAGACCTAATGATGCCTTTCTTCCTACTTTATTAAGTCAAATCTAATGGCAGTATTGAGCAAAATATTCCCTTCTTTTAAGGACACAATGACCAGACACATGTAATAGACTTGTCATTATAACTATTGTTTCTATTATATTATTTTAAATTAAATGTTATGTTGTCTTATCTTTATTAAATCTTTATTAAAAAAATCTTTATTATATCTTTATTTAAAAAATATTTTACTATTTCTCTTAGGTAATTCAGAAAGAAAAGCCATTATAGAGACTATTAGAAAAGAAAGTAATTTTATATATAATACTAGTTCACACAGTTTAATACAGGAGAATTGATAGTATCTCGTAGGCCTTCGAAAGCTAATAAAACTGCATCGGATTTTATTTGTTGCCCAAAGTGTAAAGGCTTTTATACAAAAAATAATGTAAGGCATCATTTTCAAGATTGTAATAAAAAGAGTATCGGCAGACACATTATGATACTTGGTAAAAAAATACAAGCACGAATACACATTAAAGCCAGTGATATAGTTAGGAAAGTAATTTTCCCAATTTTAAGAGATGACGATGTATGTAAAATAATAAGATATGATGAATTAGATACTTCGCACAAATAAGTTATGTAAAAAATATAGGAATCAGCGTTATCACGATATGATAAGAGCAGAATTAAGACTTTTAGGTCGTTACTTAATTTCTATTAAAAAATTTAATTCAAATATCACTGATTTTGCCTCAATATATCAACCACGGTATTATGATTCATGCATTTTAGCTACCAAAGATGTAGCTCAATTTGATCCTGATACTAATAAATTTAAAACACCATCTGTTGCTACACGACTTGGTACTCTCTTTAAAAAATTAGGAAACTTATTAGCTACTGAATTTATAAAAAGAGATGATAATGAGGGTTTGAGAAATGTAGAAAATTTCTTGAAACTTTTACAAGAAGATTATGGAACAACAATAAATAAAACGGCAGAGGAAACTGTAACGCAAAATAAAAGACAAGACAACTTTGAATTACCAAGTATGGAGGATATACAAAAATTATATAACTATTTGAAAGAAAAAAGAAATATATTCTATGATGATCTTATTAAATCTTATAAGTATAGTACATGGTTAGAATTACTAAAAGTAACACTTATATCTATGCAAGTTTATAACAGAAGAAGAGCAGGTGAAATAGAAAAAATTCTAATAGAAGATTACAAATGTTATAAAAGTATCGGAGAACATACAAATTCTGAAGTGTATAATTCATTATCAGAGGCTGGAAAAGAGGTAATGTTTTATTATTTTTAATAATTACTAAATAAATCATTCTTTGCGTTTCAATGTATGTTATATTTAATGATTTTTCATATTTGTCTTCCTTTAAAAATAACTTACATTTTATTTATTTTAATGCAAAAATTAAAATATTATAATTAAATATTTTTTAATAATTTATGTATTTCTTCTGTTTGTTACATTAGGCTATTAAAAAATTTGTTATATTTGATATTAGAGGTAAATTAGGTCGTACAGTGCCTGTATTGTTACATTCCCAATTACAAGATTGCATTGAATTATTATTACAACATAGATCACATACAAAAATAAAATCAGAAAACCCTTATCTTTTTGGCATTCCCGGATATGACAAACATCGATATAAGCATTTGAGAGCATGCGATCTTATGCGAGATTATTCTTCAAAATGTGGAGCAACAAAACCTTTTACCTTGCGAGGCACCATATTACGAAAGCATATTGCCACAAAATGCATTACACTTAACCTTTCAGAATCAGAAGTCACAGAGTTGGCAAACTTTATGGGCCATGATAAGAGTATACACAAATCGCATTATCAACAATCAATTCCTGAAATAGACATTCCAAGATTCTCTCGACTTCTAAATGTAGCTATTTTCAATAAAGAGAATGATAATGACGATGAAGAAATTGAGCGAAATCTTCCTGAGAATTTAATTGATTCATTTGAACCCTCTCATTCTAATAATATTGAAATTGATAATGATATACCCAGATAGCACAGGTAATCACATTGAATTCCAAAAGAATTCGCATTTTCGACCTCTGATAGACTTCTGTATTTCTATTAAAAAAGAACTGAAAAAGAATTCATTTTTGCAAGATCAAAATGATCGAATTGTAATGTACTCTTTAAGACTTCAAAAACGGTTTTGATCTGGAATTCTTTAAGAATTGTTTTTCTTAGTCGTAAAAAGTTCCAAAAGAGTTCCTTTCCGAAAGATCCAAATGGACGAAAAATAAGTACTCATTAAGAATTCATTACGAGTATCATTTTTTTAGAAATCTGCGCATGAGCAGTGTGACACATTTGTTGTTTCACGGCAGCACGGCAACACGGCAGCGCCGCACAGTGTGTCCAAATAAATTTTAGTCGGCCAAAAATGGAAAAAATTAAATTAAAAATTTGTATCAAACATGTGTTTTTCTTATTTCCTAATGGATGAATGCACACGAAATTAAGAGTTTTAATGAGATATTCCATAGTTTCAGCGAGATATTCACGATCATACTCAGTTTATTGTACAGCATTATGCAAGTCAAATACATATTTCTTACACATCGATTACTCAAAGTTAATGTTAAAACAATTAATAAAACATTTTTCCTAATTATTGATCAACTAATAAGTCTCAAAAAACCCGCTCATAATATTATTATATTGATTCAAAATTTTTAAATCTTGGAGATTCTGCAACCACTAAATACAATTAAAAACATCTTACGTTTTGTGCTGTAGAAAAAAACTTCCATCGACTTCCGCGCTGGATCTTCTTCTATGTACACCTTATACTCATAAAAAACGAAATACAAAAGGAGAATAAGCGCTTTCTAGCGCTTGTTAAGATACAACGGATTTTGTGTTGCTATGCGTGGTTTCTTACGCAATTCACCCAATTTCTCGTCGAGCCTTTTTCATTATAACGGAATCAATTTTTGTTATAATGGAATCAAAATTGGTACTCGGAGGTTGTTGATTTCGAATCTGATATTGCAAATAATAAATTTAAAATGGTGGATCTAATATAATAAAGAATAGAAAAATTAAAATCCATATTTAAATCAATAAAATAAAGAGCTAAAAGCTAATGCTAGGTGTTAATGCGTATATATTTGTTAAAATAAAAAATTATATATTAATAAAACAAAAATGGTAAATATGAAGATCAACATACCCAGCCCCAATGACCTTGACCTTCACATATATTGTCGAGATTATTGTCCCAAGTATCCTTCAAAAATTTTTAGCCGTCGCTCGTTGTTTATTAAAGTTATTATTATTTAAAAAGGTTTATTGAATAGATCGTACAAATTTTGATTGAGTTGTAAACTTATGTGGAATCTCAAGATCATGGGACTGGGCAGTGATGCAAACTTGCCCACGAAAACAGCACGCTGTAGAGGTGGTGGGGATGGAGAGGGGATGGCTTTCCGTGGCTGTGCCGAACGCTGGCACAGTGGCACCCACGGACAGCCATCCCCTCTCCATCCCCACCACCTCTACAGCGCGCTGTTTTCGTGGGCGAGTTTGCATCACTAGGACTGGGTCCGTTGATCTTCATATTTACCGGAGCAAGCTATAAGACTTTCATTTACTGTCCTCCTTTCACGTAAAGTTATTATTTCTATCCTCAGACATCTGATTTATCATAAAAGTTTTCATCTTTGTTGCTGTGTTCTTGGTATCTTTATCCTGCCCATTCTTTTCCTACCCATTAGATTTCTCTGTATCGAGAGCAACTGATTTCTGTTTTTGCTTCTTATAAAAAGTTCGTGTTATTAATGTGTGAGCTTCAGCTGGACATTCACGTCCATATTTTTGCATAATTGCAGTCTTATTGAGCCAGATTTCGTATTTCTTCCCTTTATTATACTTCGCACTTATTCAAGTTTTCGTTTCATAAAATCGATTTATACATATATTATAATAAACATCGAAACATGGTTACTTTCACGCGACTTCAGTTGTACGAAGCAATGGAGAATATTCAACCGACTTGCCGTGTAGAATTTTTGAAAGACTTCATTTTGGATAAATTAGGTCTTTCGAACTGTTTGCCTTTTATTGAGAAAGATCTTTATAATTGTATTCACGTCTTTCTTAATAAAATTAGACAAAGAAAATCTAAATTGCGAAAAAATTCGAACAAGTTTCTTGAAAAATCGAAGTCGTGGCTGGACAAGGAATTCGTAATTCCAGATTCATTACTTTCTCTCTGTATAAATAAAATTGGGAAATTTACTTCTGAAAAACGCGGGCGTCCCATAGTCCCATTTGAAGATGCAAGCGAAAGAACAAAAAGACGAAAATGTTCGGAATTGTTATCGTCTCATTCCATCGAACAAATCGCTTCGACTGTAACTATGGGTTTACGTAAAATGGGTAAAAGGCAGGTTGCTGGTTTCGTTACTGATGTTGTATCATCTGGGTCCATTCCAAAACAACCCAAAAAATGTCAGTTTTCGAAAGATCAGGCGTTATCATTACTGATAGAAGGGAAATTGACGACATCCCAATATAATTTGATCCGTTCACAGGCAAAAGAAATGGGAAGTGATTTATACCCCAGTTATAAACAGATATTAGAGGCAAAAAAGCGAAGCTATCCTGACGGAATTGTTATTGCTGACGATCGTGCAGAAGTTTCTCTGCAATTTCTTCTGAATCACACGGCTTCTCGTTTGCTTCAAGTCTGTGAGACAGTTTTGATTTCATCAGGTATATCGACACAAAAACTCGAATTGATCGTAAAATGGGGCTTTGACGGTTCATCTGGACAATCTCAGTATAAACAAAACGCTTCCTCTGGTTTGGAAGTTTCAGATCATAACCTTTTCGCGACATGGCTTGTTCCATTGCAGCTCAGATATGCGTTTCCAAATGGAAACATGGCCATATTGTGGAGCAATCCTCATCCGTCTTCAGTAAGATATTGTAGGCCTTTACGTTTTCAATTTCTGAAAGAAACTGCGGCCGTTATTAAAACTGAATTTGAATACGTAACTTCGCAGATAACTAATTTATCTCCTTTCGAATTGAAAGAGCCATTTGAAATCACGGTGAATTTTAAAATGGTATTGACCATGGCCGATGGAAAGGTATGGAACGCTTTAACGAACACTTCTAGCATGATGTGTTACATTTGTAAAGCAACACCTAAAGATATTAAACAGTTTGACCTATCTAATCATCATATAGATGAATCTGCTCTGTCATTTGGTATATCTCCACTCCATTGCTTGATAAGATGTTTCGAATGTCTTATTCATATTTCGTACAGACTCACGCTGAAAAAATGGCGGATTACAGGCATAGATAAAGAAGAATTCCGGAAACAAAAGCAGCACATTCAAAATCAGCTCAGACTGCAATTGGGATTAATCGTAGATGTCCCAAAGCAAGGAAGTGGAAATACCAATGACGGCAATACTGCTCGTAGATTCTTCGAGAATCCAACATTGTCCAGTAAAATTACCGGAGTTGATGAAAATCTTATCAAGCGATTTTCCGATTTATTAAAAGCTATTTCTTCCGGTTTTGAAATAAACTCTATAAAATTCGGCGAATATTGCAAAGAAACAGCAGATCTGTACAGAAAGATATATAATTGGTATCCAATGCCTCCAACAATTCATAAGTTATTAGATCATGGTGAGATAATCGTATCGACAGCAATTCTCCCACTTGGATTTCTCTCTGAAGAAGCTCAAGAGGCAAGAAATAAAGATTGTCGATATTTCAGAGAACATAACACGAGAAAATGTTCAAGAATAGCAACAAATGAGGATTTGTTCAAACGATTGCTTGTTTCGTCTGATCCTTATATCACATCTCTGAGACGAATCCCTCCTAAGAAAAGTAAACAGATTTCTGCAGATGTTTTAAACCTTCTGAAGGAACCTGATATCGTTAATCAGGAAGATGAATTTGATAATGATGACGATGATTAAAATACCAACTTAAAATAAACAGATTAAACTTCAAAAATATCAATAACAAAAATAAAAACGAATAAACAATCCAACAAAATATAAAAAAACAAATAAAACAAAAAAGCAAAAAAAAATTTAAAAAAAGACAAAAATTAGGGCCACATATTTTTTATTAAGTTAGAATTATTTTAATTTTCTATATTATATTATTTTCCGTGAGGTTGGATACATGTAGGAGTTGTTAAGTTAGAATTATTATTTTTAGTTGCCATATTGGACCCGCCATTTTTAATTTTGTAATTCTGACTTCGGATTCGTGTTCAACGACCCAAAAAACCTATAAATACAAGTGGATATTAAAATATGACTACTTTTTGCATTTTTGGCCGGCTGAAATCAATTTTGACACACTGTGCGCCGGCAGCGCTGAGCGCCATTGTTGACATTCGAATTCCGCACTTTGAGCGATCGAGATCGAGCTGCGTGTATAATTCTGTGTTTCTGTGATTTCAAGTGCCGTGAAAATCGAGTTTTTCTTCGTCTCTTTTGTTGTACTTCTTCTACCTCTGTATTTCTGTTGCGCTTTCTCTCTTTCTTTTTCTCTACCTCTTTCTCTATCTTTTTCTCTACCTTTCTCTCATCTGTTTCTCTGTGTCTATCTCTTAATTCTTTCTCTTTCTTTCTCTTTCTTCTCTACTATCTCCATCAGTTAATCGGACGTCGACGTGCTGCTATCTCTTAATTCTCTCTCTTTATTTCTCTTTCTTCTCTACTATCTCCATCAGTTAATCGGACGTCGTGTGCTGCAACCTGCTACACGGTAAGGACATTATCAAATTTTTTTTAACCCTGTTCTTTAGTCCAATCTTCTCGTCTGTTTTCTAATGCACATTAAAGAGATGAGTTTATTTTCCCAGAATTTTTCGGAATCCGCGATCGTGTCTCGCTATAATTCTTTTCTGGAACGAGTCTTTAAAACTTCTTTTGTATTCTTTTATCGATATTCGCCGCCGCGACACACATATATCACGGGCTACGTCTACTACCGCGCGATCTCTTATCGCACGTGTGCTTCATCTTTTGTGACGGCGGCGGTCGCGGTATTCTTTGTAAAAATGGCCCGCCCGGTACCGGCGAGTATTTATTTTATCGATGATATGAGACACAGAAATTTGATTGAGGTTGCATGCAAGGATGATGTTTATCTCTCGATATCAATAATTCTCGGTGACACGCGGTCTCATCGACGAATTTATCGTGTCCGGTATAAACACTTCGGTCCGAGAAAAGCCATACGTGTTTACATAAATTAGCGACCGATATCGAGTTACACTTAGAGTTCTAAAGGTGGTATATTACATCAAAAAGGATGAGAAAATATCGGTAAATTACCGGTAATTTCTGGAGCTATCGATTTTTCGAGAATTTATGAGAATTTATGAAAATTTGTAATTTTCATGAAATAAAAATAATTTTCTGTCTTTAAATTATTTTAATACAAATATATTGAATGTTAGAATTAATAATAAATTTGATGATTGGTAGTACTTGATATCATAGTGGAAATATTACTACATACTGCGCTCAGTTCTCCTTTGCTGCGTTTTAGCTGCATTGCAAATCGGAGGCATCCGTTTGCTCTTTCACCTTGAAAATCTATAGTATTCGTCATGTACATATACGTATAGATTTTCTAGGTAAAAGAGCAAACGGATGTCTCTGATTTGCAATGCCAAACGCAGCTTTTATAAAAAATTCTGCAATACTGCACCGTTGAAGTCTCTATATTCTGCAGATTTTTCTTATGTTGGCAGCATTTTAGCGGCTTAGAGAAAAAAAAAGAGAGAAAAAAGATTTTAGAAAGAGAATTGAGATTGAGCCTTGAGCTAAAACAAAGACTGTGAACCGTGACGTCGACAAACGCTTTATGCTTTATTTATACTATACGCTTCATATAAGTTATCTGTTACCTGTAACGTATTCTGGTATTTTCTATAACATAAAATGCCAAAACCAAAAAATATTGTGTGGAAATTTTTCAAAGAAATAGAAGAAAATAATAAAATATGTTATAAGTGTAATTATATTGTGGCGTTCTTTACGCAAATAATGCCACGCGCCAAAGAAAGCATTTGGAAAAAAAATGTTTAAAGTGTCCACAAACAGTGAAAGATTTATTAAGAAAGGAAAGGATTAACAGTAGAAAGCAAACAAATCGGGATTCAAATGGTATGGTAATTACTAATTACTTTTTATCTTTCCTTTAAGGTTAGGTTAGGTTAAGCGTATCATCAGATTTCCATTCTATAATTTCATTTGAAACATATATATAAATAATCCGTTTTTTTAACAAAAAAAAACTATTTAACACATTTAAAAGTGTCGCAATTTTAGTACATACATTCTGTGATATTTCTTTGGTATTTATTTCTATAAAAGTCATATGAAAATTACAGCATTTTTTAGAATTAAAATTTCAGAGAAGTCTACTTTTTTTTTATTTTAAGATGATACATCGGAAGATGAACTCATTATGGTTCATAATAATGAATCATTGCGCACAACTGAAACAACCACTGCAGTTAATGTTTTGTCATCTGCAGCTGAAAACTCTCGCGTTGAAAATACTGTACAGAAAGAGAGAAGTAGTACCCCAAAGCTGTCTTCATTTCAAAAATACTTTGATTCCATAACTCCAGATGAGCAAGTACATATACTTAATAAGCTTTTATTATACATTGATTTTCATATTAAATTTTATTGATTTTATAATTTGAGATTTTATTTAATTGTAATATAAGATCTGTTCTCTCTTTATAGCTGAACTGACTGTACTAGTTCAAAGTTTATCTTTCTCTTTCCAATGTGGAGGGAAAAAGATAAACTCTGAACTAGTGCAGTCAGTTCAGCTATAAAGAACAGACCTATTGATACAATTGATTTGTCTCATAGGAAAGGCTGGATGAAAAACTGTCAAGAGCAATTTATTCATCGGATTGTGCGCTTTCGATACTTGACAATCAATATTGGATAGTTTTTTAAAGAATTGCGACCCTGTTGGAAACCCCCATCAACTTATAAGATTAGTACTCCTCTTATAAACAAAGAACATGCAAGAATTCAGTTGGAAGTGAATGAAGCTATTGCAAAATCAAATGCTGTTGGTGTCCAATGTGATGGTTGGAGTAATATACGGTAATTGTGACTGTGATAATTATTAAACTAGAAACGAAATTAGATATAAAATTTGAAGAAAAAACAAAGAATTTCAGAAAATAAGAAAAATATAAACCTAAATATTAAATAATATTGAAGGAAGTGTAAATATTCTTTATAATTCAAAACAAATTAATCTCGAAAAATAATTAACAATTTAAAAAATAATGTTTCAGCAATGTTATTATTTTTTAATAGGAACGAATTGATTGTTAATTTTGTTGTGACGACTCCGGAAACCTTATTATATAGAACTATGGATATGAAAGGAAAATCTCATACTGGAGAATATATGGCAGAGATTATTCTCGAAGTAATTGAAGAAATCGGGATAAAAAAGGTTCTCGTAGTCGTTACTGATGGTGCGTCCAATATGATCAAAGCTCGAGAAATTGTGCAGCGCAAATACCCGCATATTTATATATATAGCTGTGAAGCACATTGTTTAAATTTATTGACGAAAAATATAATCCATTATGAGACATTTAAAGATGTTGAGTCTTCAGCAAATGAAATTGTAAAAGAAATAAATTCATCCCATTTGATCAAAGCAAAATTTACTGAAATTCAGAAAGAAAGAAAACAGAAAGTTATATCATTGAAATTACCTGGTAAAACCAGATGGGGGTCAATAATCTTTTGCTTCGAGAGTTTGCTTTATAACAAAGTAGCTTTAAAAATGTTGGCTATTTCGGAGGATGTATTTTTGAAAAACAAAGTTAAACAGGATATTTTAAGCGACAATTTTTGGTGCGGCCTTCTAAGTCTTCATGAAATTCTAGCTCCAATCATTAAATGGATTACAATTTTGGAAGCAAATTGTTGTACAGTAAGCTTGATTCCAAGAGTTTGGAATGAGATACAGACTCGTTATGATATATTATTCAATGACTCCCCATTATCGATTAACGAATGCGCAGATCTTAAAAAGAAGGTAACAAGTAGAAGCGAATTATCGATGCAGCCATTACACTTTGCTGCCAATATCTTAGATCCAAAATACAGTGGCAAACACTTAACTCGAAAAGAGTTTAGGAATGCAAGTAATCCATGATCGAGCAAGTTATTTGTATGAAGAAGATAGTGAGACTGTAACGCAAGTAATGACTGATCTAGCTAATTACATACATAAAGAGGGATCTTTTAGTAATCTTTTTGTTTAAAAAACCATGAAAACATTATCAGCTATTATGTGGTGGAAAACTAACAATTCTGATCCAAAATTGTGTTCGAGTGCAGTTGATATTCTTAGTATGCCAGCAACTAGTGCTGCAACAGAAAGGAGTTTTAGTAGATACGGAAACATCCACACCATTAAAAGAAATCGTTTGACGACTGAAAGAGTCGGAAAACTGACATACGTCTCATTTAATTTGAAATTGGAATCATCGAAAAGAAGAATTCAAAGGGGAAAACAAAAAAGAATTATGTTTATTACCCCATGGGATGATAAGGAATTTGGTTTTCAGGCAGAAGACTTAGAAGCCGAATATGCTGAAGATGAAGAAGAGTATGACTTCAAAAATGAGTTTGATTATAGTTCTGAAATTGAAACTGTTGAAAATAAAAGAGTCCATTCTTATCAAGATTTTAAATTAGTAAAAGAGTAGTTATTATAAAATTATTTATAATTAAAAGAAACCAAAGCAAAAATATTTTATGTCATTTATGTAGCTTTAGCTAAGTATAGTTTATTTATTTAGCTTCCTTTGTTTGAACAAATTATTATATTTAAATTTTAAGTTTTTTTGTTAGAAAGAAAAATTTTATTTCATTTTCTATTATCAAACAATGTGATATTATGTTATAGTTTAAGTTATAACAAAGAGATAATACATAATACTGTTCTGTTCTTATTAAAAAGTTATTTCAATTTGTTTGTATTTAAGAATATGTTATTAATATTATTAATATTATTAATATATGTTCTTATAATAGTATTAATTTTAAAAAATATGTAATATGACAAATCAATAAATTCTCAAATATATGTGTTCATTTTTAGTTATCTTTTTCACTCTTAAATTCTTTGAAAATAAATAAAATTACATAATTAATTCTAATTTATAACACTTTTATTTGCTTTTTTATTCGCAGTACACTCGGAGACAATAATGCTTACCCATAAACCCATATCCCATTATCCCATATGAAGTTGGCCGCGTCTAGTTATATGCCTATACGATCCAATAGAATTGCCGCATAGGAATATAACTGGATGCGATCAATTTCATATGGGTAGGCATTATTGTCCTCGAGTGTACATTAAATTTTATGTTGTTTTAAGTAAACAAACAACAAATAAACGTTGTTAATGAATCTTCTCATATATTCTCATAAATTCTCGTATTAACGGTATAATACGGTAATATTCTTTGTTACCTTCTTCGATTTTATTTTACCGAGAATTTTCGAACTCTAGTTACACTCGCTACTCATCACTTTTGCCTACATCATAGAAAACAGCTCGAGACTCTGTTGTCTTCCGAAACAAGGGAAAGGATAAAAGACATGTTTACGTTTTTTTTTCTTTTTCGTATACAGGCTGTCTCGCGTCGTGTTATATCGCATTCGTTTTTATTAACCCTGCGTCTTGAGTATTAGAAGGCACAGTCGAAATTTCTTGAAATTTTGAAGTCAAATATCTTAGTTCGATTTTTTATTTTTATAAAAAAAGGAGAAAACATTTTGACTTCACACTATCGAATAATGTAGTAGACACTTCGAGAAATAATCTAATTTTTTCCAGATTTTTTAAAAGCCAGGAACAGTTTAAAAACTTAGACCGATCTTAAATTTCCAGAGTACAGTCAGAAGGAGAAAAATAAGTGTACAGACGCAGAGTTAAAGAGAAACACTGGACGCGGATCAGCTACGTCAAAAGTAAATATCACATCTTTGACTATTTACGCATAATCGATAAGAAGAGGCTTCGGTCAAGTAACTCGAACTTCATTGACGAAATCACTCGCTTATAAGTCTCGATTATGAATTCCGGTCTACAAGGCCAAGCGATGAGACAGTAGTTCTATGATGCTGAATCTAGCCACCTTCGGTAGCCACCCAGCACGCTTAACCCAGGGCCGACACGGCATTGGGGGGCCCCGGATCCAAAATTGACATCGAAGGGGCTAAAATAAGGTACTACCGTCTTCAAAATATTCACAGAAGCTCTTAAAACTGTGTGCAATAATAATATGCAATGAATAAAGCGTCACAATACTTGCTAATTTGTTTAAAAAATTGTCAAAGTCATATTTTCACGCGATTTTTTCGTTCTAACCCCAGCCTCTTTTCTCGGCGGAGTATTACCGTCTTCAAAATATTCACAGAAACTCGTAATAATGTGTGCAATAATAATATGCAATAATTAAGACGCCACAAGACTTGTTAATTTATTTAAAAAATTACCTAAGTGTCTTGTGGCGTGAAAATGACTTCAGCAATTTTATAAACAAATTAGCAAGACTTGTGGCGCTTTAATTACTGCATATTATTATTGCACATATTATTACGAGTTTCTGTGAATATTTTGATGACGGTAGTACTCTATTTTAGCCCCTTCGATGTCAATTTCGGATCCGAGGCCCCCCAATGCCGTGTCGGCCTTGGGTTAAGCGCGCTGGGTGGCTACCAAAGGTGGCTAGATTCAGCGTCATAGTAGTTCTCTACTTTGTAAGTATAAAACAGAAGAATAATATTTTATTGTGTGCCAATTTCTTATATTTGCATAATTAATAAATTGTAACCTTTTTTACTCTTAAAATTTCATTTTTATTGCATTAAGAATAATATAGTGTTACGAAACGTCAACGGGGTTGGGAGGAGGGGGATTCGCAAAATGTTATTAAGGGTTACTATGAGGGAGGGGGTCTTGAAAATATGTGATATTACCATTACGTAATACTTGAACAATGCCTTACAACTTAAAAATCTAATTTTTTGTATTAGATATATGTAATGCAATATAGCACAGTTGTTTTGTTTAATAATTTTTTATGGTAACTACAATTTTATTAATTATTAGTAACATGCCAAAACGGAAACGTAACAATAACTTGTCGGAACGTCAAGTCTACCGTCGACTCGCTGAACAATAGCAAGAAGATGTAATGCTTGTAGACAGTTCATCTTCTGTCGATGACGAGTTTCTCAATAATGTACCTCGGCTTCCGGTGGGCATTGAACACGAGCGAAGTGAGGAGACCCTTAACCCTGCAACTAGTGCAAGTAACGCCAAATATGGCGAGGCGGAAAATGACCTTCAATTTAAGATTAATAACGCAGATAATGTTACTTTGCAGAAAATGTTATTAATATCCAGAACATTGACAGGACTGTCGAAAACATTGCACAAGATTTCATGTCTGAAGATTGCGACAATGATTCAGAAGAGGATCTCGAAGAGGACTGCCCTACAGTTATTTTGGAAACTTTTGATTTCGTAGAGGAATTGGCATTCTTCGCATTGGATACCCAAATGAAACATGTTCATTTCAATCGCCTTTTAAAACTTCTGAGAAAAGCGGGTCACAAGAACTTGCCCGAAGACTCTCGTACGCTGTTGAAAACACCACGTACTTCTAATCTGGAAATTACCGACTGCCCGCCTGGAACATACCTCCACTACGGATTGCAAAAAACTCTAGAAGAACGCTTGCAAAATAATACATTTTCCATCTCTGGAACAGAAATTATGCTGGATTTAAATATCGATGGGCTACCCATTGCAAAATCTTCTGGAATAAGTTTGTGGCCTACTTTAGGAAAAATCATTACTGGCCCTTTCAATACCCCATTCGTTATTGGAACATATCACGAGGATAAAAAACCATATTCAGTTCACGACTATCTAACACCTTTTATAAACGAATATAAACGACTGAACAGTGAAGGATTTGTTGTGGATTCAAAACAATTTATTGTCAAAATAAGATGCATAATTTGTGACAGTCCCGCACGGTCCTATGTGAAATGTACGAAACAATTCAATGGATATTTCAGTTGCGGAATGTGTACTGAAGAGGGAGATTTTATGGATCGGATGGTCTTTCTTTCCGAGTCAGCACCACTGCGGACAAATGAAACCTTTAGGCGCAGAACGAATGAAGAGCATTATACAGGTACTTCACCATTTGAGGCATTACCTATAAACATGGTTACTCAATTTCCACTGGACTATGTGCATTTAGTATGCTTGGGAGTTATAAAAACGTTGTTGACGAAATGGTTCGATCGTCGTCGAATTCTAACATTACGCGCAGAGACTGTGCAACAATTATCTGACGCATGATCTCAAGACAATGGATACCCAAAGATTTCAACAGGAAACCTCGAGGATTGCAGGAATTGCATCGCTGGAAAGCCACTGAATTTCGGACTTTCTTGTTATATCTAGGACCGATTTTGCTACAACCAATTCTTCCCAAAAAGTATTTGACTCATTTCAATACTCTAAGTTGCGCTATTCGGATATTATGCGACCCACGCAATTGCTATATCAACAATGCCTATGCTAAAGAATTGTTGGTTTATTTTGTGCAACAATTTAAAATCCTTTATGGAGAAGAGTATGTTACAAGTAACATACATAATTTGATTCATCTGAACGAAAGTGTAAAGGCATTTGGCACGCTAGATGGATTTAGTGCTTTCGATTTTGAAAATCACATGAGTAGTATAGGGTGGCGTATTCGAACTCAGGAGCTCCGAGGGGGGAGCGGGGCGGGTGATAGGTCGCGGGGGGGTATGACGTCACGGGTATGACGTCACGCGGGGAGGGGTAGGGCGCGGGGGGCACGACGTCACGGGTATAATGTCACGCGGGGAGGAGGTAGGGTGAGGGGGTATGACATCACGCGAGGAGGGGGGTACTTTGTAGGTGCGGGGGTATGACGTCACGCGGGGAGGGGGGCACATTTTTTTATTACATGTATTTTTCAGACTCGCCACATACAGCTCATTGGTGGAACGGACGCAGCCAAATTCACACGCGGCATATTGAGAAATATAATGACAGACCAACTAGCAAAAATATATTCTTGGTCGGGACAGCGAAACACTAAAAAATTCTGCACTATGAAAGTTTGCCAAGCGATAATCGGTGAGTTTGAAAATGAAAACAATTCAAGGGTATATTGTATACAGAAGGCTCTTATAAAACCGTAAATAATACACATTTTTATTTTAAATTTCGACTTAATATCTGAAAAAATATATATACACACATAAATATGTATTATAATGTATTATATATATATATATATATATATATATATATAATTATCTAATAAAACACTTTTCTGTTGCAGAAATGGTTTCAAGTTCCCGGCAAGTGCCAAGGACAAATATTGAAGCCACAATCCGAACGTGGCTGCAGCATGCCACTGACCGCATAAAATAATTTTTACTATTTATATTTTTATTTTTCTTACTTTTTTTTCTTAATTTTTTATTTTTAACTTTCCATATATTGTTAATTAATATGTATGTGTAAATATTATAGTAATAATATATAATGTAATATAAATAAAAAACTAAATTAATAATCAAAAACATTACCAATATTTATGTATATTTGTGTGTCTGATGATGAAATAAATATATATATCATTCCTGGTTTTCTTTACATACGGTATTTGAAAATGTAAAAGAGGTAAAATGCATTTTATGACAAAAAATATTTTACTAACAGGTAAATGTTAATTGGTTCTTGCATTTCAATCTTCGTTGGATCTAAGTGCAGAAACCAATTAAATAAAAGAATCACTAAGCACTCACTGATCTGCTCTGGTGGTTGCTGAACGCAGCCACTTTCAATTGGTTACGGGATTGTCGTAATAACAAACCTAACCTATCAAATCAGTCGACTGCTTGCCACCGTCGAGTAAACACGTGTCGTGTATTCGTCGAAAACGTGTTTTACTTTTTCGAGTAATTTTCGCGCTGAGTAGTTATCATTAAATATTTCCTCGTTTTATCAATAAAGTGAGTGACAGAAATGTGAATGTGTTGTGTGCTTCGAAACGTGAACAATAAGAAAAAGGATAAAATCATTCCATACGAATGTCTCATCGCGGAAGCAATCAATTGTTTAGACAAAATGATACGTAAGTAAACACGTTGAAGCTTCTTCGATACATCCCTCTCCCTCCTCTCTCTCTCTCTCTCTCTCTCTGACGCATTCTTGAGTGAATAAATGTACATGCGTACGTGCGTGTGTCTGTCTGTCTGTCCGTCTGTCAGCTGCGTGCGGTGTGTGTATGTGTGTGTGTGTGTGTGTGTGTGTGTGTGTGTGTGTGTGTGTGTGTGTGTGCGTGTGTGTGTGTGTGTGTGTCTGTCTGTCTGTCTGTCCGTCCGTCTGTCTGCTGTGTGCGTGCGTGTGTGTGTGTGTGTATGCATATTTATGTATCGTCAGCTGATTGCAGCAGGCGCCTCGCGTAAACACCCGCGTAACGGGTGAGTGGTCCGCCCCTGTCTCCTGTACTCGACTCACGATACGCTACCTATTTTCCTTTGTATTTTAAAAACTAAGCTCCGGAAAAATTTTTGGCAAAAGAAAAGTTGTCTTAGAATACGCTTAGGAATATGTCTCTTTAAGGACATACGCTTATTTTGAATCACCCTGTATATTAATATAATAGTGGTCACGTTCAGCAGGCGTCAACAGTTGCAAAGCTGCTCAGTGTTTCTAGTGGTTCAATTTTCCAATTGGGTTAGACAGTTTTTGTAACCCAATTGAAAAACTGAAACCACTAGAAACGCTGAGCAATTTTGCAGCTGTTGGCGTCTGCTGAATGCGCCCAATGAGACTCTTCTATGGAGCAGAAGGATTCTTATGGAACGTCTTTTGAATAGTACAAGAATTCTTTTGGAACCCATTTTAGTTCTTTTGGAACTCTTTTCGAACTTCTTTGGAATCCTTTTGAAACTCTTTATGAATTCTTTACGAACTCTTTTTCTCTTATTCGGAATTCATTTAGTGTCCATAAAAGAATTTATAAATGCTGACATAACCCTGAATTCTTATAGAATCAATTATGAATTCTTTTGGGATGGAAATGGGACACACTAAAGAATTCATTTCGGAATCTGCGAATTCTTGAGGAATTCTTTTTGAATTCTCTTTGCTATCTGGGGTGTTATGTTCTGCACATTTTGATCAAAGTTGCTTCTTAAAGCATGGTTAACCCTTTCGCTTCGAGCGCCGGATATATCCGGCATCCGCGCGACGACTTGTGCGTACGAGCGCCGGATTTATTCGGCATCCACACGACGACTTATGAGTACGAGCGCCGGATTTATCCGGCATCTATATGACGTACAAGTACCATACATGGTATACAAGTACCATACATTACATTATTAATTATATTAAGCATTTAATCGTAAAGTCTTGTAAATATGTAAACACCTAAAAATATGTCAACTGTAATTGGTCTAATGTTTTTAGAATAACTAATATAATTTTGTATAAGTCTTTTCATATTAAAAATTTGAACTATACGTGTTATATTAGAGCAACGATGTTTTATTAAGCACAGTTGTTATTTGTGACTTAGAAAAACGTATATACAAAAACCACGCGCACTGTGCACATTTCTGGCGCGTTTCCGTTCAGTGACGGCACTTCGGCGGACTGGACTGCCGAAGCGAAAAGGTTAAAGAAAAACTATGCAACTTAAAAGGAATGCAATATCAAGTATCTTTATAAGTCAGTATCGTATTTAGCTAAAATATTCTTTAAAAGTACTTTTTTATCGTTTCCAAATTTTTAACTATAATTATAAGACTTGACAAGTAAATAACACTAATATTGTTTATTAAATGTTTAAATTTTTTTTATTTTTTAAACTTAAGTCCTATACACATATACTATCTATTTATTGATATTGATTTTATTTTAAATCTGTATACCTTTATTTTTGTTTTAGATCCTTTCTCTATATCTGAAAGTAAAAATTTTACAGATCAGACAGGACAAAAATACAATAATTAATGAAAACAATCAGTTACAAAATTTAAATGAAAACGTTGATTTAAATAAAATTGTTATTGATGTTTCCATGGGTATTAATTAAATTTTTTAATTTATTTTTTGTAATTTACTTTTAATGTATTTCATTTAATATTGTTTTTTATTTTAGATCCTTTCTCTATATCTGAAAGTGAAAACCCTACAAATCAGACAAACAAAAATGCAATAATTAATGAAAATAATTATTTGCAAAATTTAGATAAGAACGATTTAAATGAAATGATTATTGATAATAATATTAATATTTACACAGGTATTAATTAGTTTAATTTTTAAAATTATTATTTTTAATTATAAAGTTTTTAAAATTTACTTTTAAAATATTTTATTTAATATTGTTTTTATTTCAGCTTCGTTTTCTATGCTTGAATCTCAAAATTCTGAAAAAATAGCAACTTTTCTGTAACTACTACATCGGAAACTATACGACAATCTACTTTGATGGATCATAATTGTTATATAAGCGCTATAAATTGTCGTGCACCACAGATAGGTATGAATACGGTTCAACCGACAAACGAAACATTTTGTATTGTCATAAAACACGTTTCCGATACCGGCTTGTAATGTATTGACATAATTATGACGTTTTCATAGTGGCCTTTTGATCCGCCGCTTTATTGTTTTATCGCGTTTGGGACGGCCGCGACTGTCATCCGCCGTTTCCTTGATCCGCCGTGTTTTTTGTAAGAACAGCCACCACTTTCGTCTGCAACATCGGCCAATCGCGGCATCGTAGACTGATAGCCACCAATCGGATCAAATAAGGAGGTCCTACGATCGCTCGGTGGTGGCACGTATTTTTCCGTTCGTTATTATTCGCTTAGTAGCTCTCGAAGTGAACAGTGGACTTATTCTTACGAGTACGAGTATGCTCAGCTGAGTTAAGAAAGTTATACAGCTAGTACATTACAAGTCCGGTGGAAAGTGATCTCACGGGTCGGTCTAGCCAAGGACTCAGGGTGAGTTCAGGCCCACCCCTAGGCGTTGTCCTTACGAACCGTATTCTATTCAATACAATCGGGGACTTAGGGTAACTATCAGGTCACCCCTAGGCGTTGTCCTTCCGATTGCATACTTCGATAACAAGAAATTAATTCTGTACCACAAGTGACGCGAATAAACTTCTGGTGAATCAACAAACTTATTCAATGACTGTGCCTTTCATCAAAAATGAAAACAGTGCGGACATTAAGTTGTCCAAGCTGAAACGAAATAATAATTATATAAATTCGCCAAGAACATTACGACGGAAATATCTTAAATTGAAGCAGCGTTATATTTGGAAAATCAAAAGATTGAAAGTGCAAAAGAAAATTATTAATTTAAAAGAAATAGTAAGTGAACTACGTACAAATAGACACATTCCTGAGAGTGGACTTTTGTGCTTGGATTCTATTGCTGATATAGAGATATATCTGAATTTTTAAAAAGATTTAATAAGAATAAGGGCAGAACCGCAATTTCTCGGGAAAAATATCCTCCTGCTTTACCTTCTTTTGCTATGACTTTACATTTTTATTCTCCTAAAGCTTATAATTTTGTTCGGCAAAAATTTTTAGCAGCATTACCTCATCCACGTACTATTAGTTCATGGTATTCTTCCATTAATGGTTGAGTCCATTTGTTCGGCGGGGGTCTCGATTGTCCCGCCGGAGGCGAAATTGCTAAATTAGAAAGCGAAATGATAACCGCGGCGCGGACGGCTCATAGAAGGCGCGAACCGGCGATCCGGCAGCTATCGCGAAAGCAAGCAAAAGGCATGCGAATACGGCAAGCAAGATAAAGCAAGAGTAGCGACTCACGGTGACCGGTCGATCCTCCAGACCTCCTGTAGACTCCGTCCAGCTCCGGTACTCCAGGCGGCATGCAAGAAGCTGCGAGCGTCCACTAGGCAAGGCACAAACGTGAGCAAGCATGCAAGGAGCCAAGGCAGAGTGTCAGGCACTAGCACAAGCAGCGGCGAGAGATCCGAAAGCCCGGGCACAAGAGACGGCAAGCAAAACAAGGAGCGGGTGTGCACAATTCTTGAAAAATGTGTTCTCAGTCCGACGACTCAACGGCGAGCCAACAATTGGAACCAGGTTTCACAGCAGAAAGTTTTGAAATTTTGAAAGTAACTGCGGATCAGATGAAAATATAAAAAAAAAGAAGTACTTGTTTCATTAGTACTTGATGAAATGAGTATTAAGAAAGGTCTTCAACGTTTTCGAAATGGAATAATACGTGGATATGTTGATTTTGGCTCGTTTTTAGAAAATGAAAACAATGATATTCTTCCGTTAGCAAAAGATGCGTTAGTCTTAATGGTTGTTTCCTTGGATAATAAAAAATGGAAAATTCCAATCGATTATTTTTTAATAAATTGTATTGATTCTGAAACCATGACCGAAATTATCAATACTGCTTTAAGTCATTTACATAACATAAATGTTAAAATTAGAAAAATAATAATCACGTTCGATATGACTAAATAACAATTGAAAACAATACACAGGCCAATAGGTCAAAACATCGAACCAAAATAGAGGTGTCGCAAAATATAAATTAAGATTTATTTAATCCGAAAAAACATAAATGTTAAAGTTGTTTCTGTAACATGGATGGTCCGACACAACATTTTTCAACTATGCACAAATTAGGATGTTAATTTTGATGTTAATAATCCGTCATCTTTTTTTCGTCATCCAAGTACTAAGGAAGCAGTATATGTAATTTTTGACGCATGTCACATGCTCAAACTAATGCAAAATTGTTTCGGTGATTGGAAAATTTTCCAAGATAGTGAAGAGAATGAAATAAAATGGGATTATATCAAAGAGCTAAGCGAGCTTCAAGAAAAAGAAGGATTATCGGCAGGCAATAAATTAAAAAGAGAACATATTAATTATTGGAAAATGAAAAAGTTTATCTCGCAGCACAAACTTTAAGCAGCAGCGTTGCTGATGCTATCTCATTTTGTGATAAACAATTAAATTTATTACCGTTTCAGAATAGTGATGCAACCGTAAGGTTTATTCGATGCATTGATAGCACAATATATTTTTTAGAGTCCTATTTAGTACCTGCTGGCACAACTATGGTTCTTAGTGTCTATGGGGTCCACAGAGATTCTAATTTTTAGCCAAATCCGAAGAGATTTGACCCGGATCGATTTTTGCCCAAAAGGATTAAAAATCGTCACCTTATTCTTGTATACCATTTAGTGCTGGACCACGTAATTGTATTGGTAAATATTATTTGTTTTAAATTCTCTTATATGAATAGAATGCAATACACATAAAATTTTAGGACAAAAATACGCTTTGCTAAAAATGAAAGCGATGATAGCCCCTTTAATACATAATTTCTACTTGGAGCCTGTTGATCATTTAAAGACTCTTCAGATGCTTGTTGATTTAGTACTTCGTCCAGCTCATCCAATTTCTATAAGATTTGTCTTTATTTACAAATAAATGCGAGCATTTGAAGAAAATGTCGAAATTTAATAAATGTTATAATTTTAACATCGTAAAAATACAAAAATATTGTATTATATGTAATCTATAATAAATATAAGTATGTTTCAATCATTAAAATGCATACAACCATTTAAAGTAATTGTTGTGTAAGATGTAGAGTCGTGGCGGCACGCGAATGTCGTTGTATCGGTTAGGGAGTAGGGAGAAAAAGGATAGTCTCGCGGTATCCCTCGCATCAAGAAGGTGTGTGTACAATCGTGGTATTGTATTAAAGCCGAAATAATAATATTCGTGTCTCTTATTTAATGCTTCACCCATATAGACATAACATGATGGCAGCGGTAAACGGAAATTAAACAGTTTTGTCAAGAATAACTTTCTATAACCATAACAGTGCGAAAGTGTGCGGTAGCGCGTTTTTGAGGCTAAGAAAGGTTAATATGGCTAACGCTACGCATATTCCGTTGCCGGAACGGTTCCCGTTTGATAATCCAACTTATTGGAATACTTATAAATCAACGTTTGAACGATATTGTACGGTAGCTGTATCGTAAAAAACGATTTATTTTAACTGGTCTTTGCGCGCGACTTGGGACCGCACGCCATCGCGCGTAGTACGTTCTCTGGCAGAGGGCGCGCTTTGTAACCCCCACTAGAAGACGGCAAGGAAAGAAGAAAAAACGTTAGCGAGCACTACTACTACGAGTTGTCTGCCGCGAGAGCAAGGACGCCTATTATTTTTACCCGTGATAACGCCCTCAGTTACCCTTAAGTGCGACGAAAGCTGGCTTGTATTCTAACCGAAGCGAATAAATATTGTAAAAGAAGAAGAGTCAAAATCTTTTCGACCACATCGTCGCTGACGCACTCCTTCCAGAGACACGTGTGGCGGGCACATGCCCTCAGCGTATTCGGTACGCAACATTTGGTCCTTCGAGCCGGATATATTATCCGTTCATCTGTGCTTCGGAAAGAAGGTGTCGAGCAACCCGAAAATCGAACGGGCGGAACTCTCCAGCGCACCACAAGCTTTCGGCATTGCAGTAGGGCTATCAACGCGTCGCCGCGACAGGCAATATCTGCCACAGTACTATCTTCCGATCGGCTGGCTGATATCATTCAGGCAACTTCAGGCATTTCGGAAGAAATCATCAACGGCATCCAAAATTCATTTTGGTCAACGAGAACTGCAAACAAGGCTAGCGGCGCAGCGAGACCGACAAATCCAGTCGGCTTCCTCGAAATCGCGCCACCTGTAAACATTGCGGCGATCTCTGCTTACCACGATTTCGGGCGGCTACCGACGTTATCGACGCAACCGGTCGGCCTCTTCCCATCCGGAAATTACCGACGGCTTCCAGAAACTCATCCCGGACAGCGGGATTACTGGCACCAGCACTAACGCAACGAGATCGGCACACCAAGGCGGCCTCTTCGGGATCGCGCTACGTGTAATATTGAGGTAAGGGTGATTGTTCCTTGGCGGCGCCAACCCGTATTCATTGCACCTCATTAATTCAATATGACCGATATCGCTTCGCTCAAAAGAAGGCGCGCGACCATCAGGGCTTCATGCACGCGAGTCAAAACGTACGTAGATGCCGTTGTTTCAGTTACGCCGACTATCGTAGCTCAACTTGAAGAGCGCAAAATTAAATTAGACGATTATTGGTTGGATTACAGTGGCGTACAAATGCAAATTGAGTCACTCGACGGGGGCGAGGCAAGTCGAGATCGTGACAATTTTGAGGAGACATTCTTTTCGCTATCCGGAAGAATACGGGAGCTGATTAAGCCCGCGTTGCCGAGCCTAACAGAAGGCTCACGGTCCTCATCACGTGCATCGGACGCGGCAGAAACTCATTTTAATGTTCGGTTACCCAAGCTAGATTTGCCCACATTTTCCGGAAGGTACGATGAGTGGTTTCCCTTTTACGATTCTTTCAACTCCATTATACATTCCAATCGCACGCTAAGTAATATACAGAAATTGCAATATTTGAAATCTTCGCTAAGCGGTGATGCGAGCAGTGTCGTGGACTCTTTAGAAATCAACGAGTTAAATTATGATGTCGCGTGGAGGCTTTTAAGGAAACGCTACGATAATAAACGCGTTGTCGTACAAACGCATGTTAAGGCAATCATGGACCTGCCATCCATGCCTAAAGAAAATTTAGTTGATTTGCGACATATCGCTGACGGAGCGACTAAACACATCAAGGCATTGGAGGCGCTCGGTCGTCCTACTTCTCATTGGGACGACTTAATCGTGCATGTTTTAAGCTCCAAACTAGATATGCTCACATTGCGAGATTGGCAATCGTCACTGACCGGTACAGACACCCCTACATTCGAGGAACTTAGCGATTTCATAATCCGTCGGTGTCAAATGCTTGAGGCCACGGGAAAAACGGTTTCCTCGTGCAATAAAAACGCTATTAAGCAGTCCAGTTTAAAGCGTCACGCCTCATGTGTCGCGACGGTCAAGCCTAAATGCAATTTTTGTAATGGCGATCACGCCGTGTATTATTGCAAGGATTTTTTAGCATTATCGGTACCGCAGAGAATAACGGAGATTCGCAGCCAAAAA
>CABEGB010001146.1:0-112303 GCA_901521435.1 Crematogaster levior
CTCTATCAAGATTAGGCCAAGGTTAATTCTGTTTCCCTTTAGTGACCGTATCATACGTTACCTTGATACAAAAAAAAGATATACGAGCGCTCTTAAATAATAAATTGATAATAAGTAATAATAAATATAGCCATAAAACCATAAATTATGCTTAAACGTTCGCGATTTATTACGTTCCTTTTTACGAACAGACACAAAATATTAGTATATCCGAACATGTACATTAATATATTCAACTTTAAACAACTTTAAACTTGACATAAGTTATTATATTTTATCCATTATGATGATATAAGTTTTAATTGTTGCTCATTGTATGTATATTAAAGGATCAAATAATAAAATTGAATAAAAATTTCTTCGCGCAATTTTTAATAAAAATACGTCACTGTATGCCTGAAACATTGGTATGTTCTATATCTATACGCATATTAAAGTTAGCATTTTAATTCAGACATGGCCATAGCGTGTGGTATGTGGTCGAGTGATATGTAGTCTCAAAAGTGGGCTGCTCTTGGCTATCCGCGTGCATCGTGGAATCCAACTACCTGGTGAAAGTACCACTACCTTTGTGGGCTCTCTATGCGCATCCAAGCGAGCATGTGTATCTGTGCTAAGCATGAGGTGGGACGCTATCGGAATAAACGCGAATGTAGTGTCAATGCACTCTATTGTGTCATCCACTACTAACCATGAGATAATGTATCATATAACTGACCGTTGTCTAGCCGAGAATCGACCATGTAAATTTAAACACAATCTGTCGACAATTAAACGTTTTTAAATAATTTTGAAATACTTTAGCAACCTAAATTAAAAAGAAATGATAAAACACATTGGTAAACATTAATATCAAATGAAGTAAAAACAATAATAATTTCCTACCATATTTTTATTAAAGATATAAAATTTTAGAATTCAATTTACATTGTCTTTAAATTTTTGAATATTAAAGATATCTCGATATTGAATTAGAACAGCGATATAAATACATATAAATACATATAGAATAACGAGAATACATATAAATACATAAATGATAATTTTTGATTATATAATTTTTTATTACATAATTTTGTTACAAATTAGTAGATTTTCAAGCAATATGTAATTGGTAAAGTTTGAACGCATAAGTTGACATCGTTAACCAATTATGACAATATAATAAAACAACTGATAATTTAATTTCGTACAATTTCTGTTTAAATAGAATAAGATGTTAAAAAAAACCGTATATAATAT
Organism: Crematogaster levior; assembly: GCA_901521435.1. Classification (NCBI taxonomy): domain Eukaryota; kingdom Metazoa; phylum Arthropoda; class Insecta; order Hymenoptera; family Formicidae; genus Crematogaster; species Crematogaster levior. Next base: position 1,243 of record CABEGB010001146.1, read on the forward strand.
CGTATATTATATATAATTATATCTTTAAAAATGAAAGAAACGCTCATGATATTTTTAGTAACTTGAAAATGTTAGGTGTAACCAATTTGTGTTTCGCACAATTAAAAGATTCAAAAAGTTAGGACGTATAAATGATAGGCCTTGAGAGGTGCGTTCGCGGTCAGTAAGAACAGAAAATGCTGTCCATGCAATACATGAACACATTCGACGTAATCCATTGTGTAAACAAAAAATCGTGATAAGAAAGGCGAACGTTTCTGTGGAATTTCGAGTGATACTTAAGATTTACGAATGAGAATATGAAGAGGACTGTTTATATTAACAGATAAATTAAAATTGTGCTACTGCAAACGTACAGATGAACTTTTCGCTTTTATTAAAATTGGAAATTAGTCTTATAATAATCCTAAGAATCTTTAAGAACTACGTGAGATATATTAGAACAAAAGACAAGTAAAATTTACAAATTTAAGGTGTTTAGAGCGAAATAATAAGATTAACACCTGCTTCAAATATTTTTTAAATTTTTTGAATGGTCTTGAATTTGACATCGATCTTGATAACCTTGATCAATGATCTTCGTAAGGTCTTGATCTTAAATGAGAAATTATAAGATTTATTAACAACTATTATGACGATAACAAAAATTTATTTATAGCACTTAATCTTTGTTTTTCTTGTCTTTTGGAATTGTTAAAAAATACATTAACAATTTAAAAATTGCAATATAGAATTAATAAACGAGAGATAAAGATATATAAGTCGATAAATTTGAAAAAACGCTGAATAACCGAGAAGATCTTTTCCAATCTATGATTTTGCCCATAATTAACAATTGAATATAAGGATAATGTATTTTCGACAGACACTTGCATTGATATTTACTTTCATTTTTAAATCAAACATTTTTCACGCTGTACTCAAATACCTCGCAATAATTTCATCAACAATATATTCGAAAGAGCGCGTCAAGGAGGCACGTCGACAAGTTTTACTAAAGCAAGACGGAGAGAAGAGAGTGCGAGATATTTCTCTCAACGGGTATTTCTTTCAAGCGAGTATTCCCGGTTAATTTTACCGAGCCCTAAGGAGCGCGTGCGAAGGATCGACGAAGGATAATGCTAGCGGGGCTCATCGGTTGGACGTTGGCTTGAAGCGGACGAAGGACGCCCGCATTCCACGCTACAACCTGGTATAATACGAAGAATTGGCCGTACAGAAGGAGGAAGTGAGAGATAAAATGAGACGTGCGCGCGCGCACGTGAATAGCAGAGAAGAGAGAAGGATAAAAGAGTGAGAGAGGGAGAGGAGAGTGAGAGAGAGAGAGAAGGTGTAGGAGGGAGGGAGAGGAAAAAGGAGAGGAAGTGAGATTAAAATAAAAAAGAGAACGAGAAGTTAAGGAAGATGGAAGTCAGAGTGAAAGAAAGAGGGCGAAAAAGAAAAAAGAAAAATGCCGGAGAAGATTTGAGAGGAAGAAGGAGAAAGGCGAAACTGGAAACAGCTGTGCGAAGAGTTATCTGTATCTATCCTTTTCCTTCTCTCTTTCAGCTACTTTTCATTCGTTCTATTCATTCTGTATCTTCTTTTACATACATATTCTCTCTTTCTCTTTTCTTCTTTCCTCTCATTTTTCTTCCTTTTTTCAGTTTCTACTCGTTTATCCAAAAACTTATTCCATGTTTTCCATTCAAATCTATCTTTTCAAAAAGTTTTTAAATAATTCAATCATACGAAGATTCGAATTTCTTTGAACATTATTTGAAACTAGAATTTTTTTTTTAATTAGAGAAATTTTGAAAATCTTGAGTATTTAGGAAATATTTTCTAAAAGGTTTGTTCAAACAGCTAAAATCTTTTAATTTTTAAAAAATTGTTATCCACATTTGTATCCAATATAAATAAAATAACTAATAATGTAAAGTATTATAAAGGAAAAATATTTTAAAATATTTAAAACAGTTATTAGAAATTTTTTGATTTCGAAGAACATTCTAAATTTCGAAAATTGTTTATTCGAATGATTGTCGTATATTCACTATTCATACGTGTCTCGAGCCCCTGACTATTTCCATCTCTATCTTCTCGCGACCGCGTGCTTTCGATAAAGTAAACCAGTATGCACGTTAGTTTGCAAGTATCTCGCCGAGTACTGTACATAACAGAGTGCATGCTCGGGTGTAATTGGGATTCCTCCTTTCGCGAAGTTGGCTGCCGCTAGCTGCAACTGTTGCTGCCATCGGAGTAGGTTATCGTCGATGGCTTTCACCGATGCATAAGCAATGACAAGGAAAATGGATAAAATAGAAGAACGTTTTGATCGTGATTCTCGCGTAATGTACAGTGATCCGTTAAAGATTATATGTACAAATGTTATAAAAGAGTGGGAAAGTGGAGTTACATGAAAAAATGAAATGGAGATATAAGGTGTAACTTCTAGTTTGATAACTTCTAGTTGTCTTGTAACATTCATGCGACATTATCGGTAACTGTCGTGATATTAAAAAAATTAATCCTATTTAAAGAAAAAAAATTGCAGAAAGTAATTGAAGTTGCTGAAACAATTCGTGCAAATTTATTGTTCTTCGAGTGGTTATTACGAGTTTATTATTAAAAGGAAAAATACACAAATAAAGAGATAGAGAATGTATTTTGTCATTTCAAGACACAAAATAAATATAAAATTTTGATTAAAAAATAGATCGATTTTTATCATGAGAAGCTCGTGTATCGCTTGTCATTATGATATCAATGAAAATTAAAGTTGACTAAGAAAATACGGAGAATTTGAACGTCGGTTAGATAAGTAATACATGTAATATTTATGAATCACAGAAATACAATTTCATTATTAATCTACAGAAATTCTTTATGCATAGTGTCATTGGATATTTTAAATAGTGAAGCATGCGGAATATGAGACAAGACACTGCAGAATAGGGCAGAGCAGAGCACAGGTATATGGCAGGGCAGGGTACAGGTATATGGCCTCGTATTTTCGTGGCTGTCCGACTAAGCAGAGGAATATCCTGATGAGATTATAATGTGAATATAATGACAAGCTCCTGAGCTCCCGAGCTACGCGTCCCATACGGACCCACTCTTTCGATTTCGTCTCGACCGTGCGCGATGACTATGCGCTTAATCCATAACGTACAGCCTGCCTCCTCTCGAGGCTTGAATCAATCTCCGCGAAGAAGCTAATATAAACGAAGAAATAAAACAATGACGAACTCTAAAACGATCATATTGCTTAAACCATCGTTCTTCTTGAAAGCACGGCGATTACATTCCTTTTTCTTCCGTCCCTCTCTCTTGGAAGCAATTAACATAATTATAACTATTTGCCACCGAACCATTATTGCAATCGAGATGATTTACGACTAATTTTCGCGTGTATGTTGCAGGTGAATTCGTGAAATCGCAGGCGGAGGATTCAGAAGACGAAGGAATCTAGGTAAGTTACTTCTCTTTTTCTCTTCAATTAATGTTTTTTTTGTATAATAATAATTATTTTTCTGTAATATAATTTTATTGTTGAAAAATTTCCTGAATTTATTGCTGTTAAAATTACTCCTGAATTTATTTCTCACTCTCTGCTTAACAAAATGACAGTGTCGATTAGTATTAAAAGTGCAATGGAATCTTCTTTAATATTGCCAAATCTTTTTGATGGGGTTTCTTTTGTCAAGAAATTTTATTATATTTATTATTATATTATTTATTATATTTATTATTTATAATTCGAACGAAAAATATGCGGATATGATTTTTATTTATAATTGCTGTGATGGGAACTCATTGTTGTGAGAGAGAGCGTACTCTTTGTTTGAAAATATTCGTGACACTTTGGTACAAAATTGTATTGTGTATTAAAATTCGAAATTTTGAACTGATATAAGCAATACCAAACATCTTCAATGATTTCAAACATAGCTAGGCTAGATTAAATAAATCATCAATAACGAATTCCTCAATTTATCTGTATCGTTACTTTCATCTGAGTAATCCTTATGTGTGTTGAGAAGAAGATTTGTTTCACGCAAAGATTGTATATTATAATGAGAATGCAAGTTACGACGATGATACCGCAACTCGGTAATTTCATTTAATTGCCGAGACCGTTGAAAGAGTTACATCCATATGTGTTTACAACTTCGTACAATAATGTCGTATAAATTCTGTATATAGCTAGAGTATTACCATGTTTGTAAAAAAATAAGTAGGTATTATTTCTTTTGACAGAATTTCCAAAAATGTTGTTTTCATTGTTTTCATCTTCAATTTTTTATATGTCAATACAGTGCATTTGTTGTTTCTTGATTTCTTACAATTAGATAAAAATGGTAATAATAATATTTTATAAGCTCCAAAACGTCAATGTCCTTTTAAATCCTTTTGTCAAAGATGTTAGTATAAGATAAAAGTCTTGAAATAAGCTCGATTTATGGTTGTTTTAAGAGGAATGTTATTTCTCAACAGAACTCTGCCAAGCAATCTATTAAAAAATCAGATTTAAGTCAGATAAGATAACAAAAATATAGTCTTAACTTTAAGTTTGATATCTTTAATGTAATTTTTAACATTTTTTAAGCTGGAATCTAGTGAGGGTTTTCCTGATAAACTCTTTTATTTGGTCTTAGATTTGATTTGTGAACATTCTTGACCCAAGTCCTGTAGATATGTGTGTCGTTATGTGTAGATATGTCGTCTTTTTTGTTAAAAAAATCGCTAATTTGTTAAATGTTATACTTTTAATATTATTTTAATATTATCACTATCACTGAGTTGCTTTTTTGGATAATCCAAAAGTTTATTCTTGTAATTTATCTCAACTATAATATGTAACAACAAAATATGCTGATAGTTGTTTTAAAATAAACACTTGCATAATTACATTTTTTTAAAGTGGCTATAATGTAATCAATTTAATAAATCAATTTTTTAGTTTGAATCGAGAAGTAACAATGAAAGATGCATTTCCAAAAGAAACGCATAAAACCGGTAACCATTTCGTGTCAACAGCTTAAACGACATCTTTATTTTCTCATTCCCGTTGTTCGTCCAATTATAAGAAATTTTTTTTATTACAAGGAAACATGTTTTCAATTTACATCGCCGAAACAAACAACTGCACGAAATGCAGTTTATTGACGATGAGCGACTTCTCAATGAAAAAAAATAAAAAAAAGGAAATACGGAAAGAAGATTATAAAATATAAATCTCTAAAATCTACCGCAAGCAGTATTTTATGATCGAAAATACCTTAATTTAATTTTTAATTTATCGTGGAAAGTGCCGTTCGCATACGTGACTCACACGAATACATAGATATCAATGAGATAGCATGTGTGCTATCGTAGTATCTGTTAAAGGAAAGTAATTTTTCTTCTAATAATAAATAATCTCATAAACCGAATAATTATATAAAAGTACAACGACTTTAGCACAATATATTGATGGATTATATTGGGAAATAATGTAAATCTAAAGTCGGATTTAAATGACGCATGGCTCGGACATTCTTATTCAGTTATTCATTTCAGTAAGTTCGCTTTATAAATTCTCTTTTTTCTTAACTGTTAATAGACTCGTCGAGCCACGCGTCATTTAAATCCGGCTTAATGTACTCAACATTGTAAAGTGAACATTGTGAAGTGACCTCCTTATTTAAACAATTTATTCAGTAATATTGGTTTAATATTCACATTATATTGGGAAATCTTGACCAATGCACTTGCAATATAAATCCAATATTATATATAGTTATTAATGTGCGACATCATTTGTATTTATTCTATGCAAACATTGGCGTTTTTTACTTTGGAAAATGCAACATATAAATTCAATATTTATCAATATTTATCCAATGTAGGACTAATGCACTGTGCTACTAAGGGATCTACGTGTGAAGTATTAAATTTAAAGAGTTTTATTGTAAATTATTGCGGTAACTATAACTGATCGAGTAATAGTCTTAATTGATAAATTCTCTTTATAAAGTCCTTTTATTAAATAAATTTGACATTTTTCGGATGGAATCTTGTGCCCGATGTATTTTTTCAGTTACATTTGCGCTATCGATCAAAATTAGTGAAATTATTACGCATCTAGCAATGTAATGTAACATATTATTATCGTGTATAATTAAGAATTCGAGGCCATCTGCTTGATGAGCAAAGCTTTGCAATTCTTGGAAATGTTTATACAATATCTTTCCTATTTGTCATATAGATCTTCGGAATTCGCTATTTTGGTGGATACGTTATTTTGGCGGTATTTCCTTACGTAAGAACTGCATGACGCAGGTCATTGCTTGCGTTTGCTCTGTGTGTCACCGTATGGCGCGCGCGCGCGCATACACACCAGTCTGGCGGCATTCCATCGTGATTTGCGAACGTTTCGGTAAAGCGTACAGCGTGCAGTTTGTAGTTCGTATAGTGTTTATGTTTGTACGTAGCGATACTCCCAGCTGGCATTTTCGCAGTGTGAAATGGCCCAATTTGAGTATTCTTGAAAAATGTTTCATCTTGATTGTATAGAAAAAAATGTTGCGTAAAATATAATTATTTAATTCATAATTATTGAGCAATTATCGCTTATTTTCGAAAAAGCATCAAGTTTAAAATAATATACAGTTTCTCGAAATTGGTAACGGCCAAATGAAGGATAGCAATTTTACATGAAAAAATAAGACAAAAGTAAAATAAAAATGATATATAAAAAATTTTCCTCATGTAAAATTTTCGAATTAAGATTAGATTGAAGATATGAGAAATTTAAACATTTATATTCTTTAGCCAAAAATTTTGATACTTCTATTTATTTTGATATTATTACTATAAGTTAGACTCTTTACAAAAAGAAAATTTTTGAAATTTGTTGATACATGTTGTAGATTGTAGAGTGCACGGAAATATTCTCTCTCTCTCTTTCTCATAACACATATCATCATTAATCATTTGCATATTGTGACATATAACTTATATATTTTTCCTGAAATTTATTTATATATGCGAGATATAAATGTTTTTATAGACGTTTAAACAGAAACGCACACATTTAATTATCATTTTCCTCGGTCAGTTATCATACAAGAACGAGGCTCAACCTTTACTGAACTTGATTGTATTGTGATGTTTATCCGCTTCTTTTTTTCTTTGTATCCAATTTGCGACAATCGGACTTAGCAAAACAGAGTCGATTTCGGTCAGACTTTCCCTAAAAATCAATCTTGTGATCCAGCTGACGAACCAACCCGTGATTATGGCAAGGAGAAATCCCAGTGGACAGTACCACATATAGGATATGCGGTAAAGATAGAAATAAGATTTATCCTCCTCCATTCTACAATCGAGAAATATTGGTTATAATTTTTTTCCATTACCGCAATTAAGTGTCATGATCAGAAATGTGGTCAGAGACGTGAAATTAAAACGAATTTTTTTCCTCCGTACTGTGTCTAAATAAGTTCATATTTTTTTGGAAGTTATTTAATTAATTAATTTTTTCTAATCAGATTCTTAACAAGCTTAACATTGCTAGGATCTGGTTAGAAAAATAGTAATTTAAGCTTATCTAAAAAATCCGAGTTATACGAGACTACATCTACTTAAATTTTTACTCACTGGTGTTCATTGTGTAAATTTGTGTAAATTAACAATTTCTCGTCGCTCCAACGATATAAAGTAGTAATGTTGGAACTACATCCGTCTGTTGAGACACCTAGCCGCGGAATCGGCGGTTTCGGTTGTCCGAATCCTATCCACAAAGAGAACGTGAGACTAAGAACGAAGCCCGCGATCGCGCCCCGTTGATTGGAGGATGGCAGAAACATGCCGAGCGTGTATAAACCCAGCATAGGTCCACCCACGACACCAAAGATTGTCAGAGCCGCCTGCAGAAAAATAAATTTTATTGAGAAAGAAGCACCACGATTAAGATGTCTTATTTCACAAAGGAGTTTACCCAAAACTCAAAAGATATCTAAGAGAAAATGATAAGTTCTCTAACAAATGTGAAATCGAATTTTTTGGATGAATTAAATTAATTTTTCTAGGATTAACTCATTTCTTCGTCGACATGTTTTTTATTTATTGTATGTGACTCAGTACTGAAAGCAAATTTCACATACCTGCAACAATCCGCCTAGATAATGTGCCAGAAAAGCGACTGCCACACACGATAGTCCAACTACAAGAGCCAAAATTTTGCTAATAATTATTGACGACGTAGCAGATAGCTCTCTGTTTCTGTAATCAATATTGTTCACGCTTTGCTCTAGAATATTAAAGATCTTATTATTTCTTGATTAATAATTTTTAAAAGAAGAAGGAAGGAAAGGATGCAAAGGCAAAAGAAGAGAGTAAGAGAAAGCAAGAGAAGAAGAAAAAAGGGAAAGAGGAAATGGAAAGGAAAAAGAAACTGGAAAACGAAAGAGGGAGGAAGAGACAGAAATGCATTCAAAATTCTGCAATCTGATTATGAAACAGTCTTGATAAATTCCAGATTAAAAATAAAGAGACATAAATATCAAAATATAATAGAGTGTATAAATCAAGTGTATAAATATTAATTATTAATTATTTCTTTTAACTTTAACGATATAAGATATTAATTAAGTTCAGTTTTCGATAATACACCGTATAGCAAATGTATTATTCTGTGTGAAAATTTTTAATTTTCTATATAAACATATAATTATTGTATTTTAATACATTCCTACATAATATCTGTTTTCTTTGAGGAATTCATATTGCCTTGAAACTAAATTGTTTTTCAACAGTTGAACACTTCTGTTTACGATGTTTTTCTCTCTATTTACAATTTTTCACATTATCACGGCTCTTACCTTACATGCCAAAGAGGCTTGATATAATCTTCAAGAATAACAGCGGCGAGGGAATTAACTGTGGCCGAGACGGTACTAAGTCCAGCACTAAAAATTCCGGCTATGAAAAGCCCAGGCACACCGGGATAATCCGACAGTGTGTCCATCACGTACAATGGCATCAATTGATCATTTGAGGTAATCCTGCCTTCTTTGAGTGGATCACAGTTATGATATTTTGCATATATCGCTAGTCCAGAAAAACACAGAGTAAGCGACATGATCGATGCCATCGGCCAGCTCCACCATAATGCGCGCTGAGCGGCTGCTAAATTGCTGATATCAATATAACATAGAGTAAAAATGATCTGATCATGTGAGAAATTTGGAAATTTGGACTTTACAACATTGAAATCAAATTCTATGCACTGATGGAGTTTCATAAAGTTTATTGCGAGACCACGGTTAAGGTGTATGGAAAATAAAATAATATCAGAGTAATAATTGTAGACTCAGATTTTAGTAATAAACAATTATTTTTAATTACCTATAAAATATATAACAAGACATTTTGAAACTATTATTTTTTGACTTTATTAATTCATGTTTAATTAAAATCAATCTTGCTTTACCTGACAGTCAGCATTCTTTGAACCTGAACTTGATTAACGCTGTACAAGGAAAGGTAAGTAAAGAAACCACCAAGTGTCAAACTCCACCAAGTATGTCGTACAGTTGGATCCGGAGAGATGCTGCGGGCATATGTAAAAAATTAAAATAAATAAACACTTCGCGTGCGCTCATTGACAACTTTATTTTACTTATTTCACTTGATCAATCAATGTGATTATCTGTCGAAAGTTTTTCTTATTTTCAAATTAATTACGAAAATTATGAAGTTACAAAATACTTTAGTTAAATTTTTTTCTTTTTATCACAATTACCTGCCTCACCATAATTCTATTCTACATAAAATAAAAAATAAAAATTCTACAATAGTTAACGTGATAATTTTTTATTTCTTTCATGAAAGCATTAATTCATCGTGATAAGAAAAAAAACAAATAAAATTGAGAAATTGAGAGTGCATTCACTGTAAATAAAATTATATGGTATATACTTCGCCATAGAAATTAGATCAATAACGTAAATTTATATATGTAGAAACATAATTCAAATAGCTTAGAAATAGATACGAGGACATTTTTCGGAGGGTTTTCATTTAGATAGTTACTTATCAAATTCCAGCCGGGACCCCTTTCCGGCAATCTGCCAAATTCGATCTAAACTACCATTGTCAACAGCCGCGGTAGCGATAACTGTGATAACGGCAGTCAGCATTAATAGGCCCTGGAAAACGTCGGTAATAAGTACTGCCTTGATACCTCCGATCGTCGAATAGAAAGTGCAGATGAGTCCTAAACCAATCACACTTGCGGTCGTTGAGATACCCGTGGTGGCTTCTAAGGCCAACGCAGGTGCATATAATACTACACCGCTGTACAGAAGCAATTGGAGCAAAAAGGCAAAACTGGCTATTATTTGGGTGGTCGTGCCGAAACGTTTCTGTAGATACTGTAATGGATATCCATATAGTGTGTCAAATTAATTTTGAATAATTAAATTTTAAATACTTAATGCTATTTCATTTTTTAAATTAACAGAACTTGATCATATCATAAAAGAATGTAAAATATATTTTTAAAATATATTTATAAATAATTTTCTTGCTGACAGATATATTTTTCTTCTTAATTTTATTTTTAAAACACACCTTTTTCATACAATTTAGAATTGTACTTAAATATTTCCGACTGTTTTTAAGCGAATGATAATTAAAAATATTAATCGTTTTTTTTATTAGATTGAAAATTAATATAGAATAAAAATACTTTAAAAATAATTATTTTAATTAATAAGGATTTTATTTAGTAAGAAAATCTAATTTAAAATTTTTCTATAATGATGTTAATCATTTTACCTTGAAAGCACTCGCAGTGCCTAGCTTAAAAAATACTGGCAAATAAAAGTAGGCTGCGAACGGTGTAGCGAGACCATAAGAGATGTTGATCACAGCGTATTGTGTACCGTACACATAATTTTCAGAACTCACTCCGAGCAGACTGACTGCTGATAAATATGAAACCATCAAACCTATTGCTACCGGGATCACTCGCATTGAATTATTTGCCATGAAGTATTCCTACAGAAATGCATTCAAGAAAAGCTATTTTATTTCGTCCATTTTAAACAATTTTTTTATTGAAAAAATATTAATTAATAAAAAGAAAGAATCGAAAGACCAAAATTAAGATTATTAAAGTATCATATTGTATGGTATGTTATATATTGTAGCAGATATGAAAATATTGTGTATGTGACACAAAAGAGAAATGTGATTTAATTACCTCAGTTGACTTCTGTCGGCCACCGATGAGCCAATAATACACACCGATACCGGAACTGATTAGAATTAATACACCAATCACCGCATAATCTGCTGCAGTTAACGTTGCCATAATGTTTATCACAAATTCACCCACCAATTAAAAACAAATTGTTTGTGGCGTACGATGCTATTTCGAATCGTTCCAATTTATTTTATTCTTGAAACAGTTCTGCACTTTGCTTCATTTTTAAGAGAATCTAACAATGGCGTCTGAAATATGCGTTGCTTATCAACCCATTATCGTTTATTACATGCTGCAAGCAACGCGTTTATAATCTCTGATCTAATCTCATATGTGTCTCACTATCAGTGAATACACAGTCGTCTTACGATTAGTTTTCTTGTCTTTGTGCAATATCTGAATATAATATTTGAATGTACACACACACACACACACACACACACACACACACACACACACACACACACACACACACACACACACACACATAACAATACACACACACACACACAGCATACACACACACACAATATATATATATATATATTACTTCTAAAATATTTATTGTCCAAATTTTTACTCTGTTGACAACGAAATCTAGGTAATAACAAAAACTTGTTATGCAGAAGTGATATTATACAGAAGTTCTAGAAGTGTGAAATAATCAGACATTCTCAGGAGAGTAATACTCTTATATACCAATGTTTTCGAACGAAGAGCAAGCGGATATAATTCTTCTATATGCAAGGGAAAGCTTCTATGTATATGTGTGTATATATGAGAGAGAGACGCGTACTGTTCGTTCGAGAATATTCAGAGCACTTTAATATGAAACTGTATTGATATTTCAAGGTTGAAGTTATTCCATCTGATCATCTTTAACGACTGCAAATAGTAATGATAGTTAGAAGACTATAAGATTAGATAAACACCGTCGATTTTTTCTCACATTGTGTCACATTCCAACAAAGAATTCGCTATTATCTTTCTACGTTTAATTTTTTTATTATAATTTTTTAATAAAGTGTTAAACCGACCAAAGTCCATGTCATTTTTCTTTTTGGTTTTGAAAGAGAGAAAAGTTTATATGAAGATATAAAATTACCGGAAGGGAAGGGACATATTTTGATCTTTCCACCGAAAAGGCTAGATCTATGTGAACTTTTTTCAAATCATACTACGATTTCTTGTTGGCAGTGAGAACGCTGGGCGTAGCGGCGACGAAATGAAGCATGCAGCATGCGTGGTAGCGGTGTCACGGCTGCGCGGTCTTGCCATCAACCCCTGGTGTCCGCCAGCCGCTATCTCGCCATTCACGCCCTTCCCGGTGATCCTCTCTACTTCATCGTCGAGGTAAGGTTAAATATTAATTACACTATCAAAAGGTGTTGCAACATTACATCTATCACCGCGCGAAAGATATGATCCTTTTTGTCACAAATGTGCGCGAATAAAAAAGTAATATTTTTTTCAAAATCCAGCTTGACTAAAAATGGCACCTTCTTTAATTAATTGTAATATTCTTTTGTTTTGGAAAGCAATTGTATTGAACTTGGAGATTTTAAATATGGAGAATTTAGAAATAATATACGTTCATATATGAACGTATGTAATATTGTGCATGTATTATTTTTGGATAATCCTTATCAAGTGTGAAATATTTTCATTTTACTTTTTTTAATTTTTATAAGTAGAATGGTGTATGGTGAATTCTTATAAACAATACCGCTCATTACAAAATAACTGACTGAAAACTGTCCGGGAATTATTTCTGGAAATTCTTATGCTAAATAATCCGTTTTATTATTTCAGGCTAAGTCGAGAGTGAAGGAGGTTTATACGCAGACATGCATAATTCTGAGTCACGAAGGTATGCGAGATTGCGAACTTTTCGGTCTGGCAATATTATCCGGTAAGTTGTAAATTTTTGTGTATTTTTATTATTTTATGAAAGGTAATTGCTGTTTTTATTGGACGGACAAAATCTCAAATTTATGTACTCGTAAATAAATCCTATTACTTTACCTTAATATTTTGAGACACGTAGAATGATTTATTAAGAGTGAACTTTATGTAAAAGATGTCGTACAATTTTAAAATTTGACTTTTACCTTCTTTTTCATAATAAAAATGAACAATCTCTCTAAAATATATCTAAAACTCTCGAGATATTTTTCATTGTCTTAACAACCTGAAAGAGAAATTAAATTTATCGCAGTTGTTTTCTTAAGAGTAAAATTTAACCAAAGCTTCAGTCAACAAGTTAACAACTTTCCTTTGTATATTATAATTTACAATTTGAAGTGTAAAATATAAAAATAAAGGAATTTAATGTTCGTGACTGAAATGGTTGTTCAAAAAATACATTTTTTATGTTAAGTTAACGGATCTATTTTCTATGACATAAACAGAGAAATCGCGAAAACATTAAACTAGCGAGATGTCCAGGGCCCTCTTGACTAATCGTCAGGTTTTTCTGCATACCATACGGCTCACGTTCATCGCTACCCTCACCAATCGTGACAAGCCGGTCCGACTGGTGGCCCCCTCCACGGATAAAGCCTTCCCGGGTCCTCAAAGAGCCCTACGAGATCCCACCCATCCCTTCTACATTCCAGCGGGGCACCATCATCGGACTCGGTTGAGTTGGCAGGTCTTGAGACGCGCGAGCTATAGCATGACAAGAAAAAATGCACCTGAAAAACAAGTATAAGAAGAAAGGCAGCTCACACTCCCTGCATGCGCGTTATGGCTTATGCGATTCACGGTGGGTCTTGCGATCTAAACCAGGATCCAACTTTTCCTTCCCAATCCTTCTTCAAATGAGTCTTCTTTCTACGGTTCGTTTTTCTCCTATCTTCCATTGTACGATTTCTCTATTTTTCTTCTCAATTTTCTTTCTTTTCGTCACTTACCGTAATCCTTCTCGATTGATGAAACGGTATGGCTCATGAGTTTATCCTTGATGTGTGAAGAGGTACGAGTGAGCTATCTACTCATAATTCGGCGCTTATAAACTCGTATTCATTGTACTTTGGAATTCTGTCGACGAATTTGTCTCGCTGGAGAATTCCCGTTAAAGAAATATACTCCAGTCAGTTCTTTGTTGAGAAACTACATTTCGTCACGTACTCATGCTCTAAAAATATTCATCTTTTTCACAGAAATTCACGCTTTCTATGATTTGATGACTAATCTATTGCCGCAAATGTTTAATACTAATAATAAAACAAGGAAACATTAGAATCTCTGCTTGAACATTGATGCGCGGTAAATTCTCGTTATAATTTGACTTTGCAAAACGCAAATAATTAAGATAAGGAACACGTATGTACTACGTATATGTGTACATATAATAGAAATAGGTAGATAGATAGATAGACAAGCATGCGACAAGTGAGAGGGATAATAGGTTGCCATGAGACGAAAGAGAGAGAGAGAGAGAGACTGAAGCTGAAGCGGAGCGCTGCAGAAAGGAAGCGGCCAGATAGAATAGAAAGAGAAAAACGGACGGAAAGGGGAAGCGGAGAAAAAAGAGAACGGGCGGGGGCCTCGGGTAAGACGGTAGCTCGATGATTTGTATAAGGCCTCTCGTATTCCATCTCCCGGTCGAGCATCTCCGGCGCAACGTACGGCCCCGCGTACAGGAATGTGGAAGGAGGACGGCCGAGGACAGGGATCGTTGGCACACGACGTGGTGGAAGAGGGGCGAAAAGGTCCGTTCTAGCTAGGGCGGAGGGGAGAGACGGCAGAAAATACGCTCCGGCGCAGGTTCAAGGGATATATATCGCGGCGAGGTTAAAGCTGCGCCTCACAACAGGGCCTCAACGTCTCCTCTCTCCGTATCTCCTTCTCGTATCCTTCACGTACCCCACGCTGTATGTCACATCCTGCTCGACGACGAACCTCGCCACCGCGTGCAACACCTCCTCTGCACGAAACCCTTTGATTTTTGCTTAGAGAAGAAACCCGTTTTTCACTTTTTAAATATTTCTTTTACTTTTTTTTTTTATTCTGTTCCATCAGAATTGACCGATCTCGATTGCAATTACGTCGTTTAAGAAATGAAAAATTTTTTTGATCGATTCGAAAAACCTTGGTATCTTTTTCCATATTTTTCTTATTTTTTTCCTTACTTCGCCTTTTTTACTCTCTTTCTACCATTTAATTCTCATGAATTTATTAAAATTGCGATTCTCTGTAATGAGGGAGAAGAGGTTTGAGTGTAAAACCGACGTCAAGACTGAAGATATTTACATTTCTCGTAAGAAATCTCTAATCTTTGGCAGATTTAATAAGCTCAAAAGTGTGCGTTTGAATGGAGACCAC
The DNA here is from genome assembly GCA_901521435.1 of Crematogaster levior. Taxonomy (NCBI): domain Eukaryota; kingdom Metazoa; phylum Arthropoda; class Insecta; order Hymenoptera; family Formicidae; genus Crematogaster; species Crematogaster levior. Next base: position 16,811 of record CABEGB010001146.1, read on the forward strand.
GTTTGTGTAGAAGATAGCTAACGAGAGCGCGAAGGTAGAAAAGAGCCGTTCAGATTTCTCCCTCTTCCTCCGGGTGATCAAGGCAATCAGGGATGATTACGAGTGTAATTATGGTTATAACGCATTGCTGAATACCAGCACCATACTGAAGTGGAAAGAGAAAAAAAGAGCATTGTTTCTTTCTGGGAAATTGATGGGCTCATGAGAGAGAAATCTTGCTTGTTGAACTTTTCTTGTTGCGACACAGGAGATGCGCCTTTCCGACTTTTCCGATGGTCTTTAAAGTGAGGCGTGTGTATTTATTAAGAAACACGATCGTATCTCGCATCAAGAGTTACATATGGCAAAGAGCAAGGCAGATCTTGAAAGTTTTAAACATCAAACAGAAACGATTACAATTAGTATATTTTGTAAACTAACTAATAAACTCATTTTTAGTATACTATATATGTATATCAGTTGAAAAAATTGAGCAGAAAAATAATTATAAAATAATGCACGTTGAAATTTAATGTAACTTTATTGAAATATTCGAAAGAGATAATTAACATTTTTATACACGGGATAACGAAAAGATTTCGATTTCGACGAAAAAGAATATATGGTTTACTAAAAATAAAAAAATAAAAATATTTGGTTCTGCTTAAAAAAGAAATCACCTTGAAATCTGAGAGACCATCGGCTCTAGCTTTGCAAACAAACGTGAATTCTCTACTAGGATAGATTCGGGATAGACGAAAGTCTGCGGCAAAAGGAAATAAAACTTAAAATCCACGATGCGGACGATCGAATCCAAATGAGATGAAGAAAAAGAGAGACCGTGCTCCCTCCGTGACTGCGAAGAATATCTCCGCAGGAATACGATGGGCCCTATAGTCCCGATGGATTATTACGCGAGGGCCAGAGTTAGCCTTCGGGCAACATTCCCCAGTAATGGCCGGGTTATACCTCGGGTAACACAGGTGCTCTCTTCCCCACGGAAAGAGTGAGCGTATCGAAAGAGGAATACCGGAGCGGCTTAAGTCCATTTTAGACGACCTATAATTTGCAATGGAATACAGAATAAAATTCTACATGTAATTTGATATATTATAAAGAAAGAGAGAGAGAGGGAGGGAGGGAGAAGGCAGTAAAGTTATATATAAAAATATTAGAAAATATTAATCTTTATAAACAAAAAAAAGTAAAAAACACTATATATGTGTATCGTTTAATCATAATTTGAAATTAAACAATACTTTTTAGTCTTAAGAGCATAATACGCAAAATCATTTATTATCAGAAAACTTGAATTTTGAGAAAAGAAAAGAAAAATTGGATTTTTTAATACGAATGTGGATGCCGATAGTTTTTGGTGTATCGAAGCTGGACCTGTGCCATATTCATGGGCAACTGTTGTTTCATCGTGAGAGAGCTTTACATTTGCATGCAACAACAACTAGTTTGCCAACACGAAAGTTGAACTGGGAATTGTAGATTGCACGGATTGCGCTTGGGAACCTTGAAGGCCCAAACCCCGGTTACGGTCCCCGATCAGCATTCGAGGTTTCAAATCGAATTCCAGTATGAAAAACATGTCACGTTATCGTGCCATAAGAGCTCGAGCGTCTGGTCCCGTGTTGGCCGGACAGGTTTGAGAGAGGCCCCCTCATTCACTAACATCTTCTTGCCTGGTCTCTTTCATTGTTTCACTCGTTTATGGAGTATCGGCACCTCGCGTTGTCAATCGTGCGAAGGAAATGAATCTCCGAGCTCCGAGTGGACTCGACAGCTACACCAGAAAACCATGCATATACATCTTGGATATGCTTGATTATGCTGAAATCCGACAAGAAATTGTAAATTTATATTTATTCAGTGTTGAATTTTGAAAGATTACGTAGGATATTTTTAAACTGCATTTAAAGCAGTAAAAGTAAGGCTTGTGTAGTAATAGATTTGGCCTGAAACGCATTTTTTTTAATCGTTTCAGACGGCGAGTACCTATTTGTGGATCCCGAGAATAAACTGAACAAATACGCCCCGAAGAATTGGCGAAACTCTCATACACATGTAAGTAGCTACTTATCATTTTATTATAGTTAGAAGGAGAGAAAGAAAATGTAAGAAAACGAATATATGAACGAAAGAGTGACAGAAAGAAAAAGAGAAAGATGCTCATTGAAAACTTTAGAAAATGAGTGTGAACTATGATAAATATGATACGGTTATTTGTTACTGACATTAATTGACATAAAAAATACTATAGTTAACAATTTCACATTGCTTTCTATCGTTTATAGAAAACAATAAATTGCATCAAGGTGCAATATGAGCTTGCATATATGCGATACAAAAATTATACTCTTCATTTAGCTCTGATATCTTCCAATTGAACCGCACGGGAATTAGTTCCGATGCAGATTGTTTTCAACCAATGATCGAACTGAGCGAAACTGCAAACTCATTCTTTTATAGTGTTCGTTAAAAACTTCCTCTTCATGGTCATCTTAGATGACGTAAGTCGATATAATATTTGCGTTCTTGAGACTGAGTTGTTTTAAATAATTCATGAACTCAAGAACCAGAATTTGTATCAAATTTTTCTATTGTGCGGAAAGTTTACGTGATTAAACAATATCCCGCGGTCATGGTATATCTGTAACACACAATAATTATTAAAATAGTACGCAATTTTTATTGTTGTTTGATAATTATTATTAGAATAACATTCAATTTTTATGATGATTGTCGCTGTGATATGTAACATATACAAATATTATTGCAGGGTTTGGATAGCAGTGGAAGACCAGCCTTTGTTCTATACTTTCGAGTTCGTTTCTACGTCGATACGCCATTACTATTAAGGTAACATATAAATATTTTATTTAAACTAAACTATTTTTTAAATATATTTTTAAGATATAAAATCTTGAGATACAAATTTTATTTTTTCATCTCGATGAATCGATTGGCGATTCGAAGAATAGGAATGTTTTTATCCTGAATTGCGGGATTAATCGTGATAATGAATATGTCACACATCCATGAATTGCCAGCATTGCAAAATGTAAAGTGTGTTCGACTGTTTCTTCTCTTTTGGACGGTATCTAAAAGGCGCCGCCAATGTCAATTAAAAGACTCCGTCATGGAAAGAGACGCGAAGACAAGACGAGGGAGATGGAAAAAGTGCAGATGTAAAAAAATTATAGGGGATAAATTCGTACAAAAGAGATTTTATTCGCGGAATGAAATCCGGATTCTCGCCCAGTAGCTGAGTGGTGCTATTCTTTGTTATTATATAAAGTAATTATACAGAGCATGATAGATAGACCGTGCGCCTAAAACGAAAGCGTTCTCAGTGAGCACCTCGGTAATTATACCGATTCGCAGTGGTTCTTTTTATTTCGGCGCACCCTGTGATTTACATTGAATTTGACGATTCACCGTTTGCCCCGAAGGTTTAATTCTTATGCTTACAAGCCTTGGTCGGTGCGCAGGCCTCTCACCGACGCTTCCGATTTTAGTTAAAAAGTATTCCCGATCTGTTCAGACCGTTCAGACGAACTGAAAATGCTCCAACTTGTATATAATGTCAATTATAAATTAATAATAATTACATAATTAATTATTATTACTAAAACACTTTAATTATTTTAATTTAGCAATAATTTCCCATCTCCCTGTTTTCGAACAGTTATTTTAAAAGTGTTTCCTTAAAGATTTCAATTTTTTAGTCTTTTATGTATAAGATAAACTACTCGTTCAAGTTATTTTATTTTTATCATATTATATAATATTATATAATATTATATAATATTATATAATAATATTATTATATAAATATTTTAATTAATATTTAATATTCGCGCTGCTGTTTCAGCGATGAGACAACGCGGCATCACTATTACCTGCAACTGCGCGACAATGTCGTCAGGCATGGCGGCGGGGTGGAGAGCCTCCATCCTCACCATCCCCTTCACGAACCATCTATCATCACGCCGCTGCTTGTGCTCGCCGGACTTGCCCTTCAAGCCGACCTTGGCGATTACTCCGAAGAACGTCACAGACCGCATGCGGGATCTGTCGGCTACTGCAAACCCACAGATTACCTTCCTCCCCATGTAAACTGAATTTTCAATTCTCAGAGATTTCCAATTTTTTTTATATATAAGAAATCGAATTATTACATATCTATAAAAACGTGAAATACCTTATATTCATGTTTCAACATTAATACTTTTATATGATAAAAAGAACTTATCAATTATGTTTTTTATAGTGTGATTACACTTTTCCCTTAGATATAGTTAAATCTTTTTCTTGCATAATTACTTCAGATTACAATTATAGCTTTTTAATCGGTTAAATGTGTCTCGAATGCTCTCAGATGTGCCTTGAGTCGAACGTGCTCGCCGTGCTTGCAGCCCAGCACAGGGAGAACAGTGGGCTCTCCAGAGAGGAGGCAGAGTTGCAATACATCCGGGAGGCGGTTCTCTTGGAGGCGCCGCTCAACGCTCACCTGTATCGGTTGCGCCGAAGTAAGAACGAGGCGGGTCCGGGACGCGTACTCCTGGCAATTTGCGCTCGTGGAGTGCGAATCTACGCCGAGGAGGAGACACCGCGAGTTTTCGCTTGGAACAATATCGGCAAGCTCTCTTTCGATGTAAGCGTTAATAAGCAGAAAATATAATAAACAAATATGTGCCATCGTCGAAGCTCCTGCTCATTCGCTGGAACAATGTCAAATTATTGCAAAGAAGCGAAAAATCATCTAAATACTTTTCTCGTGCTGTACACGTTGAAATAAATCGGTCTGCTTGGACTACAACTTGTTTGTTGATAATATAAATGAACAGAGTACTTAGTCGAAAAAAAACTTTTTTACTATTTACCCACATTTATGAGTTAAAAAATAAATTGTATTTTTCACGCAGCGCAAAAAGTTCGAGATCCGAGCGGTTGATCAGCCGGAAAAATTCACCCTCTACAGCGGTTGCGATGACAAGAGCAAACTTCTCTTGGGACTTTGCCGTGACACCCATCAGTTCTCTATGGCTATAGCGCCTAGAGTAAATGAAGCTATTAGACGAGAGGAAGAAGGTGAACTTACTTCGTATTTTTATTTGTTAATCAGTCGCTTAATTTTTCATTCTTCAACTCTCGTTGACATCTGTTCTATTTAAAGATAGTTTTTTTCGTATTTTCTACCTTCCAATCTTATCTCCTTTTCATGTACACATCACAATATGCGTACATTTTTCTCCATGTCTCCCTCAACCTCAATTCTTTTTCTCTTCTCTCGTTTATTCTCTGAAACCGTTATAAATAAATTACATAAGTATTTGAAAATGACAAATTATATAATAAAATTAAATGCGATTTTTGTAGAACGGAAAGTCTTGAGGGATTGTTACATGTATCCTACTCGATGTAAGTTGAATTTAACGACGCGCGGTGCGCGCGACCAACGAATTTCCGTTATCTCGAGTACATCCTCGAACACGACGTCCGGTATTGTCAGTGATCGGGTGCATAGCGAGGATGAACCTGATACCGCACCAGCGTCGACCGAGTGTTTGCCACGTCTTACCGAGACGGTATCTTATTCGGATGGCCAGAGTAGAGTTTTAAATGGCACGAATGAGGATACGGACAATCACTCTATGCCATCCTCTTCCGTTTCTATTATCGACGGTAAGTTTAGTCAATAACAGAATCTTAGTACTTTATTAATGCTGAGTCAAGTCAGAAAATTTCACTAATAGCATATTCCGTTACTAATAAAAAGTCAAATTGCTTTTCCATATATGGATTCTTTAATGTGGATTTTACCGCATAATTATATTTTTATTTAAATTTGAGTTAAATTTGGGTCTTATTTATTATAAACTACCTTTGCGAGACAGAAACACTTATGCTGAAATGTAATCTGTTCTTCTAGAACAGTTCCTAATCTATGACACGCCAATGTCAATCATAATAAAATATAGTCTAACAATAGGGGGACAATTTTCAGAGATTGACAATTCCGACGCGACTTCTACATCAGTGATACTACGCCTTGCATCAAGTGCGGCGACTGCCGCCGAGGGCTCGCAATGCAGCAGCAGTTGCAGCACGGTGGTCGTGGTTAATACATCCACGGGCGGAACATCACGAATGCGCCGCGCCTCGGCGACGTCCAGCTTGGAGCTAGGTTACTCGCACACGGCGCAAAATTCAGCGATTTCTTCGGAGACAGCTAGCTTTCCGGGTGCTATTTACGATAGATGTAAGAAGACAGGTAAATACACAGGTGAGCGAATGAAGGAAAAGACTGTCGGTTTAGAAAACAGCTTTATCAATAGTCATGTCTTTGTCATAGTCAAAGTATCGTAGAACCTTTTTGGAACCGAACTATCCCTCTGTATATTTTCTACTATATTTTCTACTATATCCCCTCGATTCCCACTATTGTAGTAATACGTGCATAGAATACAAATGCCATTTTGTTTTTTACTCGCTTTCTCAAGTTAAGCGTGGTCACGTAGAATAATCATAAATCTCCAAATAATCTTCCTCAGGTACTGATATTGCGAGTGAGACCAGTGGTGTGTATACACTGAGAAGCAGTGAGATCCAAGACGAAAGGATCGGTGATGACCTGTATTCACCTACGGGCGATACCAACGAGTCCTCTGCGGCGAGTGATGTTTGTGCCCTGAGCTCTGTTCAATCGACCACTGACGAAGCATCTATCACATCCGGCTTCTACACCATTCACAGTGGATTACGATCGGAAAGCAGTGATGTTTATACGGAAGATGTCGGCACAGAAGATCAGGAACCAATATACAGTCTCTGCAAGGGCGACGATGAGGGGGTTTCCCTGAACCGACAGCTCGAGGACTCGCGCTCGCGTAGCAACAGCATACTCAGCGCGAGCAGCTTCCGGGGTGATGGCAGCGACCCGTCCAGCGCAAGGCCGTTACTATCGGCTGACGAGTTATCGGATCTGATAGTCGGCAGGTATCCCCCGCGCAAGACTATCAGCAACTCGATGGACTCGGACTGCGATTACGTGACGATGCCGCCGCCACCTCCGCCACCACCCAGGACAGACAGTGACCGGCAATTGCTGCCGCCACCATACCCGATAGAAAGCATTGACTACGCAACGATCAACGTTTCGAAAAGGTCCAACATGCCAGAATTGGCTCGAGAACGTGAACCACCACCGCCACCACCATACAATACGACCTGCGGTGATTTCGTCCCGTTGCCACCTAGACGAACCGATCCACCGCCACCGCCACCTCCGTACACGTCGTCGCGCGAGAGGATTCAAATACCGCCACCCACTCCGCCACGGAACGACGCTGTTACCCCGCGAGAACCTCCACCACCCCCACCGCCTTATCCCGATATGCCGACGATCGGCACTGTTCCGAGAGTCACGAAAATCAACAACGACGGGAATGTCGCGCCGAAACCACCTCCTAGGATCCAGCCTCCTACTTATCCGGGCGATAAAATGAAACCCACCCCCGTGCATGCACCGGTTGCCGCTCTTGTGGTAGGCCCAAACAATTACCTAGACGTGCACGCTTCCCGAGGCGGTCCGGTACTTTTACCATATTTGACAACACCACCACCCCCGCCACCTCTACCACCGCCGCCGACAGTACATCCGCGACAACCACCACCGCCGCCGCTCACCACCGCCACCATCATCAATGACAACGCAACAGCCAGCGTCAAGTCTGGCGACCGTTTACACGAGTCAGGTTTCTCGATCGCAGATAGAACAGTACAAACAACAACTTTACTCCGATGTCGATTATGTTATGTTTCCACTGAAAGATCCGGCGGTGTCGAAGCAGGAGTACATCGACGCCAAACAGGGTTCTCTTCTGGCAGCTATGGCGGCTTATCCGCCGCCACCGTATCCGTCCTTCAACAAGTCTTCGGTGATGTATCGTAGTACACCCTATCTTCCCGGTTCCTCCTTTTCCTCGCAATCCAAATACGCGTCCAACCAGAATCTGAGCTCCAGCGATATTGGTAGTTCCGGAGGAAATTATCTTCAAGGCAATCTGAACAGCCACTACGCTGCTAGCACTAGCTCGCTGTATAGTGGTGCAACCTGTTCGTCCACGGGCAGCCATAGTCTCAGAAGGGAGCCGCCAGTGCCAGTTCACCCTCACACGTTGAATGCATTCTCGCGGACTAGGAGTGACGAGAACATTCTCAAATGCTTGGATACCTTATTTGCGAGCAAGATGCCGTCTCTACCGCAGTCCAAGCATCGCAGGCTACCGCCACCGCCACCACCACCGCCCTATGAAATACAGGTAATACAGAAAGAAACCTAACCTAACGCCAAATCTCTTATTTGATTTATACTTAACCACTATAGTTCAAAAACGAGAGAACACTTGGGTTTTCTTGTGTGCAAATGTTTATAGCTGTACTAATCTTAAATTCAAATTAAAGAGAATTGTGGAAAAAATGTATATGCTTATATAGACAAGCCTGAAAATACTTAAACAATAAAAATTCACCATTTGTCAAATTAATCTCTTATTAATGCTCTCAATTTCTCATCAGATTTAAAAAAAGACATTTTTATCTCTGTAATATTATACACTTTTTTACATAATTATATATTTTAATGGTATACTATACTATTTGTTTTAGAATCTTGAAAAGAATCAGCCGTTACCATCGTCTTCTTCTTCAACTTCCTCGTTAGCCGCCACGACTACGAGCAAATTTAAGAAACTCAGCAACGGCATGGAAGAGAAAGACGAGGGGAAGAGCGATGATATGTTGGACATTCGAACGCTTCGCGAGAAAAGTCGTAATTTAGATTTACCGTTGATTTCCGCGCTATGCAACGATCAATACCTGCTGAAGCAAACGAAGGCCTTTGTCCTGCCGAAGCATCCCAGCGAGATAACTTCCACCGCTGCGTCCACGAAGAGCGGTACGCGCAGCAGCAACGGTGCGGCATCCAGCAGGAACAAGTATCCGGTGAGCGGACTGTCAACAACACAGATTCAGAAGCCACTTAGAAAATCCTCGACGAGCACACACAAGCATCCCTCAGAGGCAAAGAGCAATGCCTATAAGGTCAACACCTCATCCGCAGGAGCCTCGACTGTTAAGAAGGACTTTACAAGGGCATCTCACTCCTAACGCTTGTGTAGACAATCCTTTCTCATTCATAGACTCTTATAGCTCAGGATGAAAGTACATTCCATAATCCCATAATCACTATCGCGCGTTGTATCGATTTAATGTAATTAATGCGACGTAGTAAGAAACTATACAAATTAAATATTCGTTTCCGCGAATCGTGCTTCTTTAATTCAGGGTGCCATCTCGTTTGTTCACTGTTTCTTCCCTTACTTCTTTTTTATTGCACAAATATGTAGAAGCTCCAGCTAGATGATCGTTTGTTTCCAATATTATTAATATACTTAAACTTTGATGTTAGACACTAAAGCGTTATTGTCTCTTGCTCAATTATATATTGCGATGAAAATTCCATTCATAAGCCCCGATAAAGGCGGCGCTAGTCCCGCTCGTTGTTAGGATAAATCATAGAGTTATTGGCCATTGCATATAATTATGTGATAATATTCGGAGAGATATTTTATTTATATATTACACCGCTTGCTTATCTTAATGGATTATTTCGAAGCTCGAATAGGAATTTCGTATTTTCATATTACAAAAAATTTAAATAACATTTCGAGAATATTAGCAACAAATACAATGCTGAAATATTAACTATTTCAACTATTTTATTGTATTTTAATTAACTATTTTAATCACACACGTTCGATTTACAAGGTTACTTGTAATACTTCTCTATTTATTTCGATTACTAAGAATTAAATTATGATAAGATTAGAGTACTTGTATATTGTTTTCGATGCGAAGCTTACCGACAAAAATGAATATTGCATGGGTGGCCAATAATGATATAGTTTACCCTACACTAGTTTACCCTATATCATAAAAAAAAAGAGAAATGACTTTCTTACGTAATATAATCACAGAATACATATATATTTTGGATGCAAACATTTATGTGATTATTGTAATTAGAAGAATAGTAGCGATTCTATCTTCTAGAATTTTCAGGAGTAATATTTATTACCAAGCAGTTTCCATTCTTTAATATTTCGTAACACTTATTCTGTAACACATTATTATATCCAATCTTAATGCACATGTAGTGCTGTTAGTGTAGCTGATCCTTTTTGTACTTTTGTAATTGAGGTAATTCAATATTACAAAGCTACCATCCAAATTTTCTGATGCAACTGATTGATGAAATTTTCCGATGAAAAATTATTAATCGTTAAATTTATATGTAATACTTATAAGTACAATGCAGGATGTAATATTTTTCAATATTTTTCTTTCTTATTCAAAAATTTCAAATATTTTGGGCGTGTCTTGAAATAGTGATCTCATTCGTTTCTCGGTATTTTATAAATTTAATGTGAAATTAATTTTATTTTGGATCCTGCAAGGATCGCACTCCTCTGCAATCACAAATAAAAGAGAGTCCAGCCGTTTAATAAAATTATTATAATAAAAGAGCAACAATTTAGTCGTAAAAATAACTTACACTAATTGTCATTAGAGTCTAATATTATATTAAAAATTCCGCATCTGTACATAATATTGCGTAACACAATCTGCGTGCGTTTTACGTAGGCAAGACTCTCATGTGTACGTGTCCCACGCGCCATCTCAGTTATAAATAAGTAAAATTTTTTATAATAAAAGACAATTTGTGGAAATATAAAGCGTAAATTGAATTTTGTTGGTATTTTATTGGGTATCTATTTTATTGGATGAAATGATTGGTTGAAACGTAACGTAAGAAGTTTAATTTTTGCACATAATCCAGTTGGCGCAATTTTTCACTTTTTTTAAAAGAAAAACGATATAAAATTGTGTGTATAAAATATTTTCTAAACATCAATTTTTCTAAATATTTCATTTTAATTTTCTTTGATGTCTCTTATTTGAAAATATTTTTTGTTTTATCAAAATTTATATTAATACAATATATTTCAATGATGCGCCTAGCATCTTTTTTATTCTTTTCGAACAGACAGTTTTATATATCACTCTTAGTAATTCTAAAAAACGATGGCATCAATTTTTCTAGGGATAATTTACAATCTTGCTTCGGTCGAAAGTACTATTGAAGAGATCACTAAGGAGAACGGCCAATAAAACGACCGTCTTTGTGACGCAACACAATGTGATCACATGCTCGATGTGTTCTTATATTTTACTGAGTAGTTTATATAAACTATAGCACGTGCAACCTTCGGCAATATGCGGCTTTAATTACGACTTGTCATGGAGCGTGGGGCAGTCGATCGCCTTTTCCCTTTGTGAAAGCTTACGACACAAAGCGATACACGGTGTTTTATTCCCAAGTGCGCTCGATTAGAGTACTTGTCTTTCACGTGCATTCTTGAACTGTACCGCTTGGATTAAAATTTGCAGTTTGTTTGAAATAACACATTCCTTCACGCTGCAGGCTTATGAATTTTATGGTAAGTGCACACATGATGTATATTGTATCATAAGGTAATGTTAAATCAAGTAATCTCCTTCAAAGTTGAATGAAAAATAATTCGGTATTCAAAGAATCATTAAAATTAAAATCGCGTTTTAGGGCATGCTTTAGGTACGTCTGTATTTACAAGAGGATGACCTGATAATTGTCGATATTACAACATGTAAAAGATAGAAAGACTTAATCTTATAAAAATGTAATTTTTTCAAAATTAATTTCTTAAGCAATTAAGATTTCCTTTTTTTTATGTGTTGACATGTAAAAGCTGGTAAAATGAAAGATATATTCAAGGTTTTTAAAAACTAATAATTTTAGTTCTAATTGAAACATATAAAATTGAAGAAAAGTTTTTGACAAACAATACGAATAGTTCTCAATAATAATCTTTAGATTTTAATGAAAATTATTATCACGTGCAACGTGTAAGAGTTCGCAATAATCCGAGTAATAATCATATATGCAAGCGCGTCACGTGTCGCTTGTTAGTGCCTGAAATTACAGAGTTCGGTATCAATCTATTATTAATACTCAAAGCGGGAACCGACATCTGGCAAATATGAAAAACAAGGGTGACAGTATAATATCAACGGCGTTTCGTTCGAAACTGCTGACTAAGGCGAATGGCATTTGCAAAGCGTAATCGTATACGTGCGCATTCTTGTCTGTTCTCGATCTCGTAAAACAAAAGTGATGAGACAATGAATAGAATGTAGACAGATCACTTGAGTCACGTTTTTGTTGACCACTATTTTGACTTACAATTAGAAAAGGTACGTTCAACTGTGACATTAGTATCGTAGAAAAAAATCACGTTAGATCAAATTTCTACGCTTTGCATTTCTTTCAAGCTCAAGAAAAATTTAAAGATTATGACAATTTAAAGAATTTAAAGATAAAAAAAATAATTTCCTATAAAATAAAAACTCATGCCGCGAAACTAAGTGAGAAAAATTCGGGGGGGGGGGGGGGCAGTCAATATGTCTGCATCGATAGTATTTTAGTTTTTTACGTTTTTTTGTTACGCAAATCTCCTGGACCGACAGATAAGTTATATAAAAGAATGACTCACCATTTCCGAGAATAATATAATCGAAGTTAAATAATACCACAAAGATATCAGCGACGAAGAACCATCAACAACTTGATGAAGATCTCTGACATAGCGTTATATAGATCATAAGTAGTTTTTTGTATCCTCACTGGTTTTATAACTCGATCTATTAAAGTCCTTCACAGCTGCCGTTATAGCACCAATTTGATCGTTATATAAACGTAGCATACTTATTTGCCAGTATCCGTGAGAACGTCTTTGGCGATCACGTGTTCAAGATCACTGGTAAAAAGAAAGTAATCCCAAATATTTTGGAACTGTGAATAGTATCAAAATAGCCAAAGTTAACTGAAAAAATAAATGAATAACAAGGAAAAGTGGGCTTTAGGAGTCAAACGCGGTTAGTTGTGCTTGAGTTAACGTTACACGTTTGACTTTGGGTTAATTTTAATATTGATAGTCTTTAGTTAATTATTTATTTAAGAAAATGAGATTAGCTCAAAAAGACCAAAGATTCAACTTTGACATTTATTCCGAGATGATACTTTAATCGTACTGAGTCTTTTTAATTTTTTTGAAAAAAAGAAACATAAAAAGTCTGTATAATTAATTGTCAAATAATATTTAATCTTATAATTCTTCATGACATATTGTAACATTGATCAGCGACTCACCTGCATTAAGCTGTTCTTTCCTCGAGAGCTCGCATGAAACTGCACCGAACGTAAGAAATTAGGAGTGCAAGTAATTTCTGCTTCAGTACTTAGAACTGTCTATAGAATCTGGAAAAGACTAGGCAAAATTTACGTATAAATTGCATATAAACGTGTTACTCAAGCCACATGTGCTTTTAATCCAAAGTAAAATCGCGATTATCCTTCGTGGTTCTTAACAACGACGTACGTCCATATGATTACAGATACAAATTGCTGCTAATTGATTCTAGGAATAATCGCAATAATCTGCAGCTTTATAAAATATATTTTCTCCAAAGATAGAAAAACCAATAAAATTGGGTAATGTAACTCTAGCCGAAAAAATATACACTAACTCTTCTACGTTTCTTTTTAAATCGATGAAAAATTTATCCGATTTTTATCCCATCTGTTTTGCCTTATTATGATTTTTGGGAGAAAATCATAAATTATACTGTAAATTACGATAATTGATATATTGACATGTTGATACTTTGTTGCAATACAAAATGGCGCGTATCCTAAGTGTATTTTTCTATCTGTAGCGCACAGATTCATTTAGTATTGTGAACCATACATGAAGCTTTTCACAATTCTTTCTCATAAGAGAGTACGCAGCATCGACAAATACGCCAAGGAAGTTTTGATAACCTGCATCAATATACATGTAACATAATATAAAGTTTAATATAAAAAAATTGTCGATTAAAAATGTTTGAGAAAGATTGATCGAAGAGATTACTTCCAAGTTTATTTCATTTGTTTACTTTTCTATTACGATGTCAAATCCATATATTTAAAAATAAAAAGAGTGTATTGCAAAACTGTGAAGAGCATATACATGTATAATTTTCATTTTCTTTAATATGGCTTTGAATGTAAGCTCCTCGACCTAATCGCAAATATCAATTTGATAAATTTTTCATTATTTTCAACACACTTACATCCGTAAAACTGTTTAAGGAAAATATATAAAATCTCCCGGCTGTTAAATAGAGCGTAAATTGGCCCCGAATCATACATATTAGTAAACACTTCCTGCAACCGATCGGCATCTCGTACCAATTACATTCGTAGTATGCATCTTGCACGCTTATACACTAATCATGAAACAGTTGAATATAAAAACCATGATAATAAGAAATACAGAAGTATTATTAGTAATTATTATTGTTGTCAGACAGAAAAAAATACAAAAGCTCGCTACGACATTTTAAAATGTATAAATTTATATAATTCTTATTGAGTAAAAACAAATATATAAAAAGATATATTTTAAGAAAAAATTACTTTTAAGCACTTTTTGATACCATTGAAAATACTAAAAACTTTTTATTTAAAGTAAAAAAGAAACCCCTGTATTAAAGCCCTATATAAAAAGCAAAGAAAGAGTTACACGTATGTCAAAACACCTAAAATTTATTTTTCTAAATAAATTTTGTTATAATGCATAGATTTTTGATTGTATTATTGTACAGGGGGTTTATTTTTTTGTCCGACATCATTGCTTATTGTTCTTTCTTAGCGACCTGTTGAGTTAGTTGATCACCGATCAGGCAGTATCCAAAGAGCATAACAAGTGAAATAATAGCGAAAAAAGTAAAAGTACAGCAGGTCGCTATTTCTGACATCTCCAAGTTCTAAAAGAATAAATATAGGATGTTTCATAACTTTCAATCATAATTTTTACGACATTCTCCGAACAATTTAAAATTGATCGGTTGATTGTGATTGATCGATTTTTCTGATAAAAATTAAGCGGTGTATCAAGTGAGTCTGATGGTCATAAATATGTTAAAATGTTGTAACAGTGCATTTTCTATTAAACATTGCTAAATTAAGTTCTTCGTAACAATATTCAATAATGTAACGTACCATTATAACGTAATACATTGAGATAGCCAGCACGACACTATTACCAAGAAGCTCATCCAAAAGAATCAAATTGAAAGTATCGTCTACAGATTTCGCCAGCCTTTAATTGTGTTTCGATAGGATTATATAACGAAGGCAAAGCAGACAAATTATGTAAAGACATGTCTCTTATTACACACGCGTCTGCGATAATCTTTTACCATATTATCTTGAGATGCATCCGAACGAAGCTACGAATTCTGTCTACTATCATGATCTGTGAATATTCTCCGATGTGCCTGATACGATACGACAAGATAGACAGTTCGCCGCAAATGTGAAATATTAAGATAACCACCAAGCAAATCGCTGCCATGTGACAAACGGAGACGTAAATCATCGGAAATAGGTAAAGATACGTCAATACGTATATGTGAATGTTGCTAGTATCGAAAAATGGATGGATTCTGTAGGGTAACATAAGCGACTCTGTACTGTTACGCAACACTGGAAGAAGAAGGGTTAGTAGAAAAGGATGAATTCTACTTTTAAACGAAATATATTGATGACAAAGAAGAATGGAAGAATAGAACAACTTACTTCTCTAAAGTTGACAATGACAGATCGTTTGATGAATATTAAAAGCAATAAAGCCAATATGATTTAAATATCTTCTCTTATAGATACAATATTTACAATGATTAGAGAGAGAGTTTAATAAGCTTCACTTACCTTGATTGGAGGTCAAAAGGTACACGAGCGGTCTAAGGTACAGCAATACGACCGTGATGAACATACCGACAATCGAACCGTATGTGAATATCTTGGATATGAAATTGTAATTGTAGTAAATCCTTTCCTCCTCGGAATTCTCAAATTTCTGCTCCGCCATGTCCCTCTTTATCACGTCAATTACGAGCTTCAGCAAATTACTGCAACGTATCAGCCACACTATTGAGAATGTCATGGAGTAAGCTACCGTTTCCACGAGATTCATCACCATCAGCTCCAGATTACCGAAAACGTCGCAAAAGTTGGTATACGCCATAACGAGATAAAGCGTGAAGTGCGAGATGTAAATCGCGAAGCGGACGTACGTCCGCTTGAACGGCCATATGCCTCCGATGGAGAAGATCCGTTCTAAATGAACAAATAAATCTTCGATATGGTCGACTTCGTTCTGTAATGTTACATTCCGAATGACAATAACATTGGTTAAATCGTAATTGTTAAAGGAATAGTTATATCACAGCTAGATAAATTATTTGATACGATACGATCAGTATCAAACGCAGAAAAATCGTTTTCTTTCTGATTACAGAGATATCTTTCGCAATAGAGCATCAACTTCTTACTTTCATAGCAATTCAAGTTGTAGCTTTTTATCAATTGATCGTTCGCGATTGTGATTCGTTTCGCTGCAAGAATTAGACTTGTGTTACGGTCGCCCATGTATGCCTAAACGTATAATATCTGGATTAAATTCAGATTCGTCTGGTACTTACCTTGTCATTTTGTTATTTTACATTCTATACTTGATGTTTAACATAATAGCCAATCTGTCATTAAGTTGTTATTAGCCATCATTTTTTCTTACACACTAATTATCTTACCGTCTCATGCAATGTTGCTCCTTTATCTCTGCACCGTATCTGTACGGTTTCTATTTCTTTATATTTAGTATAGAAAAATTGCAGCGATCACAAGAAACACACATGAAATGGATAGCCATCAACTTCTTGTAAATACTTACAATTAGTAAAATTGCTAGTGTAATCGTTGTCGCGTACGTTGTCGCATACATTTAAATGCTGTTGTATCATCAACTGCAACGAAATAGTAATCGTACATACAGTATTATAAGTGCAAGGCTGTATGGTAGAACCATGCTATCTGCTAAAAAATTGTCGTTAAGTTTCTGTAAAAATACATATAATATAAAAGGAAGAAATAAATGGACGAAAACAGATATTATAGGTATCAAATTCTGACATCTACGTTTCTGTGTATTACTCGTTTAAAATTTATTAAGTGTAAATCTGGATAATTACCTGAGTTATTTGAAATAAAAAAAAAAATTTATAATATTAGTGGTTTCAGATTCGATAAAAGTATTGTCGAATCCGGTTACCGATACTTGCAAAAATATATCTCTTCGGCATTACACTCATAATAAAATTTTTCTCCCGGAAGCTTCGTGGCCATCATCAGTCAAGTGAGTTCAAATAAGAATAGTCTGTTATAGCAAACTGTCTTTGACAAATGGAATCATCAAATTTTTGATAAAATTAACTATGACAATCAACATGTCACGGATCTTTTTTAAATCTTTCGTAGAACATTTTGTTTGGATAAGTAACAAATCGTAAAGTGATCAGAGCCTGCCAGGTGAAATCAAACTCGTTTCTTCATTGCGACCGTGAACCAGAGAGAAGAAATAAATTTGGCCAATGTGCCAGAACTTTCAACTTGTCTCGAACGAAAATACATATACTACTACAACGATGTTGAAATTTATCTACTAGACAATCCTCTCTCTACCCTGGACTCGCACGTCAGTAGACATCTCGTCGAGAAGTGTGTCTGTAGTTATCTGAAGGTAAGAATCATACGATACTTGCAGTGAACGAGAAAGAATTTTGGTTATAACTCTTTCATAATTCTTCGAGTTTTAAATTATCAATTTTTTCTAACATCATTTGTTTTATTTTGAATAATTCGATGATCGTGATCAATTTGTTAATCTAGTCTTTCCTGACTTCAAATCACCTCGGGTGATAATCTCTGAACGCGTTTTTTAGTTAAGACACGTAACATTCGTAATAATAATAGCAAAAAAAATATATATGTGCCAGAGATAAATTGAGATTATATAAGATAGTATTAAATCGAACAATCTCTTATAAAATCAAATGCGAGTCAATTGAGGTATATTAATTGTGCAATTTGTATATAAATTATTTCTTTTGTATGACACGGTATTTTAAATAAGGTATTTATATTTTATATAAAATTTGTTAAAAATAATTTACAATTTTTGGATAACAACGCTTCTCTCTTTCTGTCTTTTCTCTCTTTATTATAAATTGTACCTCTATACATGATTAATAATAATCTATAATTTCTTTATCTTTATAAATTATTTTTGCACGCGCCTTCAAAAATTATTATTTTTTTAACGGTGTTACAAAAAAGATCGTAACACTGATAAATATCCCATGGATGTTTTCAAAACCTGTTAAAACGATTTATTTCTGAATTTTGTTTCTGTATTCTAACAGCTACGATAATAATATATATTCAAAGTTACGCAAAGTGTTTTAAAATTTTCGCAAAAGCATGTGAATTAGCTTACATCAGTTAAAGTACTGAGGCAAAAAATAGTAAATTTGCCAGCTATTAAACAGAGTGGTTTTTGTGATCTTGCCATGCAAAGTATTATTACTCGTGCATTATTCTTTGACATATTGTACCAATGACAGTCATAAAACGCTTGACACACTTTAGCACTCTGTAAAAAAAATATTTACACTATGAAAAAAAACTTTCACACAGGTATACAAACGCAAACAACAATTTCACTGTATATATATTAAATACAGCTACATTGGACTTGGTTAGGAGGAGTGAGTGAGAGCGTGTGTGTGTAGCGAGCGAAAAAGGTGAATTGAGAGTTAAAGCGGATAATAAAGGTAGGAGAGGGGAATAAATAGGCGAAGGAGAGAGTTTGGAGGAGAGCGTAGAAGGGGAAGTGGAGGGAAGAAGATAATCGTAGGGAATAAGGGGTGAGCGAAGACGGAAAGAGTGGGCGGGAGATTTTGAGGTTAAGGAAAGAGGTTAGGGTAGTAATAATGCGGAGAGTCAGGGAGGAGAAAGGGGCGAAAGGCGGGAAGGAAAGCAGGATAAAGGAACAAGGAAAGTGGATGGATGAGGAAGGAAAAAAGGAAAGGAGAGTAAGTTTTAGAATGGATACGGAGGAGGATAGAATGAGGGAGATCTACAAGCAGGAGCTGGGTAAATTAAACGAGGAATGGGATAGGAAATGGAAGGATAGGGAGGTAAGGATAGTCTTAATGGAAAGATTTATGGTTGAGCAAAGGGAAGAAAATAGAAGGAGGGAGGAGGAGAGGAGAAAGGAGATAGAGGAGCGGACGGGCAGTAGGGAGGGATCAGAGGGTAGCACCGGGGGAAGAGAGTCGGCGATGAGTAGTCGGGGAAGTTTATGGGGAAGTATGGCGAGTACAGGGGAAAGGAGTGAGAGCTTTAGTGAGAAGGAGTTGGGAGTTTTGAGAAGGATGGTCAGAGACAAGGAAAGGGAAGAAAAAAGAGCGAATTTTATAATTAGAGGTTTGGAATGGGAAGAAATAGATGAGAGGGGAGGGATAGAAAAGTTAGTTTGGGAAAAGTTAAGGGTAGAGATAAAAGTGAGAAAGAGCTGGAAGAGCGGAAGAGTAATAGTGGTGTGCTTGGAGAGCGAGGAAATGAAGAAGGAAGTAATGAGGAAGAAAAATAGGTTAAAGGGGGAGAACTTTTTTATAGAAAATGACTTAACCTTTGAAGAAAGAAAAACACAGGAGAAGATAGGACAATGGGCAAGGGGGGAAAGGGATAAAGGGAAGAGAATAAAGATAGGGTTTGGTAAAGTTAAAGTTGAAGACAAGTGGATATGGTGGAAAGAGATAGAAAGCGGTAGAAGAATAGTAGGGAGGGAAGAATTATTGAGGGAGAGAGAGAGGAAGGGGGAGGAGGGAGAAAGGAGTCGGAAAGAGGTAGGAAAGGAGAGGAGAGAAGAAGGAAAGAGAGAGGAGAAATCTTTGAAGGTATAGGGAGGCAAAATAGGGATTTGTGGAAATATATTGAGGAAAGGGATTTTATAGGATTAAGCGAGACAATTGGGAAAGGTAGTTACGCAACAAGGGATAAGAAAAGAGGCAGGGGGAGGGGATTTTAATGAGAGAATAGGGGTAGAGGGAGGGAAGGAGGAGGAAGGATGGGAACTGGAAAGATGGAGTAAAGATAGAATTGAACAGTAAAGGGAAAGGATTGAGTAGATTGGTAGGAGAAATTGGAGGCGTCTTCCTAAATGGAACGAGGGTAGGGGATAGGATAGGCGAATTTACATACGTAGGAAGTAGAGGATGTTCTGTAATAGATTTTGCGAATGTAATGGATAAGGATACTAGCTTTGTAAATAGATTTAAGGTAGAGGATAGGGGGGACGCGGATCACATGGTCATAGTAGGGAAGATAGATACGGGACGGAAGAAGAGGAGAGAGAAGAGGAAGGAGAAGAAGAGGAGAGAGGAGGAATCAATGTAGGAAGAGAAGAAGAGGGTGATAAGATGGGATAAGGAAACGATGGAAATAGTCAAGGAAAGAACGATGGAACGGAACAGAGGGGACGGGAAAGGAAAGAGGAGGAAGCATCAATGGAGGCAGGTTAAGAAAGATAGGATACAAGGAGTGGTGGGATAGGAAAGGCACAAAAGTGAAAAGGAAAGTGCACAGATCTCTGAAGTTATGGAGTAGAGGAAGGATAAGTAAGGAGAGATACATGGAGGAAAGAAGAGGATGAAGGAGGGGATGGAAGATTATTAGGGTGAAGAAAACAGTAGAAGAGGAGGATTTATGGAAGTTGAAAGGTACAGTGCGGAAGCTTGGGAGTTTATAAACAGGAAATGAGGAAGGATGAAAGGAACAGGGGACAAAGTAGAGAAAGAGAAATGGGAAGAGCTCTCTAAGAAGAGGTTGGAAAGTGAGAAGGAAAGATATCAAGGAAAACAAAAGGAAAGAAGGAAAGAAGGGGAAAAAAGATGAGGAGGAAGACGTGCGCTCAGTCAAGGTGAAGGAGAAGAAAGGAAAAAAGGAGGAAGAAATTGATGCGGAAGAAATTGGGAATGTAATAAGGAAGAGGAAAAACAAGAAAGCAGCAGGGGTAGTGGAATACCCTTGGAGGCACGGAAATTCAAGAAATAGGTAATGAGAAACTAGAGAGAGAAAAAGAGAAAGCACGCGGTAAGCTATGGAGGGAGGAAGAGAAGGTGATGCGAAAGAAAGGTTAAGACAGAGGTGAATGTTAAATGTAAAATGTAAAATGTAAATGTTGGTAGAAATGTAGATGTAAAATGGTAAAGGTCTAAATGTAAATGTAAAGATGTAAAAATGTAAAATGTAAAATGTAAAAGGTATAAGCAGACAGGATAGGATACGAGTGGATAGAGATAAGGTAGAGTTGAGTTGAAGGAATGGGTTATGAAAGGTCTAGAATGTTTGTACCCAAGTCCCTCTTCTTGGCATAACAGCTGAAGAGTAATTACTAAATAATAATAATAATAATAAATACAGCTACATTTTTAAATCTTTATTCCATAAAATATTACCTCTGTCAAAAGACTTTCGCCGACAGTGCAATGAGCGTAGAGTATAAGCAGGACTAAGAATTGGAATATTAAAAATGTAACAAGTACTCCTCTCTCGCCTTTGGCAAAATTCTGCGCACATAAAATTGAAGATATGTAAAATAACTAATAATAAATTGCAATTCAATAATAGAAATAATAGAGAGGACGTTGTAAGAAGAGTTAAGAAATGTTAAGAGTTACATAAAATTTAAAACATAGTTTTTTTTTTATGAATAATATCAGCGTGTAAATATTTTGGATTTTTTCACCGGTTAATTTTTGCAGACTTTTGTAACAAATTCAGAAAAATTCACGCTGACATTATTTATTAACCTTTTCGCTCCGGGACTGGTCCATATATGGACCAGCACTCCGAGTGGCGACTTGTCATAAGAAGTTCATTCATTTAAGTCATGAAATTCAGCTAAAATGCGAGGTCAATTTTAAAGGACAAATCCCCGGAGCGAAAAGGTTAAAGAGTTTATGTTTTCACTTTAAGCAAATCTTAATATATCTGAGTCTCCTTGCCTCTGTATTTTAAAAAGATTTTTCCAGTTCTTATACTTCAGAGTTTTTTAAATGCAAAATATAAATATACATATGTACAATATACATGCAAAAATTTTAGGTATGATCTCAAAACATGTGTTAGTGTTTTTAACGCTACAAAAGGAGCGTTATTTTTGCATAGAATTATTGTAATTAAAATTATGAAATGCGAATTCATTTTAATATTTACAAGATATATTGATCAAGACAAAAATTTATATGATTTTCTAACATCGTAATCCAAAATGCCTAGGAACTAAAAGGAACTTATTAAAAAAATAACTTTAAAGTAATCAAAGAATTTGCAATTAACATTAAAAATCGCGCATCTTAGGTACTTTTTTAGATAAATGATATGAAATGTTATGTTCGTGTAATCATTATAATATTCTCACCGTTAAAATTTGATAACCGAGGATGCATACAAGGGAAGTAGCTCCTAAAAGATGAGCCAACAACGTTGCACTGAATGCTTTCCCTATTATCTTTCCCATCCTGAAAAAAATCCAAATCATGTAAATGGGATTTATTTAAATAAAAGTTGCTAATAACAGATTTACTAATAGCACTTACTTCAAATTTTAATTGTTAGAGAAAACAATTCTAAGTAAAGTGGAAGAACAAAGGATCGATAAAGATCTTTGAAGTGAAAAGAACTTGAAGATTTTCAGTGGAATACGAAATATGAATAAAGGAAAGATTTAACAGACACAATACAAACAGTGTTCTCTCTCTGCTCCCGTATGCATGTGCATGAGCTCACCGTAACAATCGTATATGCATGAGCACCACATGTCGCACCTCACTCTTGCAATCATCGAGTTCGGTGTCTATATTGTTAATCCGTAAAGCGAGAACCGACATCTGACCGCAAATGTGAAAGACAAGGGTGACCATAATGCAGTCAGCAGCGCTTTGTCCGAAACCACTGACAAAGATGAATGGCATTTGCAAAGCGTATGTAATCGTGTACGTGTGCATATTCTCCACCGCGTAGAACAGATGAAAGCGATAAGGCAACAGATAAATTATTTGAGTCACGTTTTCAATCATTATTTTGGGTAGTCCTGAGAAAACATTCAACTATAACATTAACGTTAGTATTGAAAATCGTGTCGAAATTTTTACTCTTTTCAAACTCAAAAAAATATGAAAACTTTGAAAAACTTGAAGATGAAAAAATTATTCTTTATAAAACGTGAGAATTTTGTTTTGTAAAATCAAGTAATAATAAAAAAGCAGAACAGCTAATATATCTACGAGGCTTCATTTCTTCACGTGTTCCGCATAATTCGCGTATCTCACGTAATTCTCTTAGATTAACGCCAGGATGAAGTTATTACGAAACGTAACTCACCGCCACTACCGAGGATAATAATAATCGGAGTTAAGTAATACGAGGAAGCTGTCAACGCGACAAACGTCATCAACAGTTTGACGAAGATCTTTGATCTAGCGTTGTACGTTATGAACGCCTTCATTTCCTCGGCGGTTCTGTAACTCGCCCTGTCAAAGTCCTTCATGGCCTCTGTTATGATCTCACCAATTTGATTGTTGTATAATCGCAGCATGCTCATTCGCACAAATATCTGTGAAAACGCCATGTTCTCCGTCAGATTCATGATCACGTGTTCGAGATCGCCGATGTAAAGAAAGAGATCCAGATACTCCAGAATCATGAGGAAACTGAAGTAGCCGAAATTAATCGAGAAGATAAGATCGTTAGATTGACAAGGCCAGAGACCCAACGTCGACATTAGTCGTTTGTTCCAAGACAATATCTCAGCCGCACGATTCAAGTCTTTTTGATCCTGAAAAAAAAAACATAAAATTTCTCCATAATTAATCGTTAAATGATATAGTACCTTGTGTAATTTTTCACGGTATTGTTGATGAGAATCCGCAATATCTCACCTGCATCATGCAATATGCTGTTCCTTTCTCGAGAACTCGCATGAAACTGAAGCAAAAATACAAACGCGAGAGCGCAAGTAATCTCTGTTTTAGTGCTGTCTATAGAATCTGAGAATGGATGATTATATGCCAGGCAATAGCTGCTCAAAATTAAGTATGAATTGTATATAAGCGTACAATCGAAGCCACCTGTGCTTTGAATCCAAAAAGTAAAATCGGACGCTTTGTTCCCTTCACAATTTGTTCTTCATGTCGACGCGGATTTGTACAATTACGAATACAAATTGTTGCCAGTTTGTTTTAGACTGCGCATGCAAAGTATTCACGAATGTCAACCGCAAAAATATTGTGCAGTGTGTGATCGCAATCTCAGAACAATCATTTTCTCATCAGAAAAAAAAAAAAACATTTGTGCATTTTTTATTATTTAAATCTAAATCTTTAACAAGTATTCTAATGCGCACAAACACAAAAAAATTTCAGAACATAAAGAAATCTTGCTTAGAAACATAAATAAAAATTACTTAAATTTCTGAAAAGTTAGTCATATATTATCAATTATTATTTTTAAATAAAAAGTTGTATATTTTATCTCGAAAGTTTGATTTTTCTATTGAAACTAATATGGAAACTTAATTCATTTATAGAGTGATCAAAGGTCAGCTAAGCTTAAATAACAAAAATGTTGTCAATTTTTTCAATTCTTATCAATTTCCTTGGTAAAGAATGTATATTAATTTTTAAATGTATATTATTTTTTCTTTTTCCAATCAATAAAAAATTCATTTTATATATATACGATACATATAATATGATTTGTTATTTTCTGAGACAATTTATATATAATATAAAATACAATTATTACAAAGTATACATTGTAACAAAAAATGTAGATTTGGTACATATTCTAAGTACATTTTTCTATACAAATTGGTTTAAACTTGTAACTCATTTTTTGATAATAATTTTTTTTACTTTATTGCAACAGAAAATTTTGATTAAAAATTTTCGGAAAAATTTAATTGAAAAGCCTGTTTCCAAATTTCAATTATTATACATAATTGCAACATTTTTGCATTCTAATACTACGAATTCTGCATGCTTGGCGAAATTTTCTTAATATATCTGACAAGGTAGAAAATTCACTCCAAATGTGGAATACTAAGATAACATTAAGCAAATCGCTGACATGTGGTAAAAAGTGATGTAAATCACAAAAAATTGATACAGATACATTAACATATATGTACGACAGTTACTAGTTTTAAAAAATGTATAAATTCTGTAGGAAAACATAAATAACTTCGTAAAGCTGGAAAAAAAGAGAAAAATTAGTAACAGAAATGAATTCTATTTCGAACAAAGTATTGTAAGTATTAGTAATATTTAAAAATATTTGAAATACAGAGTAACTCGCTTCTATAATTTTGCAATAACAGATTGTTCGGTCAATATTAAAATAATAAGGCCTGTGATTTAAAAATATTTCTTTATTATAAGTATATAATATATTTATAATATATTTATAATATGATTCGCACGAGAAGGTTTAATAAATTTCACATACCTTGATTAGTAATCAAGAGATACGTGAGTGGTCTAAAATATTGCATACTGGAGCAGACACTCGAACTGTATGTAAATACAGTTTGATATGTGATTATAATTGCAAAAAATTAACCCTTCCTTAGAAATTTGTTTTCTACCAAATTATTTTTTATTTCATTGATTACGATTTTCAGTAAATTGCTGCAACATATCAATCACATTTATCGAGAACATCGTAATGCCGAAAACTGTCTTTTTGATGAAAAACCATCAGTTCTAGATTAATTACATTTCGAAAAGTTATAAAACTCGGTAAACTTCATAAAAAAAGAATGGATATTGTAATATGATATTGTAAGTTGCAAAACGAACGTACGATCGTTTGAATGGCCATCTTCCGACGGAAAAGATCCAGATAAATAAATCTTTGATATAGTTGATTTTGTTTTATAATAATATATAAATTATAATAAAATATAAAATTTAATATAAATAAAATATAATAAAATATAAAATATAATAAAATTATGTTCTGTAGAGAAACCGCAAAAACGAGTGTAAAAATTGGAATAATATTTTCTCGAATTCCGAAATTGGAATGTAATATTATTATTTATCTCACTTTCATATTAAATTGGTTGGATAAAATTATTTTTGATGTTTATTTAGAATTAAAACAGCTGAAGGCGATGTCAATGGAATTGTTCGCAATATAACTATAGCCGATCAATATCGTCGGTCATTATACAAATCTTTAGAGCACAAATGTAATTTGAATAAAAAAATGTTGCTTCAGTTTGGGTAATATTATCGTCATTATATATCTATTATCTTACCTCTCCGCATCAACGAAAAATAGTCTAATCGCCATAGTCGTAAACCATTTGCTTGTAATTATTTTTGTTTGGCAATCGAGCCAAGAGTTTTGCTGTCTAAAACGAAGAAAAAATTTTGCGTAACAAAATTTGTTTTTACAAAAAATTCGAGAATTACAAATGTTCTCAATCTTAAAAAGTAAAAAATATTAGAAACTTATAATTTAATTTAGTCTATATTTCGACATATATCAATTATTCGCAAGAAGTGTATCTAAAGAAAAAATACTGATTATTAGTTATAATTTCGAAAATTTTGTTAAACAATGTTCATATTTTTTATAAATTTTTGTAAATTATATGTGCAAAAAAGGAAAAAAATTATTTATTTTTCTCTCTTATACTCATCGAGATACTAGATTTAAATTATATCTACATTTGGAAATATATTTAATGTATTAATAAATATAACATTAATAAATATAATATTTAGTCAAACTCTCATAATTTAGATTTGTTAGAAGAAAAAAAATTTCTTTTGTTATTAATAATTGTTTTATTCTAACTAAAATCCCGTTATAATGTATATAGATCTCTGAGCCCACATTTTAAATATCATTATCAACATATGACATAAATGTTGTGAATACTTTTATGAATAATATACGTATATATTTGGCATTAATTTTGTAAATTATAATTACGGTTATAATAAATTATATAATAGTCACTTGGCCATTATTTCGCAACTTCGTTTGCATATAAACATTTTTCCCAATACCATCGTAAACACAACGTTGTCTGTTAAATTTGTTACGACACGTTCCAACTGTCCGAAATTCCTGATCAGATCGCCTACTCCCATGATAAAATAAATTATCGTGTACGTGATAAAGAATAGGAATAGAAACTGATTCACGTTGCTTGGCCATAAGTCCAAAAAGGTCATGAACCATTTGTTCCAAGTTATTATGTTTGACGCTCGAGTGAGATCTGACTGAAAATAAAATATTAGATTGCTCAGGGGAATTCGTAATCCTTCAGAAATAATAGGATATTCTTTACATTATTGTCCAATACCTGCATGATTACTTCGGCTTCGATACGAGTCGAAGGTGTACAGCAGACTGACAATAAATATATTGTGTTAGCCTCGAGGTAAATTTTCCCAGCCAAATGTTAGAAAATGCAGAAGAATGCTGATCATGCAAAATGAATATCATACATTAATTTTATAACATCAATTTTCTTGCAAGATTAATAAGCCAGTCATGTGCACATATTTTTTCGCTGTCTCGTCACGCGACATTGAAAACGGAATCGCAGAAAAATATCGCAGACACGCCGTAATTATAGCTCTCCTCGAATATTATCTATATATATTCTATATATATCTATATATATATTATAATATTCTCTTATTTCCCGTGTTACAGGAGTTCTTTGACATGTTTTGACATGCAATAATATCGTTTCCTTTCGCTGCAGCTATTCGCCAGATTTTACTTTCTGGGTACAAAAAAAGATATGAAAAAAGTATCGTTCTCATTCGTATGAGAATGATGATCTAGATGCTTGAGAAATGCAGTTTGTTCAGTGCAACTAGCTAGTACCAAATTTTCATGTTACAAGTAGTAAATTTGTATATGCGTGTGTACGTGATGTAAAAAAACCTTGTTTCATACTAGACTTGTTTTTTTTAGGATACATATGTATATGTAAGAAGTTACTATACTGAAAAAATTTCTAAATTACTAATTATTACTAATAAATATTTTTAATTATTAATTATTAATGTTACTAATTATTTATGATTAGTATTCCTAAAGATAAATAATAGAAGAATGCGAGACGTGAATAAGTGAAGTAAACAAATAAGTGGCAAAATTTTAAAAATAGTCAAGTTAAGTCGACTAGATCTTACGTTAAATAAATGTAAACTCATGCCTTTTGAAAACAGATAAGTTCGTGCTATCAGTGAATTTACAATCGTTTAAGCATAAGGATAACAAGTCTCTAGATATAGTAGTGTCTCGCGTCTCACGTAACAATACAGCAATCTTGAAAAGTAAAGCGTTACAGCATCCGTTACTTCAATAAGATAATTGGTTATATTTGTTAAATCTTTTTTCCGAGATTTGATTACGTTGTATATAATACACTCGCGATAAGAATATTTAATGAAATATGATAAATTGCATGACATTTGATAAAGTATCATTGACAAACTTATATTATTTCCAGACGGTCGATGAGAGTATCGATGCAATACATCATTTTATTCTTAAAAATTATTCAAAATCTTGTAAACCATCCTTTTTTTTCTTTTTGACTTCTAAGAATATTACAATCTGTCCAATTTAAGGACATTCAGCAATAGGTTTATTTATTCGATAAGTGAGGCTCGCTTAGTATGAGTTCATCCACTCAACCTGATTAATATATGATCCCTAGTCTCATCAGACGGTGAGTAGATCTTGTGGAAGTTTCTTTTTAGTCTTCGAAGTGCAGGTTTGTCTGTCACGAGACAGTTTGCCAGAACAGGATGTTCTATAATTCTTTCTTTGTATGATCTTGTTTTGAGTACAATTTCTTCTTTTACTGAGGATATGTTTAAATCTTGATGCAGTATATTATTGGGAACAAACCAAGGTGCATTCGTGACAATTCTTAGCATTTTGGACTGAAATCTTTGGATTATTTCGATGTTTGACGTAGATGCAGTGCCCCACAGTTGGATTCCATATGTCTATATTGGTTTGAGTATGTTACATGGTTTAGGACCTCTTCCAAATGCTCAGCTGACCCTTTTTATGGATGAGGAGTGAACACCTGCTGTAGGTGATTTGCAAAGGTGTCAGCCTTCTCCTTGCAGCTCTTAGCCTAGCTCCCGTCTTCTCGATGTAGTGGGAAAGATGTTGTTTTTGGTTGTTTTAGTTTTTTGGTGGCTTTCCATAGAGAATAATCACCAGCCGCAGATGGGTCAAGTTGTTTCAGGTAATTCTGAACACTGAGGTTTCTTTCAGCTTCGAGTAGGTGTTTGAGTTCTTTTATGGCATGATTTAATAGGTTTTTCAGATCGGCCGAGAGCAAAATAGGGTCGATCCAGTTTTCGATCACCACGTAACTTGAATATAATCTTCGATATGGGGTAACTAGGTGATACTTAATCCCTTGTTTGATCAGAATGGCCTTATCGCCATGGGCCTTTCCGTCGGAGTGATTTATAAGGTAAACTCTGAAGTAGGGAATATTGAGGAAACTTCTGCCTGTAAAGTGGGTTTCAGATATTAGCATAACGTCGATATAGATTGAGGAATATCTTTATTTCCTCAGTATGATGTGACAGCCCATTAGCATTCCACATGGCAAGCTTTAAAGTGTTGAATTTTGGGCCAATTTTGTCATGATCTCAGCCAACATATTTGAGATGGTTGTTAGATGGGTCATAAATATCTGAACGACCTCCTTGAGGTCAGTGAAGGCATTTTTGGAGTAATTTGATATGGAGGAGTTTAGATTTGAATCTTGATTAGAGTTAGAGTTTCGGTATGGGTTAAGACTATGAATATCTTTTTTAATGTTTTTGTTGACTACTTCGACGAATGTTGGGACTGGATTATTAGCAGCGTTGGAAGCATGAGGAGCTAGAATTTTTCTTGGTCTGAGACTGGGAAACCTTGCTTTCTGAAGTTCTTTATAGACACTGCAGCCCTTGTAGTTGGCAGGATGATTTCCATTGCAGAGTACGCATTTTACGTGCTCAGCGTGTCTTTCTTGGGCATTGAGCTGTAGTCCTCTTTTTAGTAGCTCCTTGATTATGATGGAGTAAGCTTGAGTGGTTTTGGGTTGTATTTTAACTTCCTCCGCACGCAGGATTCGAATTTCATATTCTTCTTCGATGACATCGTTGAGTAATTGGGTAAGCGGTTGCATGTTGCTTACTCCATCAACGTAGATAGGCGGAGGTTTTGCTGGTTTAGCTGGTTTTATTGCTGGTGAGTCTAGTTCATCTGGGTGACTTTCATTTTCAAGGACTAAAAATCTGTTAGCTGTTTGTACTAGGACACTCAACCAGTAGTTATTTAATTTTGTCTGTTCTAAGTTCCTCAAGGGGCTCTCAGGACTGTTTCGTTGTCTTTTCTTGTTGGTTGCTTTTGTCCATTTTTCCTCCTCGTGTTCTTCCAGAGGATTTTTACAAGATGCTTTATCTTCTTTATTATTAGAATGTTGTTTGTCTACACTTGGCACCTTTGCGCCAGTCGGATTAGTGCCACTAAAAGAGTAGGAGCGCTGTCTGTCCATTTGAGGGTCCAAGGGCCACTTCTCCTTATTTTCAGTTGGTACCTTAGACAGCGATAATTTAGGTATTGTGGTATCCTTTATAAGTTTATTTGAACAAAACAATGGTTGGCCTCCCCCAGAATCCATAAGGTCGACCTCCGAAGAGAGTCATCAACCCCGCACGGGAGAAATATATTTAATGTAAACATTAATAAATACAATATTTAGTCAAACTCTCATAATTTAGATTTGTTAGAAGAAAAAAAATTTCTTTTGTTATTAATAATTTTTTTATCCTAATTAAAATCCCGTTATAATGTACAAAGATCTCTGAGCCCACATTTTAAATATCATTATCAACATATGACATAAATGTTGTGAATACTTTTACGAATAATATATTCGTTTGCTACATATATTATTATCGAGATAGTATATAGATATATATATACGTATATACTTGACATTAAGTTTGTAAATTATAATTGCGGTTATAATAAATTATAATTGTCCGATTATTTATATACGTGTCCGTGTTTTCATACATGAATTCGATGAAATATTTCACATTAAAAATTTTTTATATAAAATGGCGTAACATGGACAGATACGCCATCGACGTTTTTACAATCTGTAAAATAGAATAGATATATATATATATATATATATATATATATATATATATATATATATATAGAAGAATAATAAATAAAAAGCTAAAAATAATAAGAATAATAATAATAAACTAAAAAATATAGGCACAAAATAAACACGTTGACTCACACTCGTGAACATATTCAATGACAATATGAAGAATTTTCCGGCAGTCAGTATCGATGGTTTCTCAGCTCGAATCATACAAATGCTAATTAACTTCGTACGCGATGGCGAATTATTATACCAATCAGAATTATAAAATGCTTCGCGCAATCCGGTACTCTGAATGAAATAAGCAATGTTGTTGTAAAATTATATTTGTACTTCGCAAAAGGAAAATAATTTGTGTTTAACTTGAGATTTTCTAAACAAATATGGACAACGAGATACAAACAAATGTTACACGTTCATTCGACTAGATATCATAAATAAATTGATTACATATTTTAATGTCTAAGTGAATAATTCTATTTTTCGTAATTACCTCAGTAATGAGACACTCGCCTGTATAACAATAAGCAAAAATTGTACTAATTACACAGCATGCATATAGTACAAAAGCTATAACATTGGCATCTTCCGAAGTCTGAAATATAATTTAAGCGTTTATTTAGACATCAGTACAAACACATTAATTAATTTAATAAAAAAAACTATGTATTACTAAGATACCCTATTTGATAAACGATAATAAACTTGAAGAAAAATTAAATTTTTAATTTCTTAAGAATACCTACCAATTCTACTAATTATTATTACTACGGTATCGTATTATAAATCATATCTTATTTAGTATCAACATTTCCTTCAGACGCACGAGAAACACGCGAAACAAATAAATCTTCCGATCCACAAATCGTGAAACTCACCGCAATCATGTGATACGAAGTGAAACAGAGCAAAAGTACAGTACCCATAGTTTGCTGCAGGCATATCAAGTTGAAATTGTTCTCTAAGATCTCTGCTAATCTAGAATTCGCGATGAATGTTGTTAAAACACAGTCGCATTAAGATAATAGCTTATCCATAAGGTTTAACATGTGTTATACAAACGTATTTAAAATAATTATAAAGTTACTTACGTGTAGATAAATCAAATAAGGACTTACGTTATTAGATGACGATGTCTCAATATGATGTTATTGATATGAAGATGGTAGTTCTCATGGTCTCTTAGCAAATTGTTGACTTTGCATGATAAAACGGCGTACTGGCCGCAAACGTGAAGAACCATGCTGAGTACGAAAGCATCCGGTCCAGCGTAACCGCATATTATAATCGGTACCGCTATCGCCAGGTAGACACAGATGTATATGTACGTAGGCGTGTCCTTGATCTCAAAGAAGGGATGAACCGGATACGGTAATTCGTACGAAAAATTACCGGTCATCACTATATACATCAGGTTACATTTTAATTTTCCATCGTCCTTATTACATTACATCCAACTGTAGCCTAATTGGAATATGTGATATGAATATATCGTAGACTCATCGTTGAGTCATCGATCAGACTGACTCAAAAAAAGGACCAACTGCAAATTACTCTATCTTTTTCTACAGATTTGCCTGTCTTTTACTAACGTATAAGCAGAATTAAAATATTCAAGTATTTGAAACAAAATTTGTAGCAATGTGCAATCTGATTAAAATAAATGACAGTGAGTGCTTAATTGTTTCATCAAAAAAATTTCTAAAGAAATAATTTAATTTTTATTCCCATCGTCAAATCTCAGGCTATCTAAGAGAATTGAGTTCCGTGGTATACTGTACATGGTAGATTCCACTTGGAAAAGCAAATAATGACGCAACGGTAAGGACGATAGATAATACTTTTTAAGCAATTATCATGAAATATAGCTTTAAGTGCCTACGCGTGGAAATTTAATGTTGTACTCACTTGCGTTCCAGTTTTCGAGAAATGTCCTGAGGTAATACAATGTAGCTGCGATTGCTGTTAAGCTCGTGGAAAATATAACAAATATAAGCGCAATCTCGTTATAATATAGATACGCCATTTTCTCCTGGACATTGCCGTACATTTCTGTTGAGAAATCGTTCTCGATGCTCTTCAGAAACTTGGCCATTATTCCGCAGCTTCGTCTGCATATCAACATTTTTCCCAATATCATCGTAAATAGAACGTTGTCCGTTAAATTTGCTACGACATGTTCCAACTGTCCGAAATTTCTGATCAGATGGCCTGCTGCCATGATACAATAAATTATCATGTACGTGATAAAGAATAGGAATAGAAACTGATTCACGTTGCTTGGCCATAAGCCCAAAAAGGTCATGAACCATTTGTTCCAAGTTATTATGTTTGACGCTCGAGTGAGATCTGACTGAAAATAAAATATTAGATTGCTCAGGGGAATTCGTAATCCTTCAGAAATAATAGGATATTCTTTACATTATTGTCCAATACCTGCATGGTTACTTCGGCTTCGATACGAGTCGAAGGTGTACAGCAGACTGACAATAAATATGTCGTGTTAGCCTCGAGGTAAACTTTCCCAGCCAAATGTTAGAAAATGATCATGCAAAATGAATATCATACATTAATTTTGTAACATCAATTTTCTTGCAAGATTAATAAGTCAGTCGTGCGCACATATTTTTTCGCTGTCTCGTCACGCGATATCGAAAGCGGAATCGCAGAAGACTTTCGCCAAAAATATCGCAGACACGCCGTAATTATAGCTCTCCTCGAATATTCTCTTATTTTCCGTGTTACAGAAGTTCTTTGATATGTTTCGACATGCAATAATATCGTTTCCTTTCACTGCAGCTATTCGCCAGATGTTACTTTCTGGATACAAAAAAAGATATAAAAAAAGTATCGTTCTCATTCGTATGAGAATTATGATCTAGATGCTTGAGAAATGCAGTTTGTTCGGTGTGCAACTAGCTAGTACCAAATTTTCATGTTACAAGTAGTAAATTTGCATACGCGTGTGCACGTGATGTAAAAAAACCTTGTTTCGTACTAGACTTGTTTTTTTTAGGATACATATGTATATGTAAGAAGTTACTATACTGAAAAAATTTCTAAATTACTAATTATTACTAATAAATATTTTTAATTATTAATTATTAATGTTACTAATTATTTAAGATAAGTATTGCTAAAGATAAATAATAATAGAAGACATGAATAAGTGAAGTAAACAAATAAGTGACAAAATTTTAAAAATATCGTCAAGTTAAGTCGACTAGATCTCACATTAAATAAATGTAAACTCATGCCTTTTGAAAACAGATAAGTTCGTGCTATCAGTGAATTTACAATCGTTTAAGCGTAAGGATAACGAGTCTCTAGATACAGTAGTGTCTCGCGTCTCACGTAACAATACAGCAGTCTTGGAAAGTAAAGCGTTAAAGCATCCGTTCAATAAGATACTTAGAATTGGATACTTCAATAAGATAATTGGTTATATTTGTTAAATTTCTTTTATTCCGAGATTTGATTACGTTGTGTATAATACACTCGCGATAAGAATATTTAATGAAATATGATAAAGTGCATGACATTTGATAAAGTGTCATTGACAGACTCATATTATTTCCAGACGGTCGATGACAGTATCGAAATGGTCTTTAATACCACCGAATTGGTGAGTACAATACATCATTTTATTCTTTAAAATTATTCCAAATCTTGTAAACCATCTTTTTTTGCAGAGATTTAAATTTTATATTTATTTTTTTTAACATAACATATAAGAATTTCTTCATGGTTTTAACTTTAATTACAAATTTTTTAAAAATAAATTTTGAAGTTGATTATTTTCTTAACAGAAACGTCTAGAAATAATAATTAAAAAAAAAAATTTCCGTTATTATGTGTAAGTTTTATTTTAACGCAATAAATGTCAAAATTATATTTTTTGAAATGACTTAAAGAAATTTTAAACAAAATTTTTATTTAATTATTAAGATACAATGTTAGAAATTGAAGATTTGAGATAAAGATCCCAAATGTAATGATCTCTTCCTTGATTTTCTTTCTCTGAGTCAATTTGTCAAAAAAATTGCGATTAAAATAAAACACATTATACTTTTCATAAATAAAATTCTATTTTATCTTATTATCTTACTGTTTTAATTAATCATTTTTAAAATAAATAATAAAAATATATATCTAAAAATAGGCAGCTGTGGCGCAATATTAAAAATAAAAAATATTTGAAGATGAATAATATTCTATTCCATATGTCACTATGATAAGAAACGATAAAGAAAAATATCCAAAAAATCCACGGCAAAATGCGAATATCATTTCTCTTCTCACCTTTTGGTAAGTATTATACTACAAATATCTCATAATGTCTTATAATGTCTTATATCTCAAGTATTCATCACATTTATACACATTATTTTTTTATTTAAAATAATATATTGTAATATATAAATCAAATCGGTTTAATAATAAAGAAACGTAGATATTGTAGATGACATTGATATTTTTATCGAAAATAGATGTTTAGCTTAAAGTTTTACGTACAAAAGAGATTTTAATGCGTGTTTAAGATTGCTCGCAGTATTCGTCATGCACCATGCATGCATACGTGCGAATATCTGTATATTTACACCAGTTAAGATAATAATTAAATAATGAAATATATGTAAATTCGAGGAATTTAACAATTAATATAGGTGGACCCGAAAAATTTTTAAAATTGGTTATAAAAAAGATTTGGAGGAGACCGATCTTTACGCTACTCTTACACAAGACAGAACCAGCTACTTAGGCGAAACCATAGGCAAAGCTTGGGAAAGAGAAGAAGAATTGTGTGCTAAAAAGAAAAATGACTCCAAGCCACAATTGCTCAGAGTGCTGTTGCGCTGTTTTGGCAAACCGCTTCTGTTCATTGGAATTGCTCAAGCAGTTATGGAATTATTTTCTAAGTATGCAAATACAGATAAACGAATCATGTAACAACACATTCGAAATCAAGCTTTGACTTCATCCATTGCCATTTTGAAATAAAAGATATGAAAAGCAGAGTAAACACTATAAATAAAATGGATGTGTAATGATTATTTTTGGTACTGTGATACACAAATAAACACAAAAAGAGAAAGATTATGACCCACTTAAAATTGCAATAGAAAATAAATTTTTCCATAAGAAATTTTATTTTCAAAAATAATAATTTTTAAAAATTATAAATTGAGTAAAAAAGTAAAAAACTTATATTTTTGTACGTTTAAAAAAACATAGCTTCTTTTTATCTATCTCACAATTTAATTTAAATTACCCAATATAATATATTACTCAATTATATTTTAAAATATAAAATAATAACACATATTATACTAATCAATTATTAGTAAAAAAGTTTAATTTTCTAAACGATTGAACTTGATTTAAAGGAAATTACTTAGGCAACTAATTATTTGCATATTAATTATTAATATAAAATCCATAAAATAATTTTCATGTTGCTTCTAATCATGTTTAATTACATTACAGAATGTATCAACCGTTATTACTTGCTAATTTGTTACGCTATTTCGCGAGCGACAAGAAAGAATGGGGCGACGAAGTGTATTATAGCGCAGTCGGTATAATTCTATTGTTCATCATGGACGTTTTTATTACGCATTTTACCGTACACTCCGCGTTTCATTTGGGATTGAAAATTAAGGTGGCCTGTACCGCGTTGATTTACCAAAAAATATTGAAGCTCTCCAATTCTGTTCTGGACAATGAGACATCCGTTGGACAGGTGAGTTAGATATAAGCTAAGTATTCATTTTCTATGTTTCATTCATTTTCATCACAAATATGAAGAGAGAACAGAGAAGGCAAGAAAAACAAAAAGAAATGAAAAATAAAAATATTGGGAAAAATAGAGAGATTATCTGTGCCAAAATAATTTTGTTACAAATAAGCAAATATCATTTGCTACTACTCTTATTATTTATACCATGTACTATTAATTTAGATGGTTATTACGCGAAGCTAACAAAATTATGTGCCATTAAATAAAACCACTCAAAGTCATTAAAGTCATTAAAAAGAATATTTCAATAAATGTTTACTAAAAAAGATTAATCCGCATTTTATGAATTTGCCTTTTATCCTTTTTCCATTTTTTAGATGGTAAATTTTTTGAGTAGCGATATTACGAGATTGGAAATGTCCCTAGTGGATCTACAGTACATCTGGATCGGTCCTATTCAAGTCATATGGATCACGTACGTTACATTTATCGAAATTGGATGGCCAGCGCTGGTAGGAATGTCGGTGTTTTTGCTGTTCATTCCTTTTCAAGGTATTGGTGTTAACAAATGATGTGATGAAAATCCTGTGTTAATATACTTCTGCAATAACATTCCATTTCAAACGTACTTGATGAGCGGATGTTACAACGTATCGAAATGACACGTACCATTTCAGCGATATTGGCGAAGATAATTATACCCTTAGCGCTTAAATTAGCAGAAAGAACAGACAATAGACTTAGACTGATGAATCAAGTAATCACCGGATTGCAAGTAATTAAAATGTATGTTTGGGAAATTCCTTTTTATAATCTGGTGGAAAAGGCGAGAAAGTAAGTGTGTCTCGGAAGTTTTAACTATTTTAATTAATATTAATTTTAACTGGTTCAATATATTTAAATTAAAAACATTTATCTTCTTCTATTAATTACTTCATATTTTTATGCATTATTCTTACAGTTAACTAAAGAATTACTTTGTATATTCTTATCAGTACTAAATTAATGCAGACTCTCGTTACTCAATTGAATCTCTTAGATATTTTACCAAATTCATGTTACAATTTAATTATTTCTAGGCGTGAAATGAGTGTAATAAAAAAATACTCCATCCTGAAACAATTAGCTCTTACTCTCGATTGCTACGTGCCGCGACTTAGTCTCTTCATCGCGATATTAGGATATGTCTTATCTGGAAATTACATTAATGCTGAAAAAGTGTACTTGATAATAGCATATTACAACATTCTACGAAACTCGCTGGTTTTTGGATTTTCGATGGGTAAGATTATCGATACAAAATTTAAAAATTAACATTTTTTGTTATAAGTGACGTGCTGAGAATCCTTAGCATAGACTGTGACTTAGTAATAATTTTATCGCGATTAAAGATAAAATATATAAAGATAAAACCTTAATATGTAATATAATTAAATCATTTACTTTATATATATATATATATATATATATATATATATGTATAATGACTTTTAATGATTTTTTAAAGATAAGATGGATAAAATTTAGTCCTTATAATATTACTTTATTTAGGTTTTACCTTATAGTATACTATTTTTTTTTATTTTTACATTTTGTATGAGAATCGATAAAAAATGAGAGATGTACTCTCCAAACTTACAAACTTGTTCCATAGGTCTCCATCAATTTGCACAGGCATTGGTTTGTATTCGTCGTTTGCGAAGATTCATGTTGCACGATGAGATCCACAAAACGAGACAGAACTTATCTCAGACAGTTTCTGATTCATTCGCACTTTGTATGACCAACGTTAACGCCAAGTGGCACGGCGACAGTAAGGACAACACGTTGCGTAACGTAAGTTTGACCGTGCCACCTGGAAGCTTCATCGCCATCGTGGGCCAGGTGGGTTCAGGCAAAAGCAGTCTCCTGCAAGCGATACTCCAGGAACTGCCGTTGACGAGCGGAACCATCGAGAGTCGTGGCAGAATAAACTATGTCAGCCAGCAGCCGTGGATCTTCGCGTCTTCCGTGAGGCAGAACATATTGTTCGGACAGCCGATGGACAAGTCGCGTTATGACGAAGTGATCAGAGTCTGTCAGATGGAAGCGGACATAGATTCATTTTCTCACGGCGACTACACCATCGTAGGCGAGAGGGGGATAAATCTCAGCGGGGGTCAGCGTGCCAGGATCAATTTGGCGCGAGCGATCTACAAAGATGCTGATATTTATCTGCTGGACGATCCCCTCTCCGCCGTGGACTCGCACGTCAGCAGACGTCTCGTGGACAAGTGCATCTGCGGCTACCTAAAGGTAAAAAGTTGCAGGAGCAACAAAATATTCATATTGCGATAAATAAGAAAAATTTTGTTAGGAATTTTCAATGGTCGTCCATCGAGTTTTACGACCAAATCATAATTTTTTTCTAATTGCTGCTATGTGCTTTTGATGATTTTATAAATATGGTAGTAATAATAATAATAGAACAAAAATATGCCAGAACTTAATGATGTGTTGATTATTATTACGTATTTTTTACGTATTTTTAATTTAATTTTTTTTTAATTTTAAAATTTTATTTTAAAACCCCGGTAACAAGTCGTTAGTTAGGACGTAGTAGTAGTAGTAAAAATATATAATAATAAAATTGTTAAAGTTAACTGTAAAATGTTCAAAAATATGAATTAAAAATGATTCAAACCATCAGGGGAAAACGAGGATTCTGGTGACTCATCAGCTGCAGTATCTGCAACTTGCCGATCAGATTATTGTAATGAACAACGGTAGTATCGAGCAAAAGGGTACCTTCAATCAATTACAAGCGTTGGGCCTCGACTTCATGAAATTGGTGAAGGCGACAGACACGAAAGACAAAGAAGCCGAGAGAAGGCAATCCGATGTTCAGCATCGGATTTCCATGAAGGGCGAGACGAGGGACTACGAGGATGTCTCGCAGATTGAGACGCAGGAAACCACGGCGAAGGGTCGCATATCTCGCGGAATGTTCTTCGCTTACTTTAAAGCGAGTAAAAGACCTGTCATGATCATGTTGATGATACTGATCTTCTTAGTGAATCAAGTGATATCCGGTGGTAGCGACTACTTCGTCGCGTTCTGGTGAACGTCGAGTCGAGTTCGTGGCATGAGACGGGCAACACCACGTTGGAATTTGAATGGGAGGGCCTGCTACCTCGCGATTCCATGATCTACATATACAGCGCTATGATAGTGGCTATCATACTGCTGTGGCAAATCCAAACGATCGTGTACTTCAACGTGTGCATGTGGGCCTCGGTGAATCTGCACTCCGCTATGTTTCGCAGCATTTTACGCGCAACCATGTACTTCTACAGCACTAATCCTGCTGGTCGTATATTAAACAGGTAAGTGCAAAAGGACACGATGATTAGACGTAGATCATTTATAAAATAGCCTGCTGACGCAAAGAATTTGCAGTTTTTCTAATTAAAAGTTCTGCCGTAAATAAAATTATTAATTCCAGTTTTTCAAAAAGGGAGTGTAATTATAATAAAAAAATTAATGTGTAATTATAATAAAGTGTAATTATAATAAAAAATTAATACATGTATATAATATAATATAATATTGGTATAATTGTTTAGAATTTGGTTTTGTTTAATTGTCTTCAATTGTTACAGCTTTTCTCATTTATCACAGTCCATTTTTGGACAATTTTTTGTTAAAGTTTTATTTAAAAAAAAACATTTCTCACTATTAGGTTTGCTAGAGATATCAATATCGTCGACTTATTGTTGGCGATATGCGTCTTCGATATCATAGTGATTGGACTCATCTCAATTACGGTAGCAGTTATAATCATAGCGGTCACCCCATGGCTGGCGATACCTACTGTGATTTGCGCTTGTATTTTCACCTATTTCCGTATGATATACATCAGCACCGGTCGCAGTATCAAACGTCTTGAAGGAACGAGTAAGTAATCTATGCGATACTTACAAAAGGCGATATTTGACGAAAAATCGTGGATTACTTTTTATTCATAGATTTGTTTACGAAAAAAACAAATTATGGATATTTATGGAAAGAAAAACATAACTCGATACCCTCCACTTTTACCTTTTTATATTTTAAAGCGTTTCGTAGAAATTAGATTTCTGAAAACACAAATTATAGCGCGATAACAATTTTTTCAGCACGTTCGCCGATCTTTGACCTCCTTGGAGCGTCTCTGCAAGGTCTGACGACAATCAGGGCTTTTAACGCCGAGAAGATATTGATGGCGGACCTGTGCAATCATCAGGATGTCCATTCGTCCGCCTGCTTCCTTTTCCTGTCCACCTCTCGAGCCTTCGGCTTTTACATCGATATCATCTGCCAGCTTTACATCGGAGTGATAATCATAGTCTTCACGCTCATTGACGATCTGGCTGTCGTTGGTAACATCGGTCTGATAATCACGCAGACCATGGCGTTGACAAACATGCTGCAGTGGGGAATCAGACAATCAGCCGAGCTGGAAAGCCAGCTGACTGCCATAGAGAGAATACTCGAGTATAGCAATTTGGATGAGGAGCCGATGATCGACAGCAAGCCGGAGACCAAGCCGCCGGACGATTGGCCGACGAAGGGTCTCGTGAAATTTAAGGATGTAAGCTTGAAGTACAATCGTCGAGGCGCCTACATCCTCCGGAATATCAGCTTCACCATCACGTCGGAAGAGAAGATTGGTATCGTCGGCAGAACTGGCGCGGGCAAATCGTCTTTGATCAACGCTCTTTTTCGCCTTGCCTGCGTGGAGGGTGAGATCGTCATAGACGGCATATCTACCGGTGCGATCGCCCTGCACGACTTCCGTTCGAAGATCAGTATTATCCCTCAGGAGCCGTTCCTGTTTACCGGAAGCCTGCGACGGAATCTCGATCCCTTCGATCAGTATTCCGACGCCGCACTGTGGCAAGCGCTTCAGGATGTCGAGTTGAAGGAGACGATCTCTGAGATGGCCGCTGGATTGAACACAAAGGTGTCCGACGAGGGATCGAATTTCAGCGTCGGTCAGAAGCAACTGCTGTGTCTCGCGCGCGCTATTGTCAAAAACAATCGGATTATGGTACTGGACGAGGCGACTGCCAACATCGATCCCTACACGGATTCCCTTATACAAAAAACAGTTAGGACGAAATTTATAAATTGCACTGTGTTCACCATAGCTCACAGATTGAACACCATTATGGATAGTGATAGAATATTCGTGATGGACGCTGGACATCTTGTGGTAAGTCGATAGCTAAATATTAAAAAAAAAGAACACGATTTGCTTTGGCATTACAATTTACTATGTGCTCGTATTATTTCTTAAAAAAGAAATTAAGAAACAGCTAAGATATTTCGAATCACGATATTTTTTAATTTTTGGAATTTTTTCCATAATAAGAGGATTTAAAAAAATAATAAACATTGATTTTAGGAAATTGACCATCCGTACATTCTTTTACAAAGGAAAGGATATTTTTATAACATGGTACAACAGACTGGTACTGCGATGGCCGAGACTCTTATTGATATAGCCACAAAAGTAAGCAATAAATCGAATAGAATTATAATTAATAGTTATTATATTGTATTATATAATAATCGTAATTAATAATTGTAATAAATGATAAAAAATTTAATATTTTATTTTATTCTGAAGCGATTATTATTAATTATTTGAAAAATTATTTAAAGAAAATTATTTTTACAAACCTTTTATTGATAAGTTACTGTGATTATTTTTGCAGAGTTTCTATAAAAAGGACAGATCACCGTCCAGATAATCACAATTTTCAATACGATTATGTGCCAAAATGATATTCCACGATTTCATGTTAAATGATATTATTGTATAATCTGTTAGTGTATAGACCATATGTTTCATATTAACAAGATACTTTTCTCTTAACTTCTCTTGTATTTTACTCTTGTGTCCGTTTTTGTAAATCTATAAAATTTTTTAAGGCCCATGATATATAGAACAAATTATTTTGATTTAATTTGAAATAAAGTGTAAAAATGAAATTATACAGGGAAATAAAACAATCGATAGCATTTTTACCGATTGCCTTTGAGCAAATAAATGTTATTAATTTGACATGTTATTATTTGTTGTTTATTACACAAAAATCTTATTATACAATAAAGATATAGCAATATATTTAGAACTTTTTTACTTGTCTGTGTAAATACCTAGAGAATTTTATTAACATTTTTCTTCCTTGCATTTACATAGTCAGTAATACATACTACACATTTCTATTCTTAATATATAGTAATCCAAAAAATCGTATGTAATTGTACGATTCGATGCCAACGACAAATGTAATTAAACAATATTGTATAAGTAGCCAATATTGTATAAATAGCCAAAACAATTATTATAATTGTCATATAGTAAAGTATTTTTGAGTCAGTTTTTACATATTACAAAGAGATCTTAATTGCTGTGATCGTCGCAATAATGATGAATTTTGTTACAACAATGTGCAATGGATTTTTGATTCTACTATCAAAGGAAGTATAAAACAAAAACGTAAAACTCTGTATTCTTAGAAGCCAAAATAAATATGACATTAGCTGCAAAATTACTGCGAAATCGTAATCTAAATACAACCGCATAAGATCAACATAATATGATCGATATGCATTAAAATTCGTTGTAAAAATCCAATTTTTGTATGATACAAGTTATGATAATCATTTTTATGCTAAGAGTTACATTACATTTATATTAATCGAAAAAATTTATTGGACGTTATCTCTTTTGATTTCTTAATTTGGTTTCGACACTATTCTTTTTTTTTGTCTCCACCTCTCTCTCTCCCTCTCTCTCTCAATCAATCAATCAGTCGATTAATCAATCAATCAATCAATCAAAAAAATAATAAAAATAAGAAAATAATATTTTTCTATCCATTCCCACTTCTAACTATGAATTCACGAAAAATTTCTTATCTTTGATTATTTATAATCCAAGAATTATTTTATTCTCCGAAATTTCATAAAGTAAAATTTTATAAAATTTTATTTCGTTGTAAGATATCCATATTTTTAATACTGCTTAAATGACAATAATTGTTTCAAATGACAAAAGTAAAAATAAAAATATAATCCGGCAATAAACAAACTTTTAATCGAAAAGTTGTCTCTCACTTATCTAATTTTATAACAAATGCTTCTCCAGGGGGGACGGTAAGTTGTTTGAAGTATACATTTCGATTTATTCTGTAACTTGGTCCGACAACAACGTGACCACCGTAATAAAGGAATGACAAATCCTTTATGCGCGTCTCATTGCCAAAATTGGCCACAAACACATAGGAATTTCTTCGTGGGTACC
Organism: Crematogaster levior; assembly: GCA_901521435.1. Classification (NCBI taxonomy): domain Eukaryota; kingdom Metazoa; phylum Arthropoda; class Insecta; order Hymenoptera; family Formicidae; genus Crematogaster; species Crematogaster levior. The sequence continues at coordinate 61,224 of CABEGB010001146.1, forward strand.
ATCGCTCAATCACGATTATTTCATCTTCCACATATCTAAATAGAATATTAAATCAAATTATTACATGTTTCGCAACGTTATTGCGATTTTGTTGTGTCGAAAATCTAAAATACAACTTAATTTATTTAACAAGACAGAAATGTACAATTATAGTCGCATGCAAAATAAAGAGAAATAAAATTAATTTTTCGAGTTTATAAAATCATTGAAGACGTTTATTTTATTATTCCAAGGAAAATCCCCGAAAACTCGTGCGAATCAAAGGGGCTTTACCTAACGTCACAGTTTGCAGTAATTTGGCTCTCTCTTAACACCGCTTTGACGTAAACCGGTGTCGCTTCCGTTCTTAGTCTCACCATTTCTGTAACGGTGCTTTTCAAACCGGTTTCCATGGGTTTCCCAGCTTCTGGCAGCCAAGCGGTAACTCCTGAAGGCGAAAAACCACTGGAACCGTCTTCCTTCTCCCAATACATAGGAACCAAATTGTGCACATGTGCCAAATCCTTATGATCCCGACACTCACAATCTTCGATACCTATCTGAGCGAATAAAAATCCAATTAACAAATAACTCCCACCAAACTGCCAGCTAACGTTACATCAATATTATAATCTTCCACTCAACGATATAAATGTAACATAACGCATGTGTTGTACGTAACAGTTATACATTGTTGAATAGGAAATTATAACATTGATGTAATGTTAGTGTAATGTTGATGGTGAGCTCTTTTTCACACTGAATTGCTTTTTCAATATTATCAATTCAGTAAGTATATCTCAAAAAGAGAGATATTTACTGAAACATGGAATTAATACCTTGCTGTAACAAATAAAAATGAACGTACAGATAAGAGATAATAATTACTCTTCAAACACGCGAATCACACGAACACAGACTGTATTCGTGTCCCGATCATGACGTAATTCATACCTCATCTCCGTAGAATATACTCGGTGTCCCGGGTAGCATCATACCGAGAAGAGAAGCCGCCACGCTAGCATTCTTAACAGTCATGGTAGAGGCCACTCTGTTGGTGTCCACGCCGCCTATGGACCAGTGGATCCACGGATAGGCAGGCTTGTCAAAGAGCACACCCTTCGTGATGCTCTCGATTTGGGCCTTGATGTTTTTCGTGCCATTTGCCAGATGAAGAGTCACGTCGATCAGATCTATCCTGGTCAGAATGGAATTCTTCACGGCGACGGAGGTAGCGGTGTCCAGAGCGTCCACGTGACAGATGAAGATATTGCCCGGGCGTAGAAGAGACCTCCAGTATCTAAGATCACTCACGAACGTGTCCTCGTCGACGTAATGCCCCAATTCCTTCAGATAGAAGCCGTCCACTCCTCGTTGCTGCCAGATTCTGACGGCCTCGCTGACGGGGTGTTCCTGTTGACGAGTCGAGCTACTGGACGAAAACGTTTGTCTCTTCACTTCTTGCAGCGGTGACGACAGGACATCCCGAATAACTTCGACTGACGTGAACGGTGCGGATGGCAGTACGTCGTGAATTATCGCGTTGCTCGCGAGATCACGTCTCTCCCGGAGTGCACGTTCAGTTTCGTTTGTCTTCGCTTTACTAGAGTGCTTCACGAACGGATATAAAGGCAAATCGAGGATTATGCTCATGTTTCGCCTGTGGATCTCGCGCACGAGAACGGCGAAGTCCTCCAGCGTGCCCAATTCTCTGTTCACATCCGTCATGTTGCTAATGTCCGAATAATATTCCGGGTAATGTGGAGCCGGGAATATCGAGTTCAATCGGATGGCTCGTACTCCGAGATCCTTTATGTAATCCAGCCGCGTAATTATCCCGCGTAGATCGCCGATTCCGTCGGCACCCTTCGTCGAGTCCTGGAAGGATGCGGGGAATATTTCGTAGAAGGTGCTGCCTTGCCACCATTCCACTGACGGGTCACATCTAACGTGCAAACAATTCATGTGAATGACACATAATTTATTTTAAAATGTTTATTTTTGTTTTTATACTGTTGTGTGAAATATATTTATTATACATATATAATATAATTATATATATTTTATAAATTTAAATTAAATAAGATATTTTATTCGTAATTTTTAAACAAGAGAAATTGAAGATAAGATTTTTGATTAATTAAAATATATTTTATTAATTGAAATTAATTGAAACTAATTGTAAGATTTTTTTTATACAATACACAAATTGTAAAAAGTGACAAAATGCATTTTAAAACGCAAAATCCTCGCAACTACTTTTTCATATCGAGAATTCCCTTGATCTGGGAATCGCACTTTCTTCGATCTCTATCTTTCATGTAAATAGGGATAACGTGTGTACACATACTTTTTAGGCATTGTGGCGATAATGCCGATAACGAGAGCAGCACATCCGGTCAAAATCGACATCAATGACCAGTAGCATGTCTTCCGTATCAACGGCCAGTTCCACTTCATAAAGCGATAATCTTTAGGTGGCTTTGGCACTACCAGTTGAATCCCAACGAGCGGTGGCTTGCCACCGTTCTCCTGGTTGTAAAACTAAACAGTTACAGACATAAATGTATATGATGATTGTTAGAAAGCGGCAAGCAATGCATTAGTCAACATGTGAGATCACTGAATCTGGAATCCTATCCCTTTCAGATTCATTTCAAATTCAAACAATACCTACATCTCCATTTTAAATCTCCGATGACATATTAATAAAATATCAATTCTAGAGGGTGACTAGATTTGAGGACTAGACGTCCCCGTTCTTGAGAACAAGTCCTCTTTCACAAAGTCTTCAGACGTTTTTCGAGGGTTTCTTTATATTCAGCCTATATTCTACTCGAAATCCGCGATTAAGGAATTAATAAAATATACAGAATAAAAAAAATTAACTTTTTACTTTAAAGATTTGTATTGCGTTAAATGTTCAACATACAGTTAATTCGTACCTACCGATTTGATGTACACATCAGCTAAACTTGAAAATTTAAATAAAAATTAAATTAATTAAAATTATTAACTTGAATTAAATTAATTTAAATATAAAAAATTTATAGCTTTAAGCGAAATATATGTAAAATAATATCCATCTTTCTTTATCCAATTTTATTGAACAGAGTTAAAGTTAACGCTTTAGTTTCTCCTGTCACAGTCTTCCTTATTGTTTAATTTAATTCCATATGGTCACCCTAGTCGTATCTTATCTGTGCCAGGTTTCTAATGCATTATACAAGCAACTGAGATGACAATCGATGAGAAAATCGAAGTAACGACGCGAATTAAACGTAAGAGATAGTGTAAATAGTATAGATAGAAGTAGTATAGACTGTGAGCATGAATATATAATCACGGTTACGTGAATGCAATCATAAGGCGACAATTTAGGTACATTCGACAAAAATATCCTTTATTTGTGCCAAGCAAATGTAAACATATAATGTAATATATGAAACAGCATAGATTCCCCTCGCTTCTGCAGAGACGGAATTTGTGAATCTTATAATGACTTATAATGATTTTACAATGATAAATATGCAATACATTAAGCATAATAGACAGTAGTAATGAGCACAAGATGCGTTAAATCACTTGGAACATATAAAGAGAATGTTGAAAATTGTTTCTAGTACTGCAGAACTAAAAGAATCGTAAAAAGTCATGAATATATCGAGTCTCAAAAGTGTTTGAATGTTTTGAATGCTTTAATTTACATAGACGTAAATAATAATTTTATTTTTAAAAATTTTGAACGGTTCACCAGTATATACGAACACTTTAAAAATTTCAAGATATTTGAAAGATTCAAGATTCTTCAACATTTTAAAGAAGGCCCAGTTTTGAATAATATTCGAGGTGTACTGTTAATAAATTGTTTTCATGTTTTTTGATCCTGTTTTACGGTCTGAAAAATCCGAGAGGACACAGAGTAATTTGCGATACTCACTAAAGCTTGAGCATCTGGTGCGAGATGTTGATAGGCAGTATTCAATTGTGTCAACAATTGTGCGCAAACGGGTTCGTTTGTGTCACTGCTGCTACCGCTGCTAGTGGACTCCACCATGGGATCACGTGAACTCGGTTCTGAAACACGACGAAATGAATTATTTATAGAATCGCTATTAAAATGTTCGAAGCAAAAACTTATTTATATTTGAAAAATAATTAAAAAAGATTATTAGATTCGAATGAAATTGTGTTTGAAATTATGCTTCTGTACTTTTAATAGATACCTGTAATAAATATAATAAAGCTAAAATAATTTTATATGCGACCAAAGATGGGATGGTGTTGTCCTTTTAATTTCGACGATTTTAATCGTGAACATAAGAAGATTAAATATCAGTTTGTGCGTAGGAATGTCTAGATGAATCGTCGCTTAAATTGAAACTGGATCCTATCACGAGCGCTTTAACGAGTCGACGTTACAACAGCACCAGATTACATAAGCTCTTCAGTTCAAGAACGTTGCCACTTAACGAACATTTAATATTTAAAGAAGAACAAGCTTCATTAAATAGACGCTAATTCTCATCCTCTTTCGATCATATATTTAGTACCTAATATAATGCCATAAAGTCATAATTTATTACTATAAATTAAATTCTATTTTATTACTATAAATCAAATTCATAATCCAATAATGAAAAGAAATAGAAAAAAATAGCAGAACAAATGTTATTGAAATGACAATGTTATTGAAAGCAACGTATGTATTGAAAATCCTTATGTATATTTAATCGTGTACCGCATTGTTTTATTAGAATAGGTGGAAAATACGCACCATCGTTTAAAGGTTTACTCGAACTGTTCACTATGTTCATAAAGTTAAGGCCATCTTCTATTATATTAATATTCTCAAGCGTCGGCGGAGCTCCTTCCAGAGCATCGAATATCGGCGTCGACTGTAGAGTCTCATCGGTTTGGATAGGCGGTGGACTTGGTGTTAATAGAGGACAATCGGACGCTTCTTCATCCTATTAGACGCATGTATGAGACAAAATTCTTAGAACGAGTCTTGTGTAACAGGAAAGTATCATTTGTTTCTCTTCGACGTGATTGTGGATATATCGTGCTATATTATTGCATCTTTTTTTAAATGTATATACTACACTGTCATATCTTTTGAAATATTACACAAATTAAATTTTATAATGACTATATAAAATTGATTAACATTTTGTTGAGAAAAAAATTTCTGTCAAAGAAATTTGCTGTAAATAAAAAGGACTATAATTTCTAATAGACAATCAGGTAAAGATCAAATTACTGCAACAAACACACCTGTTGATCTTGATTTATAAACAGCTGTCGAGAATTTGGAGACGGTGGAAGTTCGGTTGATATAACAACCGATAAAAGATCTTCGGGCTTCTGGATACTCATCTTTGTTATATGCACACGGACATTACATTATGTGTATAAGTTCTTATATAATTTTTTTCCTGAAACAGAACGTCAGCAAGTCCATGGCTCAATGACATTAGAATTTAGTAAATTATTGAATAAAATTTTTAAAAACATTTAAAAATTTAAATTAACATTTAACTATTTTACCATTAAAATTGAAATAGTTTTATTTTAGTTTAAATATAAATGTAGCGTTCCAAGTTACATGTCGTCGAAAATAAAGTTTAAATATGATTTTATAAAACAATAGTAGACAGAAAAATTCCTTTTTTATTTTGCATATTAGTATTTCTTCTTCCTAAACTGATTTAAAAGACTCGAGTTTTTTATATCTGTCAAACATTGTCTGCATGGATGACCGTATTGAATCCTATACATTGGTACATAAAAAGAATGTATAGGAAGGGTGAGTAGGTGTATATCGGCATATTTTTCATTATAATTGCGTTTCTATCGTTTCGCACAGGATGTTACCGCCCGAGCACAGTGCTTGTGGTGTTCGTCGATCAATAATTGCAGAAGCCGGTTGTCATTGCATCATGTGACTATAATATTGACAATCTCAAGCTAAAAAGTGCATAAAAAAGCAATTTTTGTATTTTTAGTCTTTTAATTCTCTTCCTCTTTGCTTTGTAAAGATAACCGAATAATTTTTGCTTAATAATTTTAATCGTTGTACACTAATTATTGTGTAATAATAATTCCTAATCATTTAATAAATTTTAATTGATATTTTCCATGATCTTTTGTAAAGGTTCCAAATGAATCTCAGAAAATACTGCATTCACACAAAAAATCTCTACTCTACGGACCAGTTCTATTCAGCGAAACGATAATAAGCGACACATATATTTGCAGCCATGAGATTGGCATTGAAAACCGAGACACAATACAAACAAACGACTTTGAGCCAACGGTGAATAATCGTAAAATTGACATTGCCTCGACTTGGAATACGTCACAGTTATAAACGGATCGATACATATTTTTAAGACTTTAAGACTTCTTGTGGTCGTTCTTGGTCTTTTTTACGATTTAAGGACTACGCAGACGTATTGTAGTCAATAATAATAAAACAAAACTTGTACTATAGAGAAAAGAGAAAACGTGAAAAATAAAGTGAATAAAGAAGAAATTGAATCTTATAATTATTAAATAATCACAAACCTAAATAAATCTGTTAAATTTTTGCTTAATGATTTTAATCGTTGTACACTAATTATTGTGTAATAATAATTCCTAACCATTTAATAAATTTTAATAACATTGATATTTTTCATAATCTTTTGTAAAGTTTCAAATGAATCTCAGAAAATACTGCATTCACACAATTTACTAATTTTTAAGCATTAATCAAGAAACCAATCTCTGAAAAACCTTGAATGTAATTATTCAAAACTGGAGGTTTACTGAAAAATGCTTCTTTATAATCTCGTGTATATAATTTTAATTTTTTTTTTTTTTTTAATATACGTAAGATTTTCATCTCGTACTTACACGTGTCGTAGTATGGTTTTAAAAGATTCTCACCTACGGCTTTCGGCGACGATCGATCGAGTTCCGGTCAAAGGAGCTCCGTCAAAAATATCACAAACCCCCTGGCAATTCGGGGAATTCCCCGTTCGCGGACACACCTTCCTAAGGAAGTCCACCGCTCCGTTTTCCACGGGTTCAACCCTCGGAGGCGTGAGATCCACGGCGATCACGTCGTCGACAAAGGCGACGGGAGGTCGACGTCGTACGAACGTCGATGGTCTCAAACGGTGACTACCATCGTCCACGCCGTCGCCGTCATGCTGCCTCGCGTGCCGTGTTAATAGAACCGCGTGCCTCGTATTATATTTAGCGATGCGATATCGTTTCGTGTTCCCCCGCTGGCCGACCGACCGTCCCGTCCCGTCCGTCCAGCAGTCGACGTCCACGACCGGCGAGCGATTCTGCGCTCTGACATGGCATGCGCACCGGCATTTCGCTTCGTCGGTACCGAGGGGTGATTCGTGACAAATTTGTGGGAAATGTTCTTAATTGTAATCGATGATTAACATCTCTCGCGTCATTCTGGCGAACTCGCGCGGATTCTCCCGGAGTCGTGCGGAATAATAAAAAGCATCATTAAAAAACCCAATATCAACCCCATGTTAACTCGCTTAGGGGGTAAAATACACCCCGGCCTTAGGAATGTATTAAACTCACAGAGCGAAACTTTTTTATCGATGAAGTGTCGCGTGCAAATTGTTTCACAATTGTAAAAGAACTTTTGTATTTGTCTTGATCTAGAAAATGTAGAATATTAATTAATTGCAGTAAATTGTCAATGAAAGCAGTGAAAAGATTGAGATATGTAAAATATACGCGAGTAATTAAAAAAAATCATTAAAATAATGTAAGATTAAGCGAATTTTACAAATTCATCATATCAGTTAACTGCGTCGACTACATCCGCACGAAGCGATGGCTTTCGAATTTTTCCATTTACGAAACTGATTCGTAGCAAAAAATAAATGTATTGATATTTTCGGAATATTGATTTATCGTAGCTGATTCAGAACTGGTTCGTTTAAACGGATCTATAACAATTCTATTGAATATTTCTGTTTTGCTGCTGCAGCCATATTGAAATACAATATCGAAACGAAAAATCAATAGGAATTCTTTCTTCGCATTACACATTGAAAATTGCTCTCTCTCCGGTTTTCAATTTTGAAAAAAACAACCTGCGAGTCTCCGATTTAAAAAATCTCTGAATCGTGCAATACGAATCGTTATTTTAAAAAAAGTTAAAGCAAAAATTATTATTATTATTAAATATATATATATTATAAAATATATATTTATTTCAAGTATATTAGGTACACTCTTTTCAAAATAACGATTCGTATAATAATAATTATTAAGTATATATTTTTATCGATTTTTAACTCTGCCGCAGTGACAAATTTCACTTACCGCATATAAAAAACGAAGCAATAACGAAGCGATAATATTTATATAAACTTCCTTTTTTATTTACCTTTATATGTTGTCAAAATTTGTCAAATAAAAATGATAACAATAATTATTACTTTTAAAAATATCTTGTTTTTTAAGTATACATTTTTAAATATACATTATTATATGTCAAAACAATTGGGATGATTTAAAGAAAATGTTTTACAAGTAAAATTCAGTATCATAAGTTATTATTAATAAGTAGAATATACATTTCTTTTTATTTTTCATGTTTCTCGATAGTGCTTGTCGAGCCATGTTTCTCTATATATATCCCTTTTTGAGAGAAGTATCATGAAGTTCCCTCGGGAAACACCGCGGAGCCACCTACTGAGCCTTCAAAATGACTCTGTCGCTCTGAGGAAAGTCCCTGGACCCGTGGCAGAGAGTGCCGTAGTCTTAGACTATTAGCCTCCATCGTCTTCGCGAATTTTAGGAGAGGAAGTTTCGGCTGATCCTTCGCGATGGATGGAGAGTATTGGTCAAAGAAAAGCAATGTGTGTTGAAAGTTGTCTGCCTCTTATCTTCGGAGAAGAAGGTAGCACAACGTTGAACCAAACAGGGCTTATCGTACGAGGAAACTTCTCTTTTCTTCGGCAATCTTATATAATTTATTATCTCTTTCAAACATTATGTTTAAGATTCGATACATTCAATTTTTTTATTTAAAATTGCAATATTTTATTGTTACTCAGATTTAATTATATAGGTAGTAACTAAAAATATAATTGCAAACAAGTCATGTTTTTTCCAAAAATTATCAAATTCATACTTACCGACGTGCGATCATAAAACTAAAATTAAATTTAAAAAACGGTACATAAGCGACGATTTTCGTTCTCAGAATATATTCTACGCATAAAAACGTGCAAATTTTAAAAAATTCACAAAAATCGGTGATGACGTTATACTGCACTTACTATTTCTGATACTTATTTTTGACAAAATATAAATGTTCTATAATGAACTCATTGTTTACGTCATGACATTAAATAGTTTAAAAAATGCAAAAATCTTCTCTTTGCCAGTGATAAGAAATTCAAGGAAAAGGTAATTAAATAGTTTACATTGACTTATATATGTAAATTACTATTATATCTTACGAATAAAAACAGTCTGTTAATCACGATACTTACCCAAGTTTGATAATCTTTGATATGTCGGCGCTAGCTGATTTATCGACCGAGTTTACTCGAACGGGCAGGTCGGGCAGGTCCATTCCGGTCTCCTCCCCGGTTCTTCCGCGTGCAGCGCCCTCTTCGTGCCTCCCTCCCTTCACGCCGCGCTTAACACCGCGGTGTTGCGCGATGTTTCGTTACGAGTTCCGTATCTCGCAGTATTGATGATTTCCATTTTAGGAAATCTTCTCGTTTCACCTTAGCATGATCGCGAAACGGCCGAAATCGGGCTTCACGCGAACGCTCAAGAGCAGTGTCAAGGTAATCATTTTGTTGGAGGGTGCATTTTTACTCGGGTCGTACGGATTCTGGCGTTGCCTGAACACTTCGCAAGGTGAATTTCTACGTCCCGCTTAGCCTAGTAAGATAAGATCCGCCGTTCCCGGGTTGTTCCGCCTCACATTGCTCCTCTCCGACAAACTTCCACCCACCCTGAGAAATTCATTCTCGATCTGCGCTACGCTTTTTTTTGTCGAAATTAAACGAGGGCGGCGTGAGTGGAAAGTGCAGCTGGAAAAAGATTGCTTTCCACTTAGCGTCTGGCATATAAATGCGATGGATTGTCGTGATTCTTCTGCGTGAATTCGGACGGCATGGAAAGTCACAAATAGATGTTAAGAATGACTCGCGTTTCTACAATCGCTTATCGGTGGTTTGATCTCAATTTGCTCCACGTTAGATTTCAGATATTATATGTACCAACATCTCCCAATTGTATTGGAAGGCTACTACGCTATTGGGGAACGGCTGTCTGGCAACGATAATCTGAGGACGTTCGATTACAAGACCTGGATAGAAGAACGTCATGAGCATTAAATCTTCATGGCGTTCCTGAAGTTTGTGGCGTCGATAGCTCTAGGCGGTGGATTAGGATACACTCTGTTTAAAATTGCTACACCCAACGAACCTATAACGGTGATTATAATTTTGTAATTGCCAAGCCACTAATAGATACATTTTCTTATTTTTCTTATACAAGAGTCAGTATGTGACGCTCTTCCTTTTGTTAATTATATGATATATTTTTAAATAAAGAAAACCAATTGATGGTATTTAATAAATACCTATTTTGAGAATAATTTTGTAGAACTTGTTACAATAGTTTATATTTAAGGAACCTAATGAGAAAAATCATTTATATTTAAATCTTTTTTTTATTTGCGATTAAATTGTTTCAGCGTCTCCCACCACCTGCAGCAGAAAAATATAGTATTTTGGTACCAACGTATAAGCAGCCTTTAAAATTTATGAACGAAGAAAAGGCAAAAGTTTCAAACGTTTCTAGTTTAAAGGACTTCGAGAATCAGAACAGTGTAAGAGATATTGAGAAATAGCATTCGTATTAAAATGGACCCAGCGGAGTTTATAGAGGAAAGTTTGCCAGATCGTCTTACGAAGAGGGATCGGGAACGGAAAAATATTATCGAAAGGCGGAGAGAGGAACGGCAGTCGCTCGCTGTGGAATCTGAGCAGAGCGGTTACTTTAAAGATACATTTTATTCCTCCTGCAAGAAGATCAAGGATATGCTTGACGACGCGCCCAGCACCCCGCCCTCAGCGCTGCCGGGAATCTTCGAGAAGTCCAACAAGGAGATCCAACTGCTTAAAAATTATCTGTCACAATCTAAAATGTTTCTAAAGGTTTACGATATGAGACGCGCGCAAGAGAATCTGCAGTCGTTAGAGAATCAGGCTTCCGAGTTGGAGATGAAGCTCTTGCCTAAGAAGAAGTTCGGTTTTAAAAATCGTAGAATAGTGAAGAAACCCACCGACAAGGGACACGACATCACGGACGGCTTGAAGGATCTCAAGATATCCGAGAGCATTGTGAACGGCTCGACTAAGCAGAACAATAAATTGTCGAGCAAGTACGGAGACAGCGCTTGCATGCTGTTGAGCAAGGTAAACGAACGAATGGTATTGGACGCTGAGAATGTAAATAAGAACGACATCCTGCTTTCCGATTTGGTTCGCTGTACCGTACGGATATACGGTACACCGAGCACCCTGCATATGGTGAACCTGAAGCAGTGCACTATATTAGTCGGACCGGTGACATCCTCCGTTTTCGTGCACGACTGCAGTGACTGTGTATTTGCTTTCGCATGCCAACAGATGCGATTACATTCGTCAACAGACTGTACCATTTACTTACATGTTACAAGTAGGGCGATCATAGAGGATTGTACGAAGATACGTGTAGCACCTTACAACTGGTCTTACGAAGATCAGACGAGTCACTTTAATTTAGCCGGCCTCGATCCAAAGATTAACAATTGGAACTGTATCGATGACTTCAATTGGCTGTCTAGTGAGAAACATTCGCCGAATTGGTCGATTCTTGAACCCGAGCTTCGAGTGAAAACGTGGGATTAAGCAAATAATCTTTGTAAAATAAAGAGGAAGAGAGCAATTAAAACTAACTCGTTGTAGCAAAAATGTTTTTATGAAACCTAATTCTTCTTTTTCCGAAATCGATTATTTACGTAAATAAAATTATCTACATATATACCGTGCTTTTTCACGAGATGCAAGTTATACATGCAAGTTTTATATATTTACGATATCTAATAAATTTGTTTGTGCAATATACAGGGTGCTCTATTTTACAAGTTGCAATAACATCTAAATAGGAAAAATCATTGGAAGAGGCATATCGTGTGAGAAAAATCATGTTTCTATGTAAGAAAATAAAAATTCTTTTATAAAATGGAACAATTCATATATATACATATTTTTATATTTTGCATATCTTTCAACATAGGAAATTGTGTTCGAGAATCGAGTTGTTCCTTTTTTCTCATCGGACACAATAGAACATCTTAAGTATAAGCAGTCTCGTATCTTCAAATTAATATTGGTAATTACATTATTTAATTGGAACGACTGCGAGTGAATATATTGACCAATAAATATCCAAAGGTTGTGAATTCTCAATACAATTCAATCAATAGTAATGAAAAGCAAGGACAGTCAAACCAGAATAAAGTCTACTTAATAATATTCTTTTTTTTTGCGAATGGACACATCTACAACCGCGTTTGAACTTATACTTTTTATTACATGCCATATTCTATGGATATAATTTAACATATCTGTAACATATTTTACAAAATGCTTGTAATTATATTTTTATAAATTCCGTAATCACATATTTATTTTAAATATTAATTTAAATTGTATGGCAGTCGATTCGCGTGGTAAGCGCAAAGTATTAAAAAATTTAAGTCTAGTAACTATAGATTAAGATTGAGATTCGATTAGATTAAAATTTGACCAATCAGGGCACGAAGTTCACGGGACTCGTTATTAGTTTTCTTTCTGATTGATCGAACTTCGACGTGGATTATGTCATTGGATTGAAATTTGACCAATCAGAATGAAGGAAACTAGTGCACGTTGCCCTGATTGGGTCAAATTTAATCTCAGTCTTTATCTGTAGGTCTGATACGGCTTTCAATTTTTTTTGCACCGTGCGCAACTGTGCGACGATAACCTCGGAATATCCAATCCCGTTACTTCTTAAATCCGTGATTATTGGTCGCTGCGTACGCGATCTGTCAAAAGAGCGCTAACACCTCGTGATGTCATTCTACTGCCTGAAGTTTGCGACAATTTCTCGAGATAGCTAAGACGAACGTACGCATCAACTGGGATATCTGGTGAAGTCGCAGGTTCCATGGCTCTGATGTTTATGCGTCATTGCCTAAATAAACAGACGATAAATATTAAAGAAATCAGTCGGAGTAACCAGGTGTCTTCCTCACGTTGAGGCCCAAGGGACTACGAGACATATAGCCGGTGGAACTGGTGGAAGATACAACGTAACCTCGACCATCTTCAGCATTTCTCGACCGGTAAAGTTCGTAGAGTGTATATTTTTCACGAAGTTTTGGGAGCACGGACGAGCTGCACACAAATTGATTGATATTATGGGAATAGCGTGGTGTGATTAATGTGCACGTTGAAACGTTTGTAACTGCGACGACTGTTCGGTTGCGATTTTTAAATAGAAAAAGGGAAGGTGCCTCTTTTATATTCATGCCTTGTCATTAAGTCCGTTTGACACAGCTGCGAGTTTGTATTTTTGTGCTCTCATTGTATTTGTTCGGTGAACGACACACTGTGGTGGTTTTTCAGCACCATGGAGTGGTTATTCGGCAAGCGTATCACCCCTGAAGAAATGCTCAGGAAGAATCAGAGAGCGTTGAACAAAGCCATGCGGGATTTGGATAGGGAGAGAGTGAGGATGGAGCAACAGGAGAAGAAGATTATTGCCGATATAAAGAAACTCGCGAAAGACGGGCAAATGGTAATCCATAACGTTTTTGTTCAATTGAGTATTTATTTAATATTATCTCGTTATCTCTCTTTCCAATGGTCTGTAGGACGCTGTGAAAATTATGGCTAAAGATCTGGTCAGAACGAGGCGTTACGTGAAGAAGTTTATGCTGATGAAGGCGAATATTCAAGCGGTGTCATTAAAGATACAAACTCTACGTTCCCAGAACACGATGGCGCAAGCTATGAAAGGAGTGACCAAAGCGATGCAAAATATGAACAAGTGAGTGCAACATGATTTAGTCAGCAATAGTTTCGCTTCGACAAACCACTGAGAACATGGGGGAGGGGGTCCCCAAATAACAACAAGCGTGGCGTTTTACTCCCAAAAACCTTCCAAATGGAAGAGACCGATGTCCAGGAGTGGATATATACATGCTGAAGAAGAAGAAAAAGAAATTTTGCTTCATTGTTTATACGATCTTGCATTTGTTAGAATCAAAAAAGTATAAATAATTTGTTTAGTATATTCTGAGATCTTAATTTAATTTCTTTTACTTTTTTTTTTACAGACAATTAAATCTACCACAAATACAGAAAATATTACAAGAGTTTGAAAAGCAGTCGGAGATAATGGACATGAAGGAAGAAATCATGAACGACGCGATAGACGACGCGATGGAAGATGAGGGAGACGAGGAGGAGAGGTATCGAGAATTTTTTACATAATTAAATCACATAAATATCGACTCTTTAAATGTAGATTAAATTGTAGATAAAATTTATTATGTGTCTCTTCTACGTATACGCGCATTGACATTTTTTTCTTACAGTGATGCTGTGGTCGCTCAAGTGTTGGACGAGCTGGGTCTACAGTTGACGGATCAACTCTCCGGGCTACCGCAAGCATCCGGATCACTGAGCGTAGCTGGTTCTAAGCAACCAGTCGCGGCCGCGGCGGGTAACGAGGACGGAGGCAATCTTGCGGACGCCGACGCGGACCTACAAGCCAGACTCGAGAACTTGCGACGCGAATAAATTAAGATTTAAAATATTAGCTAAGCAATGTATAAAAAGTGTAAAAAGAATTGGCTTTATAATGAGGAGAACGGAGTTTTGAGAGGACTTCTGTTTCTGCCTCACATGCTTGTATACTTAATGTACATGAATTCGAAGGACTCTTGTCCGCGTGCAATTTTCTTGAACGGTCGAGCCTCATATTTTTTATGCACGTTGAATTTTATAATTGCTTCTATACAGAACGTTCTCTGTAAATGCCTAAGTTCACAATACATATATAATACACGAAAAAGATGTTGTACGATAAAATGTGTGACAGAGACACACCTCCCTTTTGGATCGTGCTTAATTGACGCTCAGTCTTTTTTACGTTATATTTTGCGATTGATTTTATCATGTCTAGAAAAAAAATCTTGATAGAAAACTCAAGGAATTTCTATAAAAATGCTCTGTAATGTTGTATCTATGTAGCACTGTAAAGCAAAAGAGAAAGCAAAAAGCGAAATGAGGAAGAAGTTAAAGAGCTACAGAGCGAAAATCTTACAGACTACACTCCTGAATTTAAGTATCTCTTACAAGATGCGATAAGAATGATTCTCAAGTCATATCTAAATTTTAAATAATCTCAAATAATCTTAACTTTTAAATCAAACACATGTTTTAAATATAATATACAATTTAAATAATGATTAAAAAATTAAAAAATGATTAAATGACAATAAGCCGCTTGATTCTTTGAACGCATCACGAATAAGGTGTCATGATCATCAATTAAAATTTATTATAAATTATGTAACTGGACACTCTGTTGAGATTCTTATAAAAATCAATTCCAATCGCTAGGTCGGTAACTTACCGACATAGCCGGCGCAGCGATGACTTGCAGCAATTCTCGATGTCGGCGACACGGACGTTCGCGCCGGCCGACGTTCGCGCGTTCAGAGGTCGATTTTCGTCGATCGAGGATTCGGCACGTCCGACGCCGCACATGGTGAGGCAACTCGTGCGGGCGGTGGAAAAGAGTACGAGCTAGATTTACGAGCGACCAAGGATCGAAGATCAAGGAGCGATCACGGCCGAGAGGAGGTTCGTGCGCCACCGGCGGACGTCGAGGGGAGGAGAGAAAAAAGGAGTGATAATGATGTAACGAGTTTATATCGCGCTCGTGAAACGGTTTGTCACGATTGTCCTTCACGTCTGCCGTGGGAAAGGAGAAAAAAGTAGCACGTGGCATTGAGAGGCCGTTTCCCTGCCTTGGACCTTGCCGGGGACTGATTGACGGATCTCGAGGAGGATATCCTGCGCCGGTCTATCACGCAAATATATAAAATACAATTCGGAACATGATACGCACCCCCCGTACCCAGGCGGAGGATTGTGTTCGATAAGATATCGTATTTTTATCGTCCAGGTGACGTTTAGCGAACGGTACGTATGTCAATATATGTTCTAAAGGTTTTTCTTTTTTTGTTTTTTTTTTGCTTGCCAGACGTAACTCCAGTGTGTCTCTGTCTCTTTAGGACACTGGCTGAAGCTTCTCGGACAGGATGAGTCAACTACAAACCAATCTGATCGCCGCCGCTATCGGGGCGACTATCGGTGTCATAAGCGCGGCCAGTATCTTTATTTATCAGAAAGTTCTGGAGAAGCAGCAACACGCCATGAAGAACGCTCATCTGGATGAAGTTGATCGTCGCCTCACCGAGCTGCAAACGGAATTGGAGAGATTGAGGTAAATGTTTTGCCTTTGCTCAAGGTGTAGGGGTTGTTTTTGAAATGTTTCAAATGTTTTGTTGACAATTTATCCTGTCTTGACTGATTAGACACTGATGGTTTATTTGTGTCCATATTTTGTCTGTCGTATTTTGTTGTAGATTAACTTTAGTCTTGATTTAATTTCCCCCAATTAACAGTAACGTATATATGTTATAATTTTCCAACAAGGTAAATACAATATAATGTGTGTGTTATGTCATATTTACATTGTTGAGTGGGAAATTATAGAATTGATGTTACGTTATTAATTGGTGTTTGTTTGTTGGGTTACTTTTTTTAAATTCTTAAAACTAGAAAAAAAGTGAAAATTAATTTTAAATTAAAAAAAGTTAAACCAAGATTAATTCTACATTGGTAGAAACAGATCAGATGTCACAATTTCTTTACTGATATACAATTTTTAACGTCACTACGAAAGAACGCATTTACGAATTTATCTTTTTTTATCAAGCTGATTAAGTTGACAATATATTCGAGGAATGTATTGTCTAGGAACACTTTGCACTCTTTGATGGCACATAATCTTTTGTTTTTAGAGTACAACAAAATCAACAGAGAAAGAAGAAGAAGCTTAATCCTAAACGTGATAATGATAGTACGTATGTTACAACGGATAATGATACCGATGTGGATTTCTCGACGGCAGGCGATGAAGAATTTTTCGACTGCTCGGACAGCGAGAATGGTATAAGTGACATTGAGAACAGGTCAGTCTATGCATCTGTTGTTCATGTGTATCGCAGTTGTAAGTTCGATTTAATGCGCAGCATTAAATTAATTACACTTTGGATCAAAGATCGTCCTGTTTGGGCACGAGTTCAATTCACAAGTTTCTTTTTAAAAGAATTATATATTTGCGTGAAATTTTGCTTTGCGTCTTATCACACTTATCTGGAATTACAACTCGAAACGGGAAAGATTATACGCTTAGTGATGCAGGACAACTGAAGCCACCTGCCCTGGATTAGACTTCTCCGTTTTCGATGAGGAACAGAACGGACACGAAGAAGATGATTACCTTCAACTACGAAATCTCGTAGACACGTATCCAGATAGTATAGACCTAGTGTGGAGATATGCCAGAAGTTGTTACAAATATTCAAATTGCACCACTGACGCAAATGTAAGAAAAGCCGTTATTTGTGCAGGTATATAACCGAAATTATGTGTAACTTTGACGTATCGCTAGTCGCGCGTTTAACAGAATAACTCAATTGCAACGAATTGTCATTTCAGGAATTGATGCCTGTGAAAAGTTTCTCGATATACAAAATGCAGATCTGCACAAATGGTGCGCTATACTCGTAGGTTTAAACGGTGATTTTTTGCCGGTAGCAGAGAAAATAAAAAACGGTTACCGTTTCAAGGAGCTCGTAATGGAAGCCTTGGAGATACGTCCGAATGATGCTGACCTGCATCATTTACTCGGCAGATTCAAATACGAGGTGGCTAACTTGAGTTGGATCGAGAGAAAGGTACATGTTTTATGGCTCGAATGATTTTTAAGACAGCATTTCAATCACATGCGATCGGCAGTTTGTTACTAAGACGGCAGGGGAGAGAGGTGGACAATAATAATTACCATGAAAATAAAAAAAGCCAAAAATTGGAATTAAAATTACTGTTTTAAACTAATAAGATAGATTATAAGATTATAAATTCTTTAATCAATTTCAGTAATTTTTATTTTGATAGCATTTTAACTTCAATCTTAAAAAAATCACATACACAAAAATATATATGTATTTATAATATGCAAAAATTTTTACTTGAGGAAAAGTAAGTCTGTTTAAGACCATGAAGAATCCATGGTTCAAAAAAATGCGCGTAGCGAGATAGACTCGCAGTATTATAATTGATATCAATTTTCTTTTGTAGATTGCTGCAACATTATTTTCGGAGCCGCCAAGTGCCTCGTACGAAGATGCGATTGATAGCTTCCAAAAAGCGGAGGACTTTTCGGTCAAAGTAAATCTGGAGAACAGACTTTTCCTAAGCAAATGTTACATAGCACTGGGCAACTATGAACCGGCCTGTCAATTGCTGGAGAAAATTTGTGACCTATCAGTTATAAACCATGAAGATGAAAGAACACAGAACGATGCACGTCAACTTCTCGCCAAATACTCGAGATATCAATAACGGAAACATTAAATTGTATAGATTTGAAAATGTATCCATTCCATATATATTACAAATATCTATTAATCGCGCGATGTAAAGGATTTGCAGCTCAATATGAGGCGAGAGAAAGAAAACGTATAAGTAATTGTAATTATCGAGGGCGAGGTATACAATTTTATCTTGGATGAACTTTTATATGAAATTGTATAAAATGACTACTATTTGTCTCCAAAATAAAAAGATACGAAGCAGCATGGGATGTTTTAAGAAATAACTTTGTGATGAGACATACTTTATAGAAGTATCATTTTATCGTATAAATATTTGGGCCTACTGTTTATTATGTTATATATATATACATATATATATAAACTTACAAATTTATTATGTTAATTTTATCTCTCTATTGTCTGTTTCTTAATAAATACATGATAAGTATCGTTATTAAGAGCAAGTTATTTTATGGTTAAAAATTTTCATCAATAGCCATCCCCCCTTTTCTCTCTGTCTCTTTCTCTCTAGTGCATAGAGAGCTTTCTTCTCTAGCCTTCCTATCTTTCCCATTTTTTCCCTTTCTACATGTAATTATAAATATAATATTTTATTTTGCAAGTATATGTGAAACAACTAACACATATATACAAAAAAGTTATATGTTTTGTTATATTTGACTTGCGTGATAAATATTTTTTAGCAATGGAAAATATATAAAAACTAGACATTAAAAAGCTTAAATCGAATAAAAATAATTAATATAAAATGTTCAAGTTAATTATTAGTTACAGAAGTCTCCAATCTCTCATTGAGATTGAATCATGCAGCCCCTACGCTCAACAAATCAATAATGGTCCGACACAGCATCCTTCAGCTCGGTGGTAAAGGCTGGCCAAAGAGCGAGGGTGAAAGAGGTAGCAGAGAGAAGCCCCTCTATAATAGAACCAAGAGGAAGCCAGTAAAGTCACAGTGTTTGAGGAAACAGTCAAGATCCAATGTCCGTGAAGGGTGCTTCAATTGCACGGTGCACATGTGAAAGTGAGTTTCACATCGTTTTCCTCTATAATTTCTTTTTTCATCTATAATTTTTTTTTAGTGCAAAAATTAAATCTCTATCCTTTTTACATCTTGCGTATCGGATGCTAAATATTATTTTCGGAATTTTTGCAAATAATTATTATTGACAATCGTTTTCACGAGAAGAGCATTCTAACAAGGGGTGGACACGGTTGACTAATTATCAATTTTGATTTCCCCTTGCACGTAAATGAATCTACATCGAAAATTAATTCATCCGTGTTCGAGTATCTGGAATGTCGTCTAATGCTTGTAAATAATAATTTTTTTTATTATGTTAATATTTTTTGCGCAATAAAAATTTAATGCGCGTTAACCTGCGTTAGGACGTCATCACGAAACGTTCTTTTTTTGTATTTTAAAATTATCACATTATTAAGTCAGACGTGTAAGTGTAAAAAAGCTTTAGAAATAGAAGTAAAAATATTTCAAAATCGACGAGTCGTCAACCGTGTCCTCTTATAAGCAGAGACGCAAATTGTGACTTAAATTCACGATTGTTAAATGTAAGATTGTAATATTTTTGCGCTTATGTCCGTGTATTCTATATTATTTTCAGGATAGCCATTCCCAGACTGTAATGCGCGGATTTTTACGTGGTATATTGTACTGTGCTCTGTGGTATGGTAGTATAGTAGCAGGCTTTTTATTTATTGCCTGCCCGCTCTTGCTGTTATTGCTGTTCAGTCCACCAAAATTTCGAAAATGCGGAGACCTTCTATTCTCGTGCTGGGAACTTTATCCTACTGTAAGTACTAAACTTGATAATTTTACAATCGTGATTTAAATTAAGGCTCTCAAAAACACATTAAATTATTTCAAATTTATTTCATGAAAATCTACTTTTTATTTATTTAAAGGTCTCTTGAATGTTTTGTAAAGATACGTCTTCTCTCTTATATCACGCTTTATATTATTATTTCTGTCTACCCTCTATTTATTAAAATTATATAAACATAGATAAAAAAAATTTCTTTTAAAAATTTTAAACATTTCCACGTTCAAATACTTCCAAGGAAAGATTTTTTAAAAGCTTATTTTTGTTTTGTTTATTATATATACATTTTATAATGAAGATTCAAACTATCATTAGCCATAATCGTACCTGTTAATATATGTATCAATTTTATATATATATATTTGCGGAGTCTTAAATTTTACTCTGGGATTGTAAATGTTTCAGGCTCTGTTAAAGATGTTTGGTGTAAAGATCTACGTGTCTGGCGATCACATATCTCCTCATGAGTCGGCCGTGCTTGTGATGAACCATAGAACGAGGGTGGACTGGAACTTCCTCTGGGCGGGGATGTATCAAGCATGTTTGCCTAGTGTCGGATGTCATAAGTTGAAGTTTATTTTAAAGGATCCTATACGGCACATTCCTGGCCCAGGTAATGTTCCACATATAAAGCGTTGATCATTCACGAAGGTACATATCGCGTTTATATGCTTTCCTTACCCACGTCTATAACATGTACGTGTTTCTAACAGGATGGATAATGCAAATGAATGGTTTCCTTTATATAACGCGACGCTGGGAAGAGGATCGGAGCCGATTGTCGCGTACGCTCGATTATCTGATCGCGTTAGATAGCCGTACACAACTACTGATATTCCCCGAGGGCACCGATCTGACGGAGAGCAGCAGGGAGAAGTCGGACAGGTATGCTTTGAAGCATCATCTGCCGCGTTATACCTACACCCTCCATCCGAAAACAACCGGTTTCGCCTACCTGGTCCAACATCTACAGCGCGCGAGTTACCTCGACGCTGTGTACGATCTTACGATAGCTTATCCGGACTACATACCGCAGTCCGAGGTTGATCTGATCAGTGGTAGATTCCCGAGGGAGGTGCACTTTCACATAAGACGGATATCGTCCGCGGATATACCGGCGCATGATGATTCGACCTTGAGGAGATGGCTGGAGGATAGGTGGTCCGACAAGGAGGAGATACTGAGGAGATTCTATGAGCAAAAGGCGTTCCCCACCCAGATCTGGCCGCTGACGAAAACGTTGCCGTTAAAAATCGCATTCTGGTTCTGGAGCATATTAACAGGTGAATAAAATCTTCCTCCTCATCCACGAGGAACAATAACGGAAAGGTGAATTTTATTTTTAGGGATGACAGTGTTTCTACTCATTGCTTCTCCGATCTTCCAGCTGTGGACCCTGATTCACGCATTGTTCTTCATCGGCCTGTCGATTCTCAACACGTGCTTTGATCAGATTGAGATCGGGTGGTATTGGCGTTGGAAAAACTATTCTTTTTTGAGCTAAACGTTAATCGAGAATATATTTTCATTTTGAATCGTCACTAGGGAATCGTGTAGCTCTTTATCTCTGTGATAATATTGTGTTTAAGATCGTAACGTTAGAAGAAGAGCAGATGTAATTTCAAGAATCTTGTGCAATATTATTATCGCAATTTAATGTAATCATGTCCAGTAATAGGTGTCCTTCTCTTGAACGTTGCTAAACTGGCCGATCATGTAAAGAGATCTAATTTGATTCTATATTTTGTATTTTAAATTGGAAATTCTTGAAAGTCTTGAAAAATTGAAAGTCTTAAAAGCTCTTTAAATAAAACGCTCTGAAACATTTTTTCTTATAGGAATGTATAAACGAAATTATTATCTATATTAAAGATATCTAAAATTACTTTTCTTAAATATAAATCACAAAGTAGATTAAAACAGTAATGTATAACATTATATAAGAGAAGATATATTTTCAGAATACTCGAAACTTATCAGATTTTTTATACATTCGGGATTTTCGAAATATTCAAGACTTTCAGAATCTTTTGACATTTGAAATAATTCGACTGTTTCGTACCTAACGGGATTCAATGTATTTGGAGTCCATCACTAATTGCAATATAATTGCACTGTGTCAATCCTTTTTATAATATCTTATTGTCGCAGCGTTTTAAAAGCTATTAATGATAACGTACAAGAGATAAGAATATATAGTTCTCTGATAATGGAAATTTATTGTTTCGCTAAATTAGAGAAGACGCATATGCAGGCGATATTTCTATTGTCGATTTTGTTTCGAAGTTGTAATTGAATTACTATTGAAATTATACAGGTATCTTGGCACTCAATTTTTGCTACAAATGTAATCACGTATTTATCACCCTCTCTTTTTAAGACGTGACAATCGCATTTCTAATCACACAAGCACACACACGTACAAACATTGGTCTTGTGTTGACATTGTTAAAGTGAATATACATTTTTAACAGGAATACATTTCATGAAAATGTCTATATTTGTAAAACATATTATATACATTTTTTAGAGATTTACTGATAAAACGATAATGCTTTGAAAAAAAGTACTAATTTTTACTGCAATAAATTTTTAATAAAAGTTGATACAAATTAATTGAGTGTTAAGATACACACAATACGCGCGCGCGCGCACATACACAAATATGTACACAAAATGAGGGGGTCCATTTACTTTTAGTATTTAAAATATCTCCGTTATTTTTAAAAATAGAATAAAACGTTTGAGAAATTATTCGAACAAAACACTATAATATATTATTAATTTTTATGAGATTAGGATATAGGTATATAATTTTCTATCAAAAATGAGTTGTATAATTTAAATAGTTGGATAATTTTCTACATTTCGATGCCTTTTTAATATTATTCTACATATTTATATTATTCTATATATGATTAATTTTTTTAAAATGTAACCAACGATTCCCAATGAATTCGGGGATCTAAATTGATATTGACTTTCAAATGAATACGAAAATTTGCTTTTAATTAATTTTAATATCTTCAGAGATAAAAAATATTTTACCAAAGGCCTAATTAATGAGGAATACCTCTCGTTACATCAAGTATTGTAATCTAATTATTTAAATGTATGATTAAATGTGTTTAAAGGAATACTTCGCATGTAATTTGCATAGTTGATATGTTAGAAAATATTTTCGAGTAGTTTCGATAAAATGTAGGTTAATTAATTACCGAACGATGTCGAGCATAACTAAAAGTGAATTCACGTGCCAAAGTGATATAAACAGTCAAAATAGTTTTATAAGAGTTTGTTCATCATTCACGCAGTGAATGTAACTGTAGAAAATTCATATACGTGTGTACTAGTAACTTTTAACATTAGAGGAATTTTCTTCATATAATTGTACCTGGAGATTCTCATATACTCGATGTAAAAGAAAAATTAATTATTTGTTTTTTTACATAGTTTTAACAAAAGATATAATTAAAATTATAAATGGATTGTAATAATGTCTGTCTTATCTGTATGTATCTTGTAGATTTGCAAATTAAGCAAGTTATTAGTGAAATGTGTATTAAAATTTTTCTGTGTAAATGTTAATTAGATTATATAATGATGTGGAGAGTGCGTATAATGTCTAAAATTGTTACGTGTATTACTATATCGTAACATACATATTTTATGTAACAGCATATTCTGTGTCATGTACAGTATTTAAGACTGTAATGTGGTGTATTAAGTTGTATATGTATTAGAGCAAATCTGTCCTACTGTATCCTACTCTGATCGTTGTGCAATAACAAAACGCAGAAATAGAACCTTTTAAACTGAATATAAATAAATACTCATGAATGCATTAAAAACCTTCAGTCTCTGTTGCATAACGATCATATTTAAAATGTACATATTTATGTTACTGTTTGTGCCATTCATTTCAACAGTAATGGATGTAAAATAAAAATGTATAGAGATAATTTTAAATTAACTATGATTTTATTTTCATTACAATCGTATGTATTTCTTTCGATATTTCTGTAAAAATTTTCTCGGTAACAGAGGAATCAAGTTTTTCGCAGCTTGCAGCCAAATTCGATTAATTCCTTCCATTCCTAAAGCAGAGCATTTTACAGCTTTTTCAATTTTACTAGTTTTTATCAATTTTTTGAAAATTACTTAATTTTCTCATCAAGCAGCTTCACGATAAAGTTTTAATTTTATATATTATTTTTGTAAAATGGATTAAGTGGACTTGGTATAGGACTCATTTTCAGTACGCTGGCCAATGGTTTTTTATTTGCGTCAAATGGAATACTCGGACTTCTACGGACTTGTTGAAGATACTCGGATGTACGTTGCGCCGTATTCCGAGAAAGTCCGAAAATTACCTTTTTCTTTTCCAAAGAATTGTTTAAATTAGTTTGCTCTTTTATCTGATGTGGTTTCTGCAAACAAGACAATGTATAATACATTACGATAGCAGTATTTGTAGGGCAAAATATAATATTGACACTTACATCTTTTAACGGCATCTCTTGGTGCTTGTTTTTCGACATTTTCTTGGATTCTATAGGTTTGTTGATTTTTTTAAATGGAATTTTTTCGCTGGAAATTGGTGATATAGAAGTATTTTGATCTTTAGATGTTTGCACGGTATGAGTTTTTGTTCTTTTACGTTTTATATTTTTATCTACTGTAGATTTGTTACCTTTTTGATTTAATTTAATTTTTGTAGTTTTACTCTTTTTGGAAGTTTCTACTGCTAGCTTCTTCTTGTTCTTAATAACTTCAGATTTAGCGTTAGGTATATCACACGTTGAATCATTTCTTTTTCGTTTTTTTAATGGTATTTGCAGCTCAACCGTATTTGCATCTGTAACTGCATCAGCTTTTGAAGTTGTATCGGTTAGTTTGCTTTCCGAATCATCAGACTCTAAAGCATCTCTATTCTTCGGATTATTAACAGAAATTTGATCACAAATCGCCTTTGAATTTTTTCTTTTTCGTTTTTTATTCACCTTGTCGGAAAATAAGTTTTTTTCAAACCGAATAAGACGTAACGCGGCCTTTTTCGAATCCATTTCTTTTCTGTTAGACTTTGGTTTTTTAACTCTCTTTATTCCAAGCGGCATTTTCCCCTGTGACAATTCAGTATATCTGAAAGTATAAATTTTATTTTTTAAAATAAGAGCATATACTTGTAAAAATGATAGATTAATAAAATACATACTCGTCAAGGAGTCTTAAAAGCTGCCTACGCGACTTTGCTGTTGACGACGGGTGAAATTTATACGTTGAAAGTAACTCGACAATCTTCGCGGCATTAAAAGGTATCTGCGGTAATTCGACATTCACTCTACCTGCTCTTGGATCTAAAGGCTTTTCGATTTCATTTTGGGTCTCAGTTTCGGAAAACTGTTTATCTTCATTATCAGAATTTTCCTCTGTGTCAGATATCTCTATTTTTTGCATATCGTCTATACTTTCACAGGGAAAGCCAGCCTTATTTAAAATACATATGTTTATAAATTAATAAATATAGGTTGTTATATATGTGTGTTGCATACTGGAATATATTTGTATTTATAAACTTACGTCTTTCCAAGCTTTGAATTTCTCCATGTAATCTAAACCAACATTCGACTGGAATATCAAATACCTAAAAACGTGTCGCATGATATGTTTCATCTGTCTCTCGTCATTTGTAGTCATTAGATACTCAACAAACGGTTTAATAAATTCGTGGACTGCATCCTCTGGTATGTCTTTGTTACTAACCTATGTTAGCAACAATATAAATGACAATTTTTTTATTAAAAATTAAATAAAATAATTTAGCTGAATGTTTATTGTCATACTTTGGCAAGCTCCTCTAGATATATCTCCGTTACATGCAGATTGAATCCTATACCAGTTTTCACATTTAAAAAGAGTTGTGTGAACATCTGTGAAATTTCTGTAATCCATTCCATGTTCCAAGATTGGTTTTTACAAACCACAAACGTCTGACGAAAGATCCTCCTGACCAACTACAAGAAGATCAAAGTGACAAGATCATATCGCTCTTGAGCATTCAAGTAGATTCCTGTGTATGTTACGTGAAACGTATTTCAAATGATAACAGTACCATAGAGAATTTGTCCAGTCTATACTGATCTATGCCAAACCATTCATTGGCAAGTGTTTGCAAGGCGGAGCTGGTATAAAGTACAATGATGTCCTTTGAATTCAAGCAGTGTACAAGCATGCTGAGCGACTCCGCCAACTCTTCCTGGATCAACATTTTATCCGACATCCACATGCAGTAAAAGAGACCTTTCCACAAGCTCATAAAGTCCGTTTTCGTGAACACTGTAAGGAGCACAAAATATCTATCATGTAAAAATATGCAGTAACACTGTATCTACGAGCTATATAGCGCCGTAAAGCAAGAGCGAAAAGAAGGAAAAGTTCAAGAGCTACAGAGCTAAAAATCTTATGGATTACACTTCTAAGGAATATACTTTCTTCTTTTCGCTCTTTGTTCTTTCTCTCTCTTTAATTGTGTGATCTATATAACGATGGCAAGCAAGTTGACTTACCAAACGAACTCTGCGATCGTACAGTCAACCATTTATTCAATCTTTTCAGAACCTTATCTCGGACCTTTTTGTCGTTGTTAGCCAATAATCGTGCGATTTTAATTTCCTGTGCGAGAACCAAAGCCTTTTTGCTCTTTTCCTTGGTCTCTTTAGGTCGCGTCTCGGCAGTCAGCTTCGTTTCGCCTTCTCTCCGTGGTAATGCCCGACCACGCCGTCCGCGTTTTCTCACCGACATTTTTTATACAAATTGTTTTGATCAATTAGATAATTCGATGCATATATCTCAACGCAATGATATCGAGAGTTCACTTTTTCGCGCGAGAAAGTGAAATGCTGCAGGCGCACCGTGCACGTGCGATCAATATGAAATTAGGTTAGACATAACCTACAACATGAGGTTTCTCTCAACCCCTTGCAACTTGTAGTTCTGTTCGTTTTTCTTGCCCTATAAATAGTTACACTTTCTGCACTCGAAGTGGAATGGTGTGCAGCATGTGCAATCCGGCATTGGAGAGAAAAAGTGAAGAGAGGAAAAGTACAAAAGTTTAGGTACAAATATTGTTCTTTATTGCTGAGTTACACTGTACTTACTGCACTTAAATTTAAAAATGGTATAAAAAAAGAAATTAACTTAAAATTTGTTATTTTTACTTTGTATCAAAATTATTGAAGAGGACGTGTAAAGAAAAAGAAAGGACGAAAGGAGCATTTCATATTAATTCAATTTGTGCTTTAATCTCCTTTGATAATGGTCTCTTCATCTTCAGTTCAAGTACAAATTTTGTTCTTTATCGCTGCGTTACTTTCTGCACTTAAATTTAAATATGTTATAAAAAGAAAGAGAAATTAACTTAAAATTTCTTATTTTTACTTTGTATCAAAATTATTGAAGGAAAGAGGACGTAAAGGAAAAGAAAGGACGAAAAGAGTTTCATATTAATTCAACTTGCGCTCTAATCTTCTTCGATAATTGTCTCTTCATTTTCAGCCAACGTTTCATTCGTCTTCTTCAGAGGTTTAATTATAGCTTCGTAACAGCGCGTTTCTGCCATTACCAAACACCTTCGCCTGCAAGTAAACATGCAAAATATAAAATGCGCAGTCAACAATGAAAAATATGATAGAAATAATTAAAATAATGTACTGTGATACTTGCATGTTATTGTGATCGTCCCGCGGTTTTCTCACCGGGTTCCAGCCAGTTACAGGCTTCTCGTTCGTCAGCATCAAGCCACGGATGCTGTACGATAACGCAATTTTACTCAAGTTCCGATCCTGTCGTAATATGACACATTATAAT
The DNA here is from genome assembly GCA_901521435.1 of Crematogaster levior. Classification (NCBI taxonomy): domain Eukaryota; kingdom Metazoa; phylum Arthropoda; class Insecta; order Hymenoptera; family Formicidae; genus Crematogaster; species Crematogaster levior. The sequence goes on from CABEGB010001146.1 coordinate 89,688, forward strand.
AAAAATGAGAATAAAATAGGATCGATATGTACATACAATTTAACTAGAAAAATATATATCGCGTTTTCGATCGGAGTTGGATCTTGATACCCTAATATTTCTGTGTAAATTTTTGTATACTTTCGTCAACTTAGTAGAAATATTATTATTAGATCAAGATTCAATTCGGAAATATTTCTCTACTTAAATAATAATTTTTTGTTGACATTTTTATCAGACGCTTTCTTACACGCCATTCAGAATTTAGAACATCAGCCAGGCTCAATATATCAGATGCTATCGCAGCTTCTTCTATGGTTCGCATGGTATTCAGATAATTTTCCTGGAGAAATTGGACAAATATCACCGATTGCGACTGGAAGAACGCCGCTATCTCCTCGGGATCATGTACGAACCTGTAGGAGTCGCCATGTGATTCTTCTAAAATGTAAAGATAAATTAATAAATCACGATTAATTCATGAAATCAATTCTGCGAGATCCAGAAGTGGAAATCCAATTACTTTTCGGATTCGTGACTCTCCCGACGCCGTGTAGGAGACCCAAAGTTTCCTCCCGTACCCCGCACTCGCTCTTCAGCTGTCGCTCGGGCACTAATAATCACAGGAACAATGCAGACTCATGTTTATTACTTCGATTATCAGTGCATATACCTCTGAGAGAGACGAAAATGAGATTTAGAACGGCGCTACGCACGTCGCCGATGCTGTTGGACAGTATCTCGTCGATGTGTCGCTGGGAGATGTGCAGCATGTCGCCGGCGATGGAATTCAATGTATTGGACACTCGTTTCAACACGTTCTTCATCGCCGTATGCGTGGCAGCGTTTATACTGTACAAATAAATGATCATTAAAATTAAGAATCAACACTTATGTTTTTCGCCAATGTAGATTAAATTTAATTTTGATTCAACTAAATGTTAATCTTTCTAGAAATGGATATTAGTTTCTACCAATGTAGATTAATTTTAATCTCGGTTTAATCTTATTCCCTTTTTTATTTTTTTCTAATTTTTAGAACTAGAAAAAGATAAGAAGTTAAACTAAAATTAAAAATTAATTTTCAATTGTTTATCGACCCGTCTGGCAAATCACAATTTGTTTATTAATATTCACTGGCGAAGAAGAGTTTGAATTTGTTAATTTACATTGGTAGAAGTGGACATTAGTTTCTCTGGAATATATTACGACTCACTTGATGACATCAATACCGAGCTTCTCCCTTACATCAGGTGCAAATAATGTGTGCATCAATCTCGAATTTCCAGTCTCCGTGCAGACGAATATCACGGGTTCTCTTCCTATTTGGAAATATTTTCTAGAGAGAGATATTTGTAAAAAGAAAAATATCGCAGTGGCTTGAAGGGATTAAGTGATTCGTCTAAACAAAGCAACACAAACGTTACTCACTCCAGAAGTGTGAAGAAGCCTTTGTAATCCTCTTGATAGACATTAGGGATGTCCTTAACGAGGAGCAATTGTTTGAAACAGTCGCCAAGTACTGTGTGATAACGCGTCGCACGTATCAGGTGATCCTCGAACCTGTCTCCTTGCCGCATTACGCGTTCTGAAAATGATAAAAAATTAAGAGTCAAGCTGTATATATCAGCTTAACATTATGAAATGGTGATTGTTACTATTCTCATCTTCAGGTTGATCGACCGGCGTGATCCACTCTATGACATCAAAACCATTTTCCTTGGCGAGCAATTTTATGGCTGCAGTTTTGCCACAGCCAGAAGGGCCGGAAAGGACCAGCATAGAAGGCTGTCCCTTCAACGCCTTACACTGAAGCCAGTTACAGATCTCGTTCTGTTTCTGCCTGCTAATTGCCAGTTCGGAGAGCTTCTGCGGCTCGCAAGCCTGAAGAAGTTTCGACAAGCTGGTTTCATGCTTTCTCCTCTTGACATTACTTTGCGTGAATGATCTGTCGGACAGAGTCTTGTCCAATTGTGTTGTATTGGTACGTTTCGGAGATTTGTTTACAGGCTCGCAGTCAAATGATGGAACGCACCAGGTGTTGTTTTTCTGCGAAGAAAGAGTTCGTGAGTCACTCGAGCGAGCCAGTCAAGAAGAAAATGCATTGTATTTTAAATGTGACCAACACAAAATATGCGTTTAGGTTAGGACAGGATTATTCACAATTTCACACATGTAACATGATGTAATTCTAGATAATGTTTGTTCAAAATATTTCTTATGCTTACCTTTAATTCAACCATGTTTCTTAATATAAGTTATGTTAGAGTCATATTATTGTTTTTGTTTCGAAAGATCGCCTCACATTTATCTTGCGTCTACCTCTCGTTTAGAGTAGAGTACCTCTGTAGGTACAGCAAGAAATAGAAATGGTAACATTTACAGTGTTTCTTTTTTTTAATGCAACTGAAGAAGTTAAATCTTTCGATTTTCTGTTATTGAAATACCAAGGTCTTTTAAACAATTTTCTCACAGTTTAATTTCAGTTTTTGTAGACAAAGATTTTTTGCATGAGCTTCTTTTTGGAATAATAAGGACAACTTTGAAGTTAATCGGCGAAATGAAATCACAACAAAATTTTTATATATTAGATTATATATTTTTATATATTTTATATATTAGAAATATATTAATTTTTTGTTTATTTGAACGTTAATTATTTTAATTACTTTTTATTTATTAATTACTTATGTTATTCAGTTATTTTAATATTTTAAATATTATTTCAGTTAAAGTTTTTAAGATCTCTTTCGATTGAGAGAACTCAAATTTCTAATTATTTTCTATTTTAATCTTTTCTCAACATTGGGGAAAAATGTTACAACTCAAAATTTTAAGAATTGAATTATAAGTGAAGAATTGAAATTTCAAGAAATGGAATATTAAAAATTACATCCCTGCAAACACCAATTAACGTAACATCAATGTTATAATTTTCCACTCAACGATGTAACTGTGACATAACACGTATATTGCACTTAATGTTGTTGAGTGGAATATAATTAGTGTTGGGATAATGTGATAGCGATAAAAAAATTAATATACTTATATCTCATTATATAATATATACAATTTTGTCGTAGAAGATTATATAAGTAATAATATACCTTACAAGACTTATACTTACCCAGCAAACACCAATTAACAGTAATATTTACAGTAATATATTTACTGTAATATATTACAGTAATATTAACAGTTATATTTATAATACATCGACATGTTATAATTTCTTCACTCAACAATATAAATGCAACATAACGCGTGTGTTATATCACAGTTACATTGCTGAGTGGAAAATTATAACATTGATGTTATGTTAATTTTTGCTGGATAATAATAACAATGTTCCAATTTATTCGTACATGTGCTTAATATTCCAAGAGAACATATCTTAAATATCATAAATTCTCACACGTGAAAATATGTTTTTATTACGCAAGTTCGAAAATATCACAATTGCATTTCATCGACTTCGGTAAATATATCAAGTTAATAATAATTAAATATAACATAATTAATAATAATTAAATAATAATTAAATATAACAGTTAATAATAAATAAATTAAATGTGGGACATATTTCCTATAAGAAAGCAACACGTTGAAGACAACTTACTTCTCATGGATAAAAAAACAGGAACAGAAAAACGATATACAGAATGTGTATATACACACACATATACATATATTATATATACAAAAATACGTTGATAATATAAGAAAGACATCGATACGTTATCCATGTTCGAGGAAACACAAAGTGATCTTCCAAACTCACAATCAGTTTCATTAAGTAATTAAGCAATTATTATTAACAATCAACAGTCAAGCTCTTCTCGGCGTATCTCCTCCGAGGACAGGAAATAAAAGGTATACGATGAACTCCGTGATCTCGATTTTTTTGGTCGTTTTATTTTATGTATTCAAACGTTACAACTGCCCACGTTCGCAAAAGCCATCCTACACACGCGTCATACAATACATTATCACTCATTTCGGGAGGGGGGGGCGGGCCCTCCCGAGCGGAGAGGCCCTTTTCGTTTTACTGATTTACGAATTATAATCTCTTTTCCCGAATTCCTAAGCCGGCGTTTCGTCTGCAATTTTTTTTTACTTCGTATGTATAAGCGTACGTGTATATCTATATATATAAGTATCCCTTTTATTTATTTATTTTTTATCTACAGTCGTCGCGCGATGTCCTGTCCTGCAAAGCCACGTGGACTGGTTCTCGAGCTGGGGGTGCGTCTCGTCCTTTCTCGTGAATCCGGAAGAATCTCCTGCCGATCCAGGCGGCTCCGTGGTCGGAGTTTGAAAAAATATGTGGCATTATATCTTCAACGAAAGGCTTGGACTCGATAATTTTATCCTGTCGGTCCCGCCTCGCCATTTCCGAGAACCGGACCTCTTGGTTGTCACCGGGGAGTAACGTCTCCCTAGCGCGATCCTCTAAAACATGTCCTATCTTAAATTCGCGGCGCTATTATTTCTCCCTCCCCCCTCCTTTATTCTCTCTTATTGTGCATCTGAAAAAATGCATGAGTAATACGACTCTTTATAACAGTCCGGAAGTTCTTCTCGAAGGCACTATTGTACGCGAACGAAAATGCGGCCCGAAGGAAGTTACGCGCCCTTTCCGAGCTTTTCGGTACTCTGCTCAGCAGGGTCTGTCGCAAGAATTTGGGCGAAGCCCAAATTCCAGACGTGGCCTCGTTTAAATTTCACAAAAAGATATCAGGATTGCTTTCAGCAATCGGCTAAAGCGACTAGATTTCGTGTATAATAATTTTTTTTCGCAACGCCATCTCGTGGATTCGATACAATAATTGCGGGACTAATGACTGGTAAACGTAAGGTGGAGAAAAAGTTAACTGTACGAGCCAACTTCGTTGCACCTCGTACGAAACGGATGGAGAGATATATAAAGTGAGAGAGATAGTAGTGACATATTACGGATAACATATCATTTTGAACATAACATTTTGCGTAATATATAAGTAACATGAGTCGTCTTCTTGAGATCGGATCGGCGATTGACGGGCAAAACGCGCGGATTCGTTTTTCGTGTAAATGAATTCTGCACTCGTCTTCCCTCATCGAGGATGCCTCTCATAATCAATAAAATCATACATTTCTGTGCTCGTTTAAGGAGGGATCTCACTAATTCTACCTCTTCCAAGTCGACACTTTGTTTTTTTCTTCCAAGTCGACGTGTTGCTAATTAAAAAAAACAAAAAAAAAACAAAAAAACGAGAGCTACATGTAAAAAATGGCACTAATACACAAAAAAGATAAACGTTATAAGTATAATTCTATTTGTAGAATTATATGTTACTTAAGAAAATCTTAATTGATTATTTTATTTGACGAAACGCAACACAGGTTTAATAAAAAATTGTTGAAAGACTGTAAAACGACCTCTATGAAAAATATTTAAAAAAAGGAAAAAAAAAGAAAGAAAGATACAGAATTGAAGTGACAGATCCTGAATCCGTGATAGAGATCTTAAGAGAGATAGGAAAGATGAATTTCAGCAAAACTGACGATTCTGAAAATTATTAACACGGTCAATAATTAATCCCTCCTCAAAAAGCGCATTACATTTCCATACTGGTACGTAAACATAATCATCTCTTGCGATCTAGTAGTGTATAATCTTTATATGAAATATTTTTTTATACATTTTCTTAATAGTTAAAATTAATAACCAATAACCCCATTCGCTCTTTTAGCATAAGCCTTAAAATGTAAAATTAAGATTTATTAGTAATATATAAGTAACAATGTAAGAATTTATTACTCGCACACATACACACATATACACACATACATACATACATATAATACATGTAATACATATAATATATATATAAAATATATGTATATATATATATATATATATATATATATATATATATAATATAATATATATATGTAATATATATATGTGTATATACATGTATGTATATATGTATGTGTATAGATATATATATATATATATAATCTTCTTTTTACATTTGGGGTCGATCTCGTAGCGTGGCTCTCATTAACTTCGGGTGAAAACTATGTACATCATGTTACTTTCTGTCTTTCTTCTGTAAAAGAAAGAAGGGCGAAAACAACATTGCACGGTAGCATAACATATACGTTAGATATGAAACAGTGTAATTACAATGAGAAAAAAAATCTGCGCCGTGCAGCACTCCGTTATTTCTTCGCCTTTCATTTTCTTTTTCCTTCGAGCACCGTTTTAACTTCGGAGCGTTTATTTTTCGGTATTTAACGATTGCCAAAGCACGCCACGAGAAGCCTGTATAACATTGTAAGCCGATCGTGTACATCTAGCTTATAAACTTATCGAACTAAGATCTTATCTTGTTTAACCGTACGCTACATACATATATAAAGGTTTATATAGTCACTGGCTTAAAAACCTACAGGTCTATCTAAATCGCTAAAAATCGAATTATGAAAGTATGTACAATAATCAATGAGCACGTAGTTACTTCTATTATTCTCCTCTCGCCTGGCATTCGTCTGTACATATCTATTACTATATCGCGACTGATAAATCGGTAGGAAAATTATTTGTGCTAACAACTGCCCCTCGTCTGTTCGACTATCATTTTTTTCTCTCCTCCCCCCAACCCCTTCAATCAAAAACGTTTTGTTTTCTCTCGTCTTCCTCGCGTCATCAGTTTATTCTCAGCTTGTTCGTGGTAACTTGGAAAACATTAACCCGCGCAGTTTCGTTGTACATTCGAAATATACCAATGTTTATTAAGACAAGGAAGACGTGACGCGATCGTGTTTCCACCCTCATCTACGTAGACGAATTTTCGAACAGACGCAGAGACTTTCGATTGTCGCTTCGTTTAAAAAAATCATTGTTAGCTTTCACTATCACTGTGCCTTCATTCGGAAGCAACATGTCGACATGCGTGTCTCTTTCTTTCTTTTTTTTTAATCAAGAATAAACGTTTACCTCTCAAAAGCGAGATTTATTCTCTATCGTTCAGTCCTACTGAATTTTCTAATCGTAATTTATAAATCGCAAAATTAAAAATCAATTAACAAGTGATATTGTAGCGTTTTAACTCTTTTATTACTATTATCAACATTCAAGTGTTATCTATAAGGTATACGCTAATTTGTAATCTCGATGATACTATGGAACCCGATTCCACCTTCGTAGAATTTCAATAATTTCTGGATTATGCTCTGTCTAACAGGGAAAGGTTTCATTGGCGTAACAATGGGAAGACGAAGAGAGGACGGGAAAAATCCAAGAGCAGGGGGAAATGCATCATCCGAATTCAATCACTTACCCCGTGCGCCTATTGCAATTAACGTTACGCAAAATCCGTCCTCTCATTTTCCCTTCGATCTCAAGAACGAAATGCTAATGTCGAATATTGTGCAACTGAGACGTGCAACGTTTTAAAAGATTGAGACATTTTTTACAGTGTAGCGCTCGAACGAGTAAAAACATTCGTTATCGTATCAGACATGAGTGTATCGCCATGCGTAACGTGTTACCTGTGACTGCTATTTAAACATACAGATTTTCACGCAATAACGTATTCGTCAACGGAAAAAAAAAAAAAAAATACTTGCAACGACGAAGATAACAGCGGTTTCGTGTTCGAAGACATCTTTTCCTTTCTAATACGTTTTCCTACATAATAATCAAGGCTATTACCGTTCACTTAACCGTTATTGCTCACACCATGATAACTGTCACCTATCTTGATTTCCTCTTTCTTTTTTAATAAATCCTGTAAACAATGTGTGATATAGTATCGTCGACTCGATGCGTGACTAGTAGTATGCTCAGGACAACATTAGAATACGACCAGTTTCCTGCGTTCGCACGAAAGCATGTCTCATCATTGCATGTTTCGAATATGCATTTTTATAAACGGCGTTTAGCGTGATCGACCGTCGATTTGCTTAAGGAATAAAAGAACAATCATCGATACACTTTACAAAATTCGTTTGATTGATCAACTGTTAAAACGGCCAGTGCGTATAGATCTTTTCTATTTACAAATTACCCGACGAGTTCATTATTCATCTTATGCGAAATAAATAAGATATAAATCAATCTTCGTAACGCTTTTATTTCATCGAAATGTCTGGTATTTTATATATGTATAATTATTGCATAGACAGCGTACGTATAAATATATGTAAACTTGATTAATGTGAGTGGTACATCAAGAATTCATTAAGAGTGATTTTCTAAAAGCTCGATTTCAAAAAGATGGGTTTGAATTAAAGAGTTTAAAAAAATTTACGAAGATCAATGTAACAACGTTAAACTTTTCTGTATCACGATCTGTGTCACGTTCACATGGATGTTTTTGTGATGTGTTTACCTATATTTTATGAAAAAATAAATATAACAAAGTTATATAGATGTATATATAAATGTATATTATTTTATTACATGGAAGTACGTCACGATTACGTGGAGTCTTAAAATAGAAGCTCAGAATGTAACACTTAATTGCTACAACTTCGAAAATAAGTAAATATTATATTGGTATATTTCAATGATATAAAGAACGCGTGTAATTGTCTCCTATAAAAAAAATTTCTCTAAAAAAAGAAGAAAAAACAAAAAGAGCGCCCCCTCTTTCAATAATAAACAGAACAAAAAAAAACAAAAAAAAACAAAAAAAAACAAAAAAAATAATGTAAAAAACATTTTAAAAAAATAAAAAAAAAAAAAAAAAAAAAAAAAAAAAAAAAAAGTCAAATATTCCCAGAAAAATTGGAGTTTAAGTAATTTTGATAGTCAAAGAAGACAGCAAATTCAATAGCAATTACATAGATATGTATCTACACAAGTATTTACGAATTATACGGTTAGTATCTGATCTTACATGATTTCTATAATCTGAATTTAATACATAATAAAGTAGTCAATGTAATATAATATTTAGGCGCTTATCCATTACTTAATCTTTATGCTGGCTTTTGGATGAAAGTAGCACTTCATCTTTTTGTACATCAAATATTCGCTTGAGCAAACAGTATCCTACAGTATGTCTTTTCACACATATGATATGATACTGTTTGTCTGTTCATTGCCACTGTATATGCATTAAGATACATGAAATAAAAGCGTAACTGAAAGAACTAGGATATATACATTCCCATCGGTAAATGCCCCATACGCATCTCATTGTTTTTCTTCCATTATCTTCAGTTCTATCTCATAACGTACTTAAACATCACAAATAATATATGAAGCGAATGAAAATATCCTTTAAATCGCGCCACCATACCGAGGGGTTTAAATACCGATAGATACAATCTTAAACGCTAAATCACGTCTCTAAATTTATCATCAAGAAATTTACCTTTTTTAGAGACTTGCATACTCTATAGTGACAATCTTTAAGATCACATAAATAGGACCTGAAGATTTCCATTCTTCATTTACGATTACGAAACTGCTTCCCAATAATATGCATTACCAAAAATACTATCGCTATATCGTTTTGAGGGCGATTTGATAGTTTGTCACTTTTACAGAATTACCCGAGATCTCTCTCGTCGTCGCACGATTTCATTTTTGAGACATAGAAGAGCCTTCTGCTTTAATCGTGACGGATTTGCTTGCTTCAGACTTGGAACTGGTTTGAATTCGTTCTCTGGCAGTGACTTGCGATTTGCTCGCTTCAGAAGGCTTCGTGAAAAAACTAGAACTCTGTCTCTGATTTCGAGGTTGCTGCTTGCTGAGATCTCGCTGGCTGCTAGACGACGCGGAGTCATTCCGTCGTCGAAAATGATACTGTTTTGAACCAAAAGAACCGGCCCTAGTTCGAAACTGCGGTAAATGCGACTCTTGCGCGTTTGGCAGTGTATTGTAGTCTGAGAGTAGGCATTCGCTGCTTTTCAGTGTATCTTCTCTAGCACTTTCAGAAACACTTCTATTACGTATTCTTGCAGCTTGAAGTATCTCATGTATTTGAGGCTGTAAAAAAATATAAATATAAATATTATAGAAACGAGCTCTATTATAAATTAAAAAGACAATTAGTGAGGAATAGAATATTCTGATTTTTTTTTGCAATAATACTCACTTCTACTACCCTGAAGTCTTCGATACTCTTGAATTTTGATAGGTACTCTTGCAATTTAGGATCTACACGAAGCTGATCAGAGTTCTTATAATATTTCAAAAACGCCCAAAATTTTTCCAACCCGTACAATTGTCCTATTGATTCAAGCAATTTGATTTAATATTAGTATGATATTATAACAATATGTTAATATAATTATCATATATAAGCTTTAATATCAAATTATTTTCGTTTGTTGTGTCATTACTAATTCAAATCCAATCTTAGGATAAGAATATTCCTTCTGATATTAGTAAAACACTTAATTTGCTATTGCACAAATCTACCATTTAACTATCATACGATAACGATAGCTAAACAACCTATTTTGCGCTAATGTATCTACTTTATAATAAATAGTCTCACGAAGAAATGCATATAATAAAATCTTAACTTACCACTTTCGTAATCTTGTATCGTTTCCGTTTCGAAATCTGTATACAACGTATGTCTAAATTTCTTTTCCAAACCATAACTATAAAATCTGAAAAGGCACTCTAATCCGTATCGGTATCCTTCGCAAGCATCTTCTTTGGCTACAGTTCTGAATTCCTCGTACATGGTACGATTGAAATTTTCACGCAAGAAAAACGACCAGAAACGGAAAAGAGTGTTCATCTCTTGCGATTGTCCGATACCCAATCGTTTGCGCTCTGAAAAAACACGAATATGGGTACGTAAGTAGAAATCTTGAGTTAATATAACAGTAAAATTTGTTTAAATAATAGTCAGTTAAAAATATTTCCGCACAGATCATTTTCTCAGCCGGGAAAAGAAGACAGAAAAAAAAATTCATCCTCTCATAACAGTTCAAATCAATAATTTAAAAAAATATCGTCATATTGTTGATACCTTTCAAGCAGCGCGAATGATATTTGTGATATGCTTGTTGAGTAAATCCATTATCCCTCAACAAAGCATGACTCGGATGCTCACAGATACTGGGAACACTTCCGTAACTGCTAGCAAGGTAACCCTCGTTAGGACTTGTGCCTGCGCTACTTCTGAAATAGTGAAAATAGAGAATTTAGAACATATACGCAAAGCGGACATAAATTTTCATTTTTCCATTGATCATTATTCAGATCAAAACCATTCTTCATAAGTAACTTTTTCAGTCGGGAAAAGAAGACATATAGATGAATTCATCATGTTGTATTTCTCGTTAAGTAGAAATATCATTAGCGATATATATATATCTAATATAAATTAATAAAAAACCAATGAAAAAACGAAAATGTAATTATACAAGATTACAATGTCATATATATAAAAATATATATATACATATATATATTTTTAATTTACAAACTATGTATTTCCATAAAAACTAATATATATAATAATAATTATTTTTCCGTATAACTTTAATGTATACGTTTTTTAACATTTCCACTCGCTAGTAACGAAATTTTTCTTTATTCTGAGGAATCAAAAGTATATTTTGCTTTGAGCAAGTTTATGGCGAACGAATATTACATACCCTGTGGAATATGTTCGGGGATGATGCTCTCGAACGTCCATAATCCAGCCGATATGATGTTCCACTGGAGGATTATTGCTGTGACGGGTCTTCCTTTTCCGTGGCGTTTTAGGATCAACAGATGGTCCATCTTTTACAACGGCAAAGAAACGAGGCGCAGTATTCCTTCGCCCTTCTCTGGCACACAGTTTATCACTCCAACGATTCTTTTCCGGTCTGTGATCCTTCTTATCTGGACTTGTACTCAGGAGCTATTGAACAAATACATAGCGTCATATGCAATATTCTTCTACGAGCAATTTTTTTTACTTCACAAAAATTTGAAATACTTGTGACGACGAAGCTAACTGCAAAATTTCGAAATCTTCTAAAGCGGAAGGAGGCGGTGGTGGAACTTCCGGATTCACTTTTCTTGGAGCCTTTGGTGCCATTTTCTCGAAATCTTCCTGACTGATCATATTTACCGTTTTGTAACTCCCAATGGACGAAGAGGAGCCATACTGTATGTTAATATTAACTTATCAATACTCTATTTGTCTTCAAGAATTAGAATTAAGAGAATAAAACTTATTGTTATAAGCTTACTCTTTGAAAATTTTGTCTCCGTAATTCTTCCTCGTAATAATGTAATCCGTCATTGATAAGCTGTACTAACTCTTGAGTCATTTTTACTCTTGTAGTCCAATCTCCTGTTCTATCATGACCTTCATGTTTCGGAATTCTAGACGACGCAGGATTTGTTTGCGTAAATATTAATATTTTATTAATATCTCTATCTGACAATTCGTTATCATCTTCATCTTCAGACCTATAACGATTATGTGTATCGTTCATCGAAACATAAGATATCGTATATAATATACTATAAATGTTAAGGTTAAATTTTTAAAATAATCATCCTTTTCTCAGCGGTATTCTCACATTATATAAAAAAAAAAAAATTTTTTTTAAATTACGTTTTTATTATACTCTCAAATTGTACTCTTATGCTGTAATAAAAAAAGTCATAAGATTAAATAATTTTCTAAATAATCTAAATAATTCTTCTCGCAATGGTATTCTGATGTAAAAAAAAAAGAAAAAAAAATACAGATTTAGAAGTTATTTTTATTAAACTATCAAATTGTATTCTTGCTATAATAAAAAAAAGTCACAATAATATGTTCTCTCTGGTATTCTCATGTCTAAAAAAAAGTTACGTTTTTATTAAACTCTCAAATTGTATAAATTAAAAATTTCAAAGGACTCCGCAGACTTCTTATGGAAAATGGCTTTCATTTAAGCCAATTTGACTGGGATCCATTTTCCATAAGATTTGTGCGGGGTCCTTTAAAATAAAATCTATGAAATTGGCTGAAATTGTATAATATAGGTCATTACATCCTAATGAAAAGTGTCAATGGGCACAAGGTCAAAAAAGGTATAGTTTCCGAGTTATAGAACGTCAAAAATCGGAAAAATGGGTTTATCTGTTTATCTTCTTTGTGTTTATCTTCACTGTCCATTTTCTACATTTCATATACTATATCTCATATAGTATATATTACAATTTCAGCCAATTTGACCAAAAGCCATTTTCCGTAAGAATCTGCAGGGTCCTTTATCGCAAAAATCAGAAATTTTTTAAAATCTAAATTGAATATTCATATTGAATTGAATATTTTACATTATTTAGGTAATCAGTTGAAACATTGTAATATTATTCAATAACTGACAATATCAGTATGATCAATCGATTCAGTAACTAACCATTCTGAAAAAGCGTTATGTCGTCCAGTTGGTGGCGGCGAGTCGAGTTCCTCGTCAAATTGGAAATCCAATTCTTCTCGTACTTTCTTAACGATTTCAGATTTCTCTTTTTCTTCTGATCTGTCCTTGTGTTGTTTGACTTTTCTTCTTACCTACAAGTAATTCGTTCTCACATTACTTTCATCTTTGCAAATTTCTGTAGTTTGATGATGACAATAAAAATGGCAATTACCTCTTTCCAAGCATTAACACATGATGAATCTGATTCTCCGTTCAATCGGTCTGATAAGCTGCTAGAAATAGAATCTGTAGTAGTCGGTAATTTATTGTCTTCTTTAATCTTCGTAGGATTATTAGGAGAGAGAAAAAACATTTCTGCAATTGCTAATGTTTCTTTTATCTTTTCAAAGTGGAACTTATTCGTTTGATTGCTTTCATTTGTAGCAGGAAATTCATCAGTTCTTTCTGTTGTCGGTACAAACTCTGGCACATTGGGATTTAGAATATCATTTGTCGATGAAGAATCTATTTCTGATTCGCTATGTCTTCTTGCTGTTGAAATGGAATGGTAAGATTCAAACACACGAGGTACTGGTGGAGCGGGCATTGTCGATAAAGGCTTCGCGACAGGACAAAATGTAGTTTCAGAGATAGGAATTACTTCGTTTTGAAATGGGATAGACTGTTGCAAGGGATTTGAAAAGGCAATATTACTGGCTATGTCCGAGATAGGCCATTTTAACGGTTCGAACTTTGTCCTAATCTGAAAAACAAAAATTTATACTGTTAGAAAAATTCACTGCTATACACATGTGCATAAAAAATGTATAATAAAAATTTCAATAATTATAATATAATATATAATTATATACATGTAAAGAGGTCTACTATCAAACCCCATTCATCGAACTTAAAAAAGTTCTAATGGTGTCAGCGAATCCTCTTTTATTTGCTCTAGCACAGATTTTTTTATCTAACACATATGTAACATGCTAGATTGATTTGAAAATATGTGCATTACATATACAATTCGATTTGTCAGACAACACACTATTTTATTAATTTAAAATAGGTTTATAATACCTTATATCCATCTTCTAATTCTAACAACTCCAGTTTATCAGATTCCAAAACTGCGTTTATCACCAAATCTATATCCATCGTTAAATTTTGTACACGTTGAAAAGATGCGATTAAAGTGAGAGGCAAAAATCCTTGAGCATTCATTTTACGACGTAGGAAGAAGTCCTTCACAAGATTTTCTTCAGAAAAGTAATACTCTCTGTACAAAAATTCATTATCTAAATTACAATATACAACTACATACAAATTATATTAGTATAAAGAATATAAAGGTTAAACATACATTTGCTTTCGTATATATTCTTTTAATGTCGTAGTATCTATGTAATTTGCATTATTAAAATAGCATGTTCCCATATAAGGTATCATATATCCAGAATCCGTGTGTTCATATTTATGGGTCTGCAAAAAGAAGAGAGAAAAAAAAATGTTACATCATGATATCTGAAGTAGAAAGTGAATAAATCAAATGGAAGTTTTCAGTTCTACTATCGCTTGTTATCCATCAGAATGTGGTCAGATAGATTCCCACTTGGTAACATCATTTTATCGAAAGGTATCGCAATTTGCGATAATAAATTAAATTGCGTATATCAATAGAAAATTACCTGTACGTCCGTTGTATAATTCGTATACTCGTGATCGTATCGGTGTCTAAAACCACCGCGGCCGCGACCGCTCCGTCCTCCTCTACCTCTATAACTTCTTCCACCGCGTCCTCGTGAATTATATCCCGTCGATCTATCGTTATCCCTTTCACGCCAGTGCTCACCATCGTTCGCTATTTATCATGATAATCGTAATTATCATTTATATTCGTTTGTTTTTACATATCGCAATCCGCGCATATTGCAATTTCAACACGCCTATACACATATATCATTATACATATAAATATTACCTTCGCCATTTCTTTCCCTGTGATTTTGAAATCTCGGTGATCGCATAGTCCCACGATTCTGCGCCAAGTCAATCTCAAGCGGGACCCATTTTTGTTTATTCGCTGTACAAATGATAATCGATATGGAGATGGAAAAATAACATTTTTTATTTAAATTTCAAATAGGAGCAAGTCATTTAAAAATGAAGTAATTACGAGATGTTTGTTACAACATTATCTATACGCAATTATCTTATCATAATGAATTTCAAATGCACCGGCGGACTGCCTCACCTTTCTTTTTCTTTTCACCGTTATCCATGTGTTCGTCGCTATCGTCTTGATAGTGATTCTGCTCCTTGCTTTCCTTGTCTTTATTCTCGATGGTGTTGGATGCCTTGGAAGTACTTGGTTCACCATTGAGCATACCATTTTGTTTTGGAGGAGACACGGTTGTTTTCCTCTATATATATAAAAAAAAAAAAAAATCATTTGAACCGTATAAACGTAAAAAATAAAAAGTATGGTAGAAGAGAAATAAAAGATAGTCCAGCCATATGTGTACAAATAATGAGCATTTGTCAGACAGAAAATTTTATCTGACAATCACAATACATTCGATATTTCTCTAGCAAAATGTCTACACTTGCAGATGAACGTAAGTCGTCTGCAAGCTCTAGGTTTTGCATTGTTCATTATAATAAAAAATATTGTTTATAATTAGAATAGATGAAACCAAATAATTAATTTGTATAATTTTAATTATTGTTAAAATATAAGCGTCTTCTCGCATGTGCACTAAAATAATAACTTAAACATAATTGAAAATAGTTTAACAAAAATTCAATAATAACACACCTCTTGCGTTCCTAAAGTAGGCCAGTCTCCAATATTCGTAAAGTCGCTTGCCTGTCGCAATATACAAAATATATATTATGTTAAAAAAAATGTTTGAGACGTTTTAAAATGCGTGTGCATTAAAAAAGAAAATAAATACTTTAAACTTTAAATACACACACGCATTTCTATTTATTAATATTTTTAATTTATTATAATTGGGAAATTTAAGTTTTTCAAGTAACTTATATTTATTAACATTTGTTTCTTCTTTTTCTAAATCCCTTAAAGTATTGATATGTAATTAAAAATGTACTATGTGTATATTGCTATGTATATATTGCTAAATAAAAAAAAAGTGTGGTATAAAATCTATTTTATCATAAAGTTTTAGTTAAAACCTTTTTAAAATTTAAATAAAGATTCGATTTTTTATCTCTTAAAATATATAGAAATAAAATATATAGAAATAAAAAATTATCTTTTAAGCTTACAACCACGTGCATGCATATAACCACGTGCATGCTATAAAATTGCTTATATTTTTAGACGACTTAGATATGTACATACACGTGTCCTAAATGAATAAAAGAAAAGATAAAAACAAAAACATATTACGTTTTGGTTGAATTTCCTCCTATCTCTGGGGGCTCTGACAATTGTAGGCTGGGCACTGCTTTCAACACCATTTTCTGCGAATAAAAAGAAAAATTTTCACATAAATATAAAATAAACAACAGTTATATATAATCGCATACACAAATTTTTACAAATATGAATTAATATCATAAATTTATGAAATATACTCGAGGGCTGAATAAAAAATCTTTGTTATAATATAAAAAATATGAAAGGTATGCAGAGAAGTAACTTTAGCGAATTGGACGCAACAGTTACAGTCAAGAATTTATAATAGAAGTAACTCGTTGTGGTATTCGTATTCAATAATTCAGGATAGCATGTGTGAAACATTTTTTTTTCTCGAAAACAGTCTCTGAGTAATTATATCTTTATCGACTCCTTCGTAACCTGTGTTCCAAACAGCATGACCTCGATTATCTTCGCCACACATACGCGCGTGTTTCACGAATATTTTTATCTGCAACATCCGACGTCGAATCGGAGGTGGGAGACGAAGTAAATAAAAGTTACCGAACGAAAAATTTGTATATGAAAATTCATCTTTTATTCATACTTTGACTAGCTGTTCGTTAAGCATTAATTATTTCTTCGTCTTCCTTGACAAAATTCCTTGTAACTTTTACTTTTTATTACCGTAGACGAGTAACTTTGCAAGAAATATTACTTAGAGAAACAGAGCCAAAATAGCATTCATAATCGAGGCATTAGAGTAAGAGTTAAATTAGTATATCGGCAATTGAGAAGTCAAAGTAATACGTTAACAAACATTGTAAAACGCATTGTCGGGAATAAGAGAATGAAGAGAACTCGTATTGTATGTTAATGTTATATACACAATGCATGTTTAACACAATCGAGTCAAATAACAAAATCGAATATAGTATCCATAAAAAATTATAATTAAATCTTGTTTTATTCTTTTTCTTTTGAAAACAAGAATAATTTTTGGACTTTTTTTATATTTTTATATTTTTTTATATTTATAAGTTCTGCTATAATTATATTATATAATATACAATACAGTATCATTAACATAACTTTAAGTTCTGTGTGTCACGTTTGGAAGAGTCTGTGTACAGATCCAAAGAGTAAAACGTCAATAGTTTCTTTACCCGTATCAAATTAATTTTAATTTTACTCAATTTTTACTCGCAGCTATTTTACGCAGAATCTTATAGTCGGTTTTATTTTTACACTTAATATTTACACTTAATTTTGTCTCTATGCCAAGGAACGCTGAAGCCGGATAATTATGGCAAATTGCCCCGTATGTGAGCGTTTGAAATAATAAATAATGACTCAAATGCAATTCGGTAACAGTGTCTCTCCCAGTAAGACAAGCGTAACATAAAACTCTTTTTTTCGACAAAACGATCTATTATTTGAGAGCTTACTAATTAGTTGTACTCAATAACAAACCTCGGAAATAATACGCTATTGTTTTTTTATTCTTTTAATGCGAGTCCATTTTTATTTTCTTCTTTCAGTGGTTTTTTTTTATTGTGTTTATCTAAAACACCATGTTTATAAGTAAAACATAAAGATAAAATAAGGCTTTAGCCATTTGAGAATTGAAGATTATAAAACAAAGATTATAAAATTTATAGTCTATGCGGCACGATTGCGTGATTGCTCGCGGTCGATTTTATCTCCGTTCGAAATTACATTTGTAATGTTAAGTTAGAATATGTGTCACGAGATCCAATAATTCTGCGTAATCCTATCACGATTCGTGATTTGAATGTTACCGGAATGTTGCCGAATGTTATCAGAAGTTATAGAATACGCGATACTTGTATTCTTGTTTGATAAAAGTTAAAATACACTCGTAAACTACGAGTGAACAATTTAACGATTTTGTCACAGTTAAACGAATCGATAACATACACTCGTGGCAGATAAGAATGCCTTTAGTCTGTAAAAAGGATATACAACTACTAACAAGTTTATGTGCAACGAAGAGTGAAAAATTAAAATAAATCGAATAAACAGCTTGAATAATTTTGTTGTGAATTTCATAATCAATAGATTATGGCCTTTTAAAAAAGAGGCTACAGTTGTGAATCATAGAACTATTTATTTTTATTTTTTCCTTTCTGCTCAATATATTAACATATTCAAATTATGTTTTCTCAATTTATTTGCTGCACATGATTAGCTACATTTTAATTGATGCTCTTTTCTAAATAAACTCTTTCGGAATTTTTTTCAACAGCTTTTAAAGAAGATAGTTTTTTTTTGCCGGCCTGATTTTCTAAAACCTGAACGATCGAATTCAGTCATTCCTGAAGAAGGTAAACATTATAAAAGTTCTAGGCGTCATTACGCATGTTACGTTTGTATCGCAAACTATAATATTTAATATAATTTAAAGAAAATATAATTTAAAGATAATATAATTTAAAGAAAACAGCAAGAATGTTGACTCACTAAGAGCGCCGTTTTCACTCTCGTCTATCTTCATCGCGATCTCGTGTCTCTTCGGTTTAACAATTTGACCCAAGTCACGCAGTCTAATTAAATTGTGGTTTTGATTACATCAACAATGAGAATAACCAGGTGCATTTCGATAATGAGTCGTGGCCGCACAGATACCTCACGCAAACATCAGCGACCGGCGTCTGTTAGGCGAGCCTCTCGCTCTCTCGATAAATAATTAAAACGGATTAATTAACAAATTAACGATTAGATCCCTCATCCTTCGAACGCCGTGGTCCTTGCAAATTGGAAACACGCTTCGATCCGGACTCGATACACGTATAAATGTATCTCGCAATCGATGGGGATCGCGACGGAGTGGAATGTGATTGTGATCGATGCTGAAGTCGCGATTTCAAACGTCGACGAGCTACTGAGAGTCTGCTGGTCTCGAGAAGCGGATCACGGCGGCAGAGCCGCTCAGAACGCGAATACCCTCGACTGGTGGCTTCAGCGTGGATCAGCACAGAGTAGTTTCTATCCCCAGATACATGGAAAATACAAGAAAATATGGAATAAATGCACAGATCCAGATGTACAAAGAAAAAAAAATAATCTCGTCTCATTTTCTCCTCGTTATCCCTCAAATTTTATTTTATTTTTTCTCCAATTCTAGACGGGAATACGTATGACACGTAGAATTTCTATTAACGAACGCGGGAGGCCTCGACGACCAAGTTAAATCGGGAGGCACTGTTCTAAACGGCTCGAAACGCCTCGTGCACGAGGCACACGATTGAAAGATACATATTTGCCGGTCTAACTCCTATTCCACGAGGCAGTCCGACCGTCCCGAAACAGGTTTCCATTCTCGCGACTCTCACTTTCTGTGACATATATATTTTAATGTGGATCGAACGCGTTCGAGGAAGGGGCAAGCAATTGGTCCATTGCGGCAAGACCAAGGCCCGACCACGTTCTCGTGCGTGTTTTAAAGGCTGAACGCGTCCGATCGAATCTCTTTTCATTAACGCGTCGCGGTTTTCACGTTAGGTGCGCGAAAATGGAAACTGATATTGTTTCGATAAACGAATGCGGACCTAATTGTTGATCGGGGATGAAAGTCAGGAGGCATTAATTTCGAAAATGCACTTGAATTGCAGATTATTTCGTGTCCTATTTTTCGCGAAACTCGATCGAGAGTGTCGTTGGTGGAAATAATTAAAATAGCATTCCCCCTCTCCTTCCCCCCACACATACACACACACGAAGGAAATAAGATACTCGATTGTAGAATGCAACCAAAAATTTCTAGAAATGTAACGTGCTTTAATTCTTCGGATAAGAGTAAATGTTCAAACACGTGGACTATTACAATAAAAGCGCGATCATACGGATATCCTGAAATAAAAAAATAAAATAATCCGTTATTAAAAGATAAAAATTTAAAATTGAAAATAATCTAGAAGATAAAGGATTGATCCGGCCTAGTCATCTTCACCCCCGCAAATTACATTACAAATTACTTATATTTATTACAATTTACAATTTGAGATAATCAGAGCTACGTCACACTTCGAAGAATTTAGAGTCAGGTAAAAATATACAAGTGAAATATATTTTTGTTTCTGATTTCATTAATTATAAAAAATTATGTTTCTTAGTACAAGAAATTATATTTCTGTCTCACTTCATTTAGAATATTAAAATTGACATAATCAGAAAAATACAACTGCTGTTGAATGTGACGAATACGTTGCTTGGCTGATAGAATTAACATGTGTAAGCATAGCTAAACAAAGTGTCTATCGATAAGCGCCACGGAAAAATGGAGAATCCGAATTTATTAGTCACTTTCGACTAATAATAAATTATGTTTATTTTAATTTATTAGTGGGGCAAGCTGGTATTGCCAAGCACCACCTTCCAAAAATTTATGTTGTGGAGAAAACTATTATTCTATTCTGTTCCTTATATTATAAGTTATGTGTGCTTTTATACATGAGAAAACGTTTATGTCTAACTCCATCTACAGTATAAAAGTTAATATAAAAGGTGTGTGTGTATTCTTTTGTCAATTTTCACATTCTATATATGGAATTAGGCAAAAATAACTTAAAGTTGACACAATCAGGAAAACACTGTTAAATGCGACGAATATATTGTATAACTGGCAGAACTAAGCATGTAAACATAGCGAGTAAATCATCCACGGATATCACGCACGAAATTGCGTGGTTAAGGCCGGTATTCATATTCTGTTCTTATTTCAAGACCGTACTTATTTTAAGTAATATCTTAAGATGCTAACAACTCTGTGATTGGTTCGTAATATCACACTTAAAATGGTCGTAAAAACAATAAATATCAATCTAAGAAAAATGGAGAATCCGAATTTACCAGTCACTTTCGACTAATGATAAATTATGTTTATTTTAATTTATTGGTGAGGCAAGCTGGTATTGCCAAGCACCACCTTCCAAAAATTGGATTCTACACAACCAGACTATTATTCTATTCTGTTCCTTATATTATAAGTTATGTGTGCTTTTGTACATGAGAAAACGTTTATGTCTAGCTCCATCTAGAGTATAAAAGTTAATATAAAAGGTGTGTGTGTGTGTATTCTTTTGTCAATTTTCACATTCTATATATGAAATTAGGCAAAAATACTTAAAGTTGACACAATCAGGGAAACACTGTTAAATGCGACGAATATATTGTTTAACTGGCAGAACTAAGCATGTAAGCATAGCCGAGTAAATCATCCACGGATATCACGCATGAAATTGTGTGGTTAAGGTATTCACAGTCTGTTCTTATTCAAGACCGTACTTATTTTAAGTAATATCTTAAGATGCTAATAACTCTGTGATTGGTTCGTAATATCGCACTTACAATGGTCGTAAAAACGGACAATAAATATCGATCTAAGAAAAATGGAGAATCCGAATTTACCAGTCACTTTCGACTAATGATAAATTATGTTTATTTTAATTTATTGGTGGGGCAAGCTGGTATTGCCAAGCACCACCTTCCAAAAATTTATATACATATGCAAGAAAATTATTCTATTCTGTTGCTTATATTATATGTTATGTGTGCTTTTGTACATGAGAAAACGTTTATGTCTAATTCCATCTAGAGTATAATAGTTAATAAGTGTGTGTTTGTTTGTTTGTTGTTATGTGTGTGTGTCATGTTATGTCACGTCATCTTTACATATTATATACAGACATAAATCATTTCTTCGTAAAAATACGAAGAATTACTTATAATTGATGTAAACAGGAACAGAAATGTTTGTTAAATTAATCAAAAGAAATTTTTAGAAATAGGATTTGCTTATCAATAAATTAAAAAATATAAAATGTAATTAAATAACATCGAACGAAGATGACTAAGC